>SPJY01003962.1:1714908-1842869 GCA_005191435.1 Raddia distichophylla
TTCTGGTAGAGTAGCACAGATGTAGCATGTGAGTGATGCTCCCCCCTTCACACCACGCCTCGCTTTTCTTCTAATCAAGATTGGAAAGAACCACCATTTTCCCAACAATCACTACGATGAGGAGAAAGAAGCAGAAGAATGCGAGCAGGGGCGGGCAGCCCCAACGTCAAGGAAGCGGGCCAGGAGGAGCAGAGGCGTGTGAGGTCCGCCGTGGTAGGAGGCGGCGGCGGATCAGCGGACCTCAAAGGCCCTCCTCGTCAGATCCGGCCTCCTAGAAGGCCACGGTGTGAGGATCCTTGTCGGATCCCGCCTGCCCGGGGCCAGCGGCCGTCGGATTCAGCCTTCCAGGAATTCAAGGTGAGAGGAGCAGGGGGAGGAGGTCCCCGACGTTGAAGGAGTCGGGTGAGGGCAAGAAGAGGAGACGATGAACGGAGGCAGCGGGGGCGGCTTGGTATAGCGGTGGCCAAGAAGGTCGCTTACAGGGAAGAGGCGGTGTCGAGGGAAGAGACGGCGGGGGATACGGCAACATACTGGCGGTGGATCCCATCCGTGATGGCGGCAGCAGATCCAGGTCAACCGACACCCAGAGGGGAAGACCGCCGGGTGGCACGGCGTCGTCGGGGAGCAACAGCTGCCGCCGGTGGGCCGCCGTGGCGCAAACATCCGCGCCGCCGGCGCTGCCGCTCTCAGCACCCCCCCTCGGAGCCGCAGGCGCTGGTAGGTCGCGGGAGAGATGCGGGAGCGGGAGCGGGAGATGGGGCGAGCGACGTGGGCGAGGCCGCGAGGACCCCGATCCGGCCGGGAGAGATCGATGGGAGAGGATGAGGAACCGATGGGGGGCGGGTATGGGGCGACAGGAGATGGGGCGAGCGACGTGGGCGGACGGGGAGAGAAAGCGAGTGGGGAATGAGTGGCTCGCCTCGGTGCCTCCGTCGACTAATCTGGATGGACGAAACGTGATCGGACGGTGGGGAATGAGTGGCAAAAGGCGAGCAGCGCGCGAGCGGCGCTAGGCGAGCGCTGGACGAGGAGCGAGCCACGTGGCACGCAGAAGGTACCTAAACCCACTCTTGTACTTTTAACAGATAGATTTGTATTAGATCTGTCAGAGTTGATGTTCGACCTGTTCAAATGCCGGGCCGGGCCTGGAAAAGCCCGGTCCCAAAAAACCAGGCCCGAGCCCGGCCCGAAGCCCAGCTTAAATCGGGAAAAACCCGGGCCCGGCCCGGCCCGACCGCCGGGCTTCGGAAACGAGGCCCGAGCCCGGCCCGATGCACCGGTCGGGCCGGGCTCGGGCCGGGTTTCCCGTGATCAGGTCTAATGAACATGACAATCTAAAAGCAGAGGACTGTTATCAGCTTTTGATAGACAGCTTAGATAATTTGGTGAGTAATCGGCTTACGGCGTTGGATTGTGTCGAGAATGACAAGCTACGGGTTGCCAGGTATTAAGGGCCTGTTTGGTTGCTCTACTGAGCCAGGCAGCAGCGGCCAGGCAACGATCTGAGCCCCAGGCGGACGAAATCCAACGCCTGGGGACTCTGCCTGGCCCAGGCAACTTTTCCACACTCACAACCAAACAAGCCCTAAAACAAAAGGTGGTGCCTAAGGGCCTCTTTGATAGCTTGTTTTAGTTTAGTTTTTGTTGGAATTGTAACTTTTGTTATTTTTATATATACCATTTACTTTATTTTTTTGAAAATAATTTTTTTATAATTTTGTAGCGTTTTTCTCAAAAATCTCAAAAATATTTTTTAATAATTTATTTAGCCTTTTCATACCACTTTCAAAGGTGGTCAAATTTTCCCAACTAAAACTAAACTAAAACTAAACAAGCTATCAAATAGGGCCTAAGTCTTTTGAATAGGGAGATCTCGTGTGGAAGACGATTCCACCTATTGGTACAAGAGACACTAAGTATGGGAAACGGCGACCAAATTGGGAAGGGTTGTTTATAATTCATCGTCTTGTGCCTAGTAACGCTTATGTTTTGGAAACATTTGAAGGAGCAGTGTTTAAAAAGGATATCAATGCCAAATACTTGAATAAATAATATCCCAATATGTGAGTTTGGACCATGAATCTTCAACAAAAAGCCAATATCTTTATATCTTTTAGAGCAAAATTACAAACAGTAAAGTCCGACATTGCAATGTTGCCTATGAAAGAACTTAACGACAAATAGCTGATACATTGTATCATCTTAAGAATTTATAAAGATTCGGGGTTTTCGATTTATTACAAAGTTGACGATATGCAGACTTAGTACATAGTTTGAGGTTTATTCAATTCAGTTTCATCATCTTCTTCGACATCTTGAGATAGAAAGTCGATGGTTGGAGCCAATAAAGTCTTAGGAAGGTGTATCAGGAATTAGCATATTCGGAAGAACGGGAGTTGGTGCCACTCCAGCTTCGTCGTGATCTTCAATCTCATGTAGCCCTCTGAAATTGCACTGTTGCCCCCTAAACTTGCAGCGATTCTCACATAGCCCCCTTAATTTAAGTTTTATTTTCTCGCTCCCATTTACCCCAAAACCGTTTGGGTAACCGTTAAATGCTGACGTGGCAATTACGTGGCCGTTAATCGCTAATGTGGCTTCCATATGGCAGCTGAAGGCTGACATGCCAACCCATATGGCTAGCTGTTGGTGAAAAAATTCATAACAATTAGAAAAATAAAAAATCCATAGAAATTCAAAAAAATTCAAAAAAACCAAAAAAATCAGAAATTTTTTCATAAAATCATAAAAAAGAAGAAACATAAAAATTCAAAAACAGAAAACCGAAAAAATCATTTAAAATCACTAAAGTTTTGGAAAATTTGACAAAAAACCTAAAAATCAGAAGAAAATAATCGAAAAAATTGAAGAAAACAAAGAAGGATGAAATTTGACAAGTAGGTAGATTCAAATGTCATGGTGAGCTTCACGACCCTTAATGAATTTTTATGATTTCTCAAATTTATTCTAATTTTTTATGTTTTTTATTTTATTTTTTCGATTTGTTTCTTTTTTATTTTATGGATTTTTATGATTTGTTTCCAATTTGTTTTGGTTTTAAATGATTTTTTTCAATTTTTATGATTTTTTTGAATTTTTATGTTTTTTCGTTTATCCAAATTTTTATGAATCTTTTCTAATTTTTCAAGTTTTTTAAAATTGTTATGATTTTTTTATCAGCAGCTAGCCATGTGGGTTTCCATGTTAGACTTTGGGCATGTGTCAACCACATCAGCACTTAACGGCAACGTAATTGACATGTCAGCACTTAACGGTTGCCCTAGCTTTTTGGGCAATCGTGTAAACAGAGACAAGTTTAGGGAAGCGAGAAAGTAAAACTCAAGTTCAGTTGTATATGTGAAAATTGCAGCAAGTTCACGGGGGCAACAATGAAATTTTCCCTTATTATTTTTACACGACCCCATATTTTTTATTTTCTATTTTATTTAATGGTTGTAGAGTAACAATTTCCTCTTTTCTTTTCTTTTTTCTTTTCTCTTTTCGTCCGCGGTTGTCGTGTAATTTTTTCATGTAAAATGTTATTGAGTAATTAAAGCCACTTTTGAGAGATTAAGGGATGTAATTTATTTGGTTATAAAAGTTGGAGGGGAAAATATATAGTTTTAGACGTAAAAAGTAATTCATGTACTTTTGCTATAGTTCAAAGTGAACAATGTATACTTTTAACCTAAGGCCATCACTCATGGCATTCTTAATAATGAATTGTAAACACTATTTATCCACCATTCATACCGTTAAACATTCCACACTTAACTTATATTTTTTTCTCTTATATTTTATTTGTTGGATCATTTATGGGATCATTCACCATTGATACCCTAAGGAAATGGCAGAACTTGGAACAAATCATTTCACGGAGCTTCAAGAGAAGTTTAGGAGCGCGAAGCTATGATGAATTAAGGTAGGAGGGGCCGAGCTCTAGTGAATCGATCTAAATCTATTTTGCATATCAAAAGTTCTTTAGCAAAAAGTTAATTTGTTGGAGGCACAGTCTTTTTGTTGGTGTGTGGACTAAGCCACTCTCTGATTCACGGCTTTGGTTTAATTTGTTTGGGTTTAAAAATTTTGCTATTTTTATACGGACCATTCAGTGTAACATTTTAAAATATTTTGAAAAGTTTATGAGGTTTTTACAAATATCTTAAATAAATTTTTAACGTTTAATATGATTTTTGGAAGATATTTAATGTCTTACCACAAACAAAATGAAACTGGAATGCGAAAGAAGGGAGCATAACATAGCATCTCCAATGGGGACATGTCAGCATGCTATAAGGGAATCCACATTAGCATTTATCGCATGTGGAGGAGAGAGAAGAAGAAAAAAGACTGCAGCGGGCACTTGGTGTAGAGCTCGTCTTGCTCAGAAAACAAGGAGCTAAGCGACTGCTTGCAGACAATCTAGTGACGACACGGTCTACAGTGCGGGATCATCTGAGTTTCCAGTTCCGACTAGCGCACGAAGGGGACATTTTCACGCGCCTCATCCCTCCTTCAGAAAAACCCCTAAATCAAGCCCGCTTCCCCCAAATCGAGCCCGATTCCTCCCAGATCCGCTCCTCTCCTCATTCCCTGTTGGTGTCGCCGCGCCCACCTCCTTCCCAGCTGTCGCCGCCGCCGCGCTCCTTCGCCCACCTGCCATCGCCGCGTCACTCCTTCGCCCGGCCGCCATCGCCGCTTTTTCCCGCGGCCATCGCCAACACGCCACTGCCGCTGCCTAGCCTTTTCCCAGCTGCCGTGCCCACCTCTTTCTAAGCCGTCGCCGCTGCACCGCTCCTTCACCCAGGCGCCGTCCCCGTCGCGCAACGCTCCATGTCCCAACCGCCGCTGCTGAGCCTTCTCCCATCCGCCGCGCCTACCTCCTTCCAAGAAGCCTCATCGCCGCCGTGCCATTGTCGTCCCCAAGATCCCAGCTATAGTCCTTTGGGGAAGATGCGCGCCCGGTCCAAGCGGGAGGTAGCTCCACTGCTGACACCCATTGCTGCTGCTGCTTGGTATCCATCCTTGTTGTCCGGTGAAGCAGTGCCAACCCCGGTTGCTCCTTGGCGGTCAACCTCTTCCTCTGGTGAAGCAATTTCAACCCCGCTAAGTTGGTGGACAGCATCTCCGCCTCCGATGATGAACAACTCGACCATGCCTGCATCAGGAGTTACCTCCGAGCTGTAAGTTTTAATGCATAGTTTTGTTGATTGACTAATGGTAGCAATTTTGTCTTGGTTTGGATGCAGTGAATAACATTCATAGTTAGCTATCTCTCATGTTTTTTTGTTGTATGATGGTGTTACTTCTCATTCAGGGAGGTTTATAAAATTATGACCGATTGCTTTGTAGTCTAGATTGAAAATTGGAACAGAGAGGAGTCTAAAATGAAATTATTTGTGCAGCCAACCCGGCGGTTTTAATTGTAAAATTTATTGAGAATGGCTTGACCCAAGCTCCTATCAACATAGATGGCGTCGAAGATGTTAGAACTGCCAAGCATTTTCTGTGGACAACAGAGGAGGATGTGTGGTTGGTAAATAAAAACATGTTTTATTTACACTTTCATTAGTATTAGAAAATCATTCTTTTAAATCATGCTTCTATTTGGAAACTGTAGGTGAGTGCATGGTTGAATAATTCTAATGGTCCAATCAACGAAAATTGCAAGAAAAAGAGAACACTACAAGAATCCAGATTGTTTTCATCAGCCAAAAATATTTACATCAGCTTCCATAGAGCGGATGTAAATACTAGCCTATCCACATAAATTTATTTGCATAACTTATTACCCCAGCTCTATCCATCCCCAAATCAACAGTCGCAGCTAGGGTTCCTGCTGCCGCCGCCGCCCCGTGCCCCTCCTTAGCCGCCGCCACCACTGCACCCCGCACTGCCACCCCGCGCTTCATCCCGATCTGTAATCCCTTTCCCAGTACATGAGGCAAGCTGCCATCCCAGCTCCCAGCCAACTCTCGCCTCTGCCACCTACGATGCCCCACACCCTCAACCGTTACTGGGCACCCCATGCCCCTTATTGGTATGTATGTTAAACTATATCATGCCTAATTTGATCATTTTTTAGAATTAGTTGTTATTCGTCTGATGCACCTTCTGCTAGATCCAAAATTAATAGATCTTTCTGTCAATTCTGTGCAAACACAAAATACACGAATATTAGAGATTAAATTTAGGTTAATTACTGCTACTTTTTGGGGATCCTACTAACAAACTAATTCATGTCATGCTCTGATTTTAAATTTATGTTCTTCTTCTTGTGCATCTCGTGGGGAATAGATGCACATAAAAATAGCTCAATCAAATTGTTCAGAGATGATAATGAAACAACCTTGATGGTAGTTCTGAGTATGCTATAGGGAATTTTTCTTATTTAATATTATAATATATATACTACGTTCTCTTATCATAATCTCTACACTGTTCGTTCTCCTATGTTAAGCTCCATTTAATCTTGCTAAGAGCATTGCCTCTTTGACATTCTGAAGATAAAGTGCAATTTTTTTTGTTTAGCTAGGCTGCTTCCGCAGGAATTACTGAAAAACATTAACAATGCAGCATGGAAAATAAGAATATAACTATATGAATGAATTAAGCAGGTATATTTTGTACATACACAACTATTATGACACTGCTACTAATACTTCTACTATATGAAGGAATTATTGCAACCTTCTTGCAGGAACATTGATCACATCCCCCTAGCATGTAAAACCAGCCGCTTCCGCAGTGCCCCAGCCGCCTAATGCAACAAACCAAGGTACTGCCTGATTACAGCCATCTCCCACCCAATCGGTACGCACAAGGTATCATTTTATATTACCGAATGATGTGTCCTTAATTTACCTAAAGCATGTAATCTAAGGATTTAGAATGGTTATAGTATGAGATTCATTTCCCGTGTGAAAATCTATTGCATGGAGTAACAAGTCACTTTATGTTTTCCAGACTTTTTAGAGAATAGAGCTAGAAGCCTAGGATACTTGTTAAAATATATTATCTTTGGGAGCCTGTGCAGTATTGAAAATTTTGTTAAAGACATATTTGGTAATTGGTACCCAATAACTCCTCAATAAAGAACCCTATCACAACATAGCATTTTTAAAATTAAGGCTTATTGGACGAAAAATTATTTTGTTTGAAGGAGAGAAAAAACAGTAGCATCATCATGTCTCATAATAACATTAACAAGTGAATGGTTGATAAACTTGCCATTTACTAAATTGAGAACACTCATGAGCATAAAGGTAGCAGTTCCAAATATATGTCTGTCGGTAAAGATAGTCTATCGGCAATCCTTCCATTGATTGGGTCTGTCGATAAACACTTGTCTATCGATAAAAGTCTTCATCGACAGGGCTTTAACCGACAGCTAGGCATCTGTCAGTAAAGCATTTGCCAACAGACTATGTGACATTGTATGTACCTTTTACCGACAGATCGTCCGTTGATATTAAAGTGTCATGGTGTAGTGTATGCATGCTTCGAATATAGTTCATTCCATATTTGTGCATTGGACCATTTAGAGTAAAAACAACGAATTAATACTTAGACATGTATTGCTTTGGTATTTTAGATATATAGTTAGGCATTTATAGTAAAATAGCAAATATATACTTGACATTGGACCATAATTTTTAGTTTCATTTCAATAGATAGTTCTACCTACTATTGCATTGTTTGCGTATTTTAGATAATAATACAATACTTATATTATTTATAGGCATACATGACGCGACAGTTTGGTGCGCCGTTTTATCTCCCTCCGCTTCCACCTCCATCGATCTTTGCACAGCCAGCTCCTCCCACTCCCACTCCCCTTCCTGATGCCAGTGTTGAAGGTAACCAGCAAGTTGACAATCCAAATGTTGGTTTAGGCAACAATGTTTCAACGAGAAGTTCTCGCTCAGTTGGCAACGTCCTTACTTCTGGAGGTGATGCCGGTAGTGGTCATCGATTCGCCGGTACTCTTCCGGACACCACTACTCCAAATTGAAGCCTTTTTGTTGCATTTGTGATATTGCGAGTTGTATGCCGTACGTGACTTATGTATGGAGTTATTGCACTCTTTTGTTAAATTGTCGACTTGTGTTACTACTATGGACTTGGGGATTTGTGAACTTTATATGTGATTATATATGGATGTTTATGTGTGAATTGGTCGTATGATTGATGTTATTTGTGGAATTATAAATGTTATGAGCTGTGAATTGTGGATATTATATGCTGTGAATTGATTTCATGAAATATATTTGAAATTGCAATAAATCATCAAAATTGCTGCTAAAATTTTTCATTATTTACATCAGCCAAGGCTGATGGAAATATATGCGATAACAACATATGCTGACGTGGAGACTATTTACATCAGCCTCTGGCTACTGTAAATAAGTGCCAACGTGGCTAGAACATGCGCCATGTGGATGACTTGGAAACTATTTACATCAGCTTGAATCTGATGTAAATAAGTGCCATGTTAGCATCCCAACTGTCGGCGGGGACCAACAAGAAATATTTACATCAGTACTCAGACTGACTATTTACATCAGGGCTGATGTAAATTGTTGTATTTACATCAACGACATTACATCAGCAGGCTGAGGTAAATAGCTATTTACATTAGTACCTGGCTGATGAAAATAATCTGGATTCTTGTAGTGGAAGTACTGGGCATATGTGCTTGAAGTATACAACATCACCACACCGCCACATAGGAGAAGAGAAGCCAAACAACTTGAAGACCGAAATAAAAAAAATCAAGAGATGGGTTGCGTGGTTTTGTGCATCTCGGAATAAGACTCGTTCTATTTATACTAGTGGTTATTCAGATGACATGTTGAAAGAGAAGACCTTAAAGTTTTATTTATACTTGCATCACACTGTGATTTTATTCCATTCTATTGATTTAGAACAGCCTCTACATGGATCAATTCAGAGAATAAAGGACTCATTATTGCTGTTGAACTTTTGCTCATGTGTGTTAGACTCAAGATGCACTATGAAAGCACTTTTGTTGATGCGTGTTGGACTTAAGATCATGTACTATGAAGGCATGAATGTTAATTTTTTGCCATTTCATGTAATGAAAAGAAGGTTGGATGCTTTTAAACTTTATTATTGCCTTTTGAATGCTGCTGTGCTACTCTGTAATATGGTTGTCATTTTGGTACTATATATGCTACTGCAATAGTTATGTTAATTGTGGGATATGGCTGAGGCATGAATTGTTATATTGGCTTGAAAATGTTGTGAGATATATGTATTTTATGTACTATTGCTGTTATGATAACGCTACTGCATTACAAAGGATTATTGGATTATTGGCTTGAGAATGTTGACATATATGCATTTTACATATAAATTGCTGCTGTGAGAATGCTACTGCGTTACAAAGGATTATTGAATTATTCTTAGCTTGAGAATGATGAGATATATGCAATTTACATACTATTTGCTGTTGTGATTTATTGTGCACACATATCAGCCACGAAAATCAGGTGCGCTATTAATCCTTCCCACCCTTTTTGTAATGTGACAAGTGCTGAATGGGTACTAGCTGCTATAGCCAGCATAAAAGACCAGCCGTTGAGCGGCATGCTGGCTATAGTGATGATGTAGATTGCTTTCGCAACAAAGTACTGTCTATACCATTTGTGCTGCTCCAGAACCGCGCACCGCCTGTCCGTGCACCGCACCGCTCTGGCCTCTCCTCCGGGCTCCGTCCCGTCGCATCCATCGTCAATCGGTCCATTGCTCGTCTCCTCCTCGCACGACGAGCCCATGACGCGCGAACACCCCACAACTCGCCGCGTGTCTTCTCCAGTGATCCAGTCTCCCCCAGCACGCCTCGGAAGTTGAGCTCCACCCTCCGGCCTCCGCTACGCCATTAATACCGACCTACGCCACATCGTCACCTCCGCCACCAGAGTCTCCTCCCAGGCTCCCACTCCCACTCCCAGTCCCACACACAAGCACCCAAGAACCCGAGCTGCGGCGAGCCGGCCACCGCCTTAGCCCTTAGCTGAGCTTCCCCATGGGGCGCGGGCGCGGCCGCCCCAGGAAGCGCGCCCGTGGGCGCGCCGAGGTGGGGGACGAGCCGGGGGAGGAGGACGCCGACCTGTTCCCCGTCGGCGCGGAGGTGGAGGTGCGCAACGACGACCCGGGCTTCGCTGGCGCATTCAACGAGGCCACCGTCGTCGAGCGCGCCCTGGCCGGCGGCGGCGGCAGAGGCGGCGGCTACTTGGTGTCCTACTCCACGCTCGAGGTCGAGGGGGAGGGCGCCGGCGGCGGGCACCCACTCCGGGAGCGCGCCGCCGCAGCCGACGTGCGCCCGCGGCCCCCGCTGCCGGAGCCGGGGAGGGCGTTCGCTGTGCACGAGATGGTGGAGGCGTTCCACAACGAGGGGTGGTGGTCCGGCGTGGTCTCCGCCGTGCCGCCGCCGCCGGCGGCCGCCGTGGGTCAGCCGCGGAGGTACAAGGTGGCATTCCCGACGGCGCGGGAGGTGCTCGAGTTCCAGGAGGCGGCGCTGCGGCCGCACCTCCTGTTCAAGGGTGGTATATGGGTCCCGTCTGCAGACGCGGTTAGCAGGCTGGCTGCTTCTTTCCATCTTGCCTAAAATCCATGAGAGTCTTGCTTGGATAATTGCTTATTGCTAATCAGCTTTTTTTTTTAAAAAAAAAGTAAACTCGAGTGGAACTAACTACAGGGGCTTGCACATCGTGAAAAGCACAACAGACTCGAAATGAATATTTTTTTTGTACTTTGTGATTGTTCTTTTTTGAAGAGAGAGAGAGAGAGATCGAGGGAGGGAGGGAGGGAGATTAGATTTTCATATGTATAAATGTTTCATACTTTTTTATGTTGTTCAAGTACTTCTTCTGTATGCTGTAGCATCCAGTTGCAGGCAATGGCAGCTTGGCTAGCATAGCAGGACATCCAATGTTGCATGCCATGTCAGCTGGTGACATTAATCTTGATTAGCCCATGGCCCATGGGGTGCTACCATGCATTGCATTACAGTTAACATTTTATTTCCGCACAATGCTGGTAACAGATGCATGGGTTAAGTGAGTCACTTAGTTCATTAATTTGCTACTGTTACTAGTGCTTTTGTGTAAGGTATGCACTAACACATGGTAGGATTGGCATTGTTGAAATAAATACATTGCCCGCCTTTCTCCATCGGCTTTATGTGTTTGTTTCAGTTTAAATTAAATTAATTGAAATTTTTTTATTTTTATATAAGCCAAATGATGTAATATTTCGTAGTTATTTTTTGTGGGGTTTTAAATAGTTCTTCTTATAGTTCGGAAAATATTTTTTATAAATTTTTTGTACTCTTTAAAACGTTAATTAATAAAACTCAACTCAGATTTAAGCTGAAACAAAGACCCGGCTATGCATTATTTAAAAAAAATAATTGTGGCCCACATTTTGAGTCCACTTAAGCTTTTGGGGAACTCTTCCTATACGTATGGGGGAATGTTGAAATAAATATATTCTCCATCAGCCTAACCTTTTTTGGGACTCTTCCATGCCAGCTCATTATTATTGTCGGGTCACTTGGAAATGGCAGTGATAACTCAATCACGTTTCTAAGCCCCACCGGCAGTGATAATTAATCTGAAAAAGAACTGACAATGAAATATCATTCTCACTATCGGTTTGTAACAATAATGGAGGGAGTATCACTGCTGGTTTGTAGCAGTAATATTGGATTGCAACTTGTCAAGAAATTTTTTTCTAGATTTTCTAAGGCAAAAAAATGGGGACAAATTTGATGTTTATCATGTTCTTTAGATTTTGGAGGCAAAAAAATGGGGATGAAAATGATATGCTTATCATTGCCGATTTGCCGGTTCAAAAACCGGCAGTTAAAGCTAGTTTGGAACCGGTAGTGAAGTGAAGGTTTTGTTTTTTGTTGCAGTGTTGTTTTGTAGCTGCATGCATGTATTTTGTGCTTTCTGTTTGTTTGCATGTCATCTTGCACCTCTCTATATATAAGAGAAGATAAAAATATAAAAGGTGTGGCATGTGAGCACCACAATCCTTGTTTCCTGTACTATTTTTTCTCTCTCGTGTAATTGCGTTCTTCCACCAACTAAAGAGCAAGAGGAGTGATTCCAAGGGCGTGTGCTGAGTGCCAACATCAGCTTGGCTTGAAAGATGTTTCTATCTGTTACCGTTCTATGGCTTTACTTTTGGTTTAAACTTATTGGACAATTAAACAGCTGAGGAAAGGAATTCCAATATTTGGTGGTCTTGGGACATTAATAAATAGTTCCCAAAAGTTTATTTGCTTGTGTTTGAACTGAATGTAAGTAAATGATTTTAAATTGAACTAGGCCCAGAGCTATGATTTATCAAATTTGTATGTATTTTCGGTTTCGGTGATTGTGCCAAATTACAAGATTGTACTTATTGCAAGTATCAACATCACCACCATATGATTAATACCTTCTGATATCACCCTCTATACAAAATAACCAAATCTTCACAACTTTGAACAAGCCATTTTGTTTTTGAACCTGTATGCCCTCTGACATGCAAACACATTAGATCGCATATGGTTTGTTTTTCCTCTGGAGAAGGTAAAAAAATATTGGTGTGACCAATCTGTAGAAAATGTTCTACTGACTTGTCTGTAGAATCCAAGACTTTTGAAACATGCATATTGTGGCAACTTGTTTGATTTACTATTCACCTGGGATGCCATATGTCAGAAAGCTGAATTATTGCAAACATATTGTAATCTTTAATCACAAAAAGGAAGCTAATTAACCAGACGCTTTTAAAATGTGCATTTGGTAGAGAAAAAGTTACTTAACCAAGAAACTAGGATTGTATGTGTGAAACTGCTAAATAATTGCTTATACAAATTACCTTGAACCTCAAAGGGAGTGTATTAAAGAATCTCTTCAAAATAAAATGTGTAAAGAAACCTTTTATTACATGCAGGACAATGGTAGACCACTGTTCAGAGAGGGAGCTCAAGTTGAAGTGAGTCAGTTTGCAGAAAGCTTTGGTGAGTCCTGGAATCCAGCTACCGTTTTGAAAGTTATTGGTGCAACAAATTTCTTAGTGCAATATAGACATGTTGGAGAGGATGGGGAACTGATCACTGAGATTATAGATTCTCAATATATTCGCCCATCACGCATCATCAGCCGTATGGACTCAAAGTACAGATTTTCTCCATCTTCTCATATAGAGGTCTTCCATCAAGGTAGCTGGTGGCCTGGTGTCATTATACAGTCTTTGGGTACTGGCTTTACCAAGAAGTATGTTGTTAGATTGAAGAGTCATACAACAGACATGGATGATGTGGATTTTGAGGATGTGTTAACTGTTGAAAATACTCAGCTAAGGCCGCGATTTGACTGGAGTGGGAGAAAATGGGTACGCCGCTTGACAATGGTACACACAGTGCATATATGCTGTCTTGTTTCATAAATTTGTGGTGTTCTATTTTATTATTGTTAAATGGCAAAATGCTCTAAACTCTAAAGTCGTGCCATGGTTTGTATTATGCAAATTTTCATGTGTTTATGTGATCAACGAACAAAAGGCTTCAATCAAACTCGTAGTTCTTTGCGCACTGTTTGCTTCATTGACATCTATCAATTCCTTCTCAATCTCTTTGGCCCAATAAACTGAATACACATGATCATGGTATTTAATATCTATTTATTGTTGAATGGCAGAATGCTCTAAACTCTAAAGTGATGCCATGGTATGTATTACAAAAATATTTCATGTGTTTATGTGATCAAGGAACAAAAGGCTTCAATCAAACTATAGTTCTTTGCACACTATTTGCTTCATTGACACCTATCAATTTCTTCGCAATCTCGTTGGCCCAATAAACTGAGCACACATAATCATGGTATTTAATTATTGTATTGTTAGTTGTATGTTTGTGCAAACATTGATGCACAGTAAAGCACAAACACCTGAGATGTAGCATTAGTAATATGTGTTAGATTTCGTTAAGTTGTGGTCAGAGTATACTCTCTTTTGTATTCAACAATGGACATACAAAACGTTGCCTGAAACCTCTGTTGAAGGTTTCTGATCACTATGAATTATAGACTATCAATTTCCTTCTGATATGGTGTACTGTTGTACTTTTTTTAATCAAGATTATCTCCATGGTGATCTGATATTTTCTAATTTTCAGGAACCTGCTACCAAAGGACCTCCATTAAGCTTGCGGAAAAGCCCAATTTCTGCTGCAATGGCATCATGTAATGACACTGATGAAATCAACAATAGTTCTGGCTCTTGTCTTCACATGAATTTAAATAATGCTGATGTGGTATCTGGTCCAATTTCTTCACTCTTGTCAGTATGTAGTGACAACAATGAAATCAAGCATAAGCTTTGCTCCTATTCAGAAGAACTGGTGATGCAACAACATGCAGTATTGGCACTAGGTTCTCAGCTGTCACTGCCTTTACCATTAACAACAGGAATTAGCCATTTGACAAATAATTCTTCACTTTCACTTAGTAGCCATGTTGAAGTATCTTCTCAGATGATTTCCATGCCCCCAGAGTCTCAAACCAGGCAGCCGCAGGCTTCTTTATTTGGATTATTTGGACAACTAAGATCTCTCCCACAGGGCCCAGTTTTAGGGATGCAATTACATAGCCCAGATTTTGGCCTTGTTGTAGGATTGAAAAAAGCATTAAGTGATCAGAAGCAATCAACTGATGAAAGCTGTTATCTGATGGAATGTGCTGAACATAAGATTCTCGATGTTGAATCATGTGTTGATACCGATCTATCCAGAAAAAGAAAGGAGTATTTTGCTCTGCAAACATCAGAGGAACTAGGGGGAAACCTTCATATTGTAAGTTTACTTGTAGCATATCCTCTTTAACTCTTGTGCACTAATACTTATGAACAGTCAAATTATCATCTGTTCTTGATTGCCTATTATATTTGTAAATGCAGAGTAAGAAAAGGACAGTGGATAAAATAACTGAGGGAACAAACAATAATGCAGCTAGTTCTAAAGAGGGTGAGTTCTTCAATTTTAATTTACCATGCTAAAGAAACTTCAACAATTTGCTAATAGTTAAATTTTGCAACCACAAAAGTGAAGATTGGTGATGTTGAACTGCCAAACATTGTAATTCCTATATCTGGAGACAATAAAGGACAATTAAGTGTATCATGCGTGAAATGATAACAGAGAAATCAAAATGTTCGCTATGTTGCTAATGCTTATATCATTGTTCCTTGTAATTTTCAGGCCGACAGGAAAAGAAGATTATTGATGAGAACAGGCCAAGTGGAATAGATGATATTCACCATGTAGACTACATTAGGGCACAGGAACATGTTGCAACCAAAGTTCCTGATTCAATTGAGAGCTCGGTGCTATCTTTCACTTCAACAGTGGATAATCATAATCCTAGTGAAGTTAGTTTGTTCTGTTCTGATTCTTCAACCCAAAATGGAATGGAAGCAACCAAATATGACAAGCATACACTAAATGTAGAGCAAGACACATGCAAAGAATTTAGTGAGAATTTTTTGGTTATGGATGACATTGATAATGGACTTATTTTGTTGCCTTCAGCAAAGAACTATGGAGCTGATGGGCATGATCATGAGCTCTATGAGGACAGTAATGCAGCCATGACGGAGTGCATGAAAATTGTTCCAGCTGAGAACTTGTCTACCCTGTCTCCAGTTATATTTGGTGGTGCTTTGCTGGACATCTTATCTTCCAGTGACAATTGTGAGCTTGCAAAGATGGATGATATGGACAAGCTGGATCATCAAGAAAACATGACTGGATTAGCCAATAATGTGTCAGAAACTCAGGATGCCAGCATTCTCTATCCATTCTCAGGCACATCTGTAGCTTTGCTCAAGGATCACAATGCAAAGTCTTTAACCAAAAAGTTTGTAGGTAATGAACAACATGCAGAGTCACATCAGGTTCATAGTTTGGCTATAGTAGAATGTCCAGCTGAAACCCAAGTGACCGAGAAGTTAGCAATAACTCCACTGCCTTCTGTTGATCTGGGCAGTTCTACTGAAGCAGAAATCTGTAATAGCTTGTCTATTGCAGAAGATGTCGAGGGTACACCAATATTCAAGTGTGTTGCAGACAGAACATCCAGCTCCTGTGGTTCCTTGTTGCAGAGATCTGTGCTTGTGCATGAGATTATCATGGCTGATCGACCTTCAGATTCTTTGGCTATCGTGAATCTTCCATTTGTGAAAACCTCCCCTTTGTGGGCACATATTGAGGCAATGGAAGTATTCACTGAGGCGCCACAACGACCACACTTTCATCAGCTCCTGAAGCATGTTCCTGAGCTGCTTCCAGAGCTCCGCGAAGGAATGGCACTAGGTCTGATGCTCTCTTTCGCCAATCTAGCAGAGAGTATAAAGGGGCTAAGCATTGAGCATGACAATGTACAATTTGAGGAGAAGATGAAGGGTCTCTCTTTGCTGGAGGAAGATGGTTTCGATGTCAGGGACCTGCGATCACGTGTGGAATGTTTGCTCCACATAAAGAATTGTCGCATTGAACTACAGCACGCGATGAATAAGTTGGAGGAGAAGATTGCTCGCAAAGAAACTGACGACCAAGAGCTTGGCAGGCAGATTGACATGCTAAATGTCACTGTCATTCAGCTTGAACAACATGCTTATCTCTTGCGATGTAGAATGAAGTCTGCTGTTTTGGAGAAGCTGGACAACGCAGTGGAGATCTCAGGACTCCGAATGGAAGCCACCGAGCTGGAGCGATCATACCTGTCTGCTGGGCAGCACATCAGTAGCACTGTCGATGCACATGGTAATTAAGTTTCACTGACAGATCAGTTAGCCTGTGCAAGTAGTTACCAATGGTTAAGTGGAATCGTGGAGAACACCCAGATGTTTTGTGTAAATAGTTTTAAACTTCTAATGCTACATCCTGCTGCTGGCCGTACTGCTAAATCTTTTGCTTATGGGATATGTATGTTTTCTGGGATGTTGCTGTCCGTTATGTAGATTGTACCAGGTACCTTATATTTTCTAGTGATGGAGAAATGTTGTGCTGTCATGGTAATCCCCTAGCAGCTGATGCCTAATGGAATGAGGCTTGAGATTCTAGATAGTGTTGATCATAGTGCCACCTCAATGCTGGCCATATTTTACTATTGGAGTCCAATTGGACAAAATCGTACTTGTAGCGAGGATTCAATATCCAAAACAAGCAAGTTTGGGTTTTGAATTTTGGTTTGAAGCCAAAAAAAATGCAAAACAAACCAAAATTCAAGGAAAATCTAAAGTGAAAAAACCAATTATTTCATAGCGAAAATAGAATGTAATTGTCGTCACAAAGTCTCAAGAGACGCCGTGTCTTAGAGAGTGTACTAACTTAAAATACAGTTTAATACCGTAGACATGGAGAATTAGAGAATATACCAACTTAAAATACAGTTTAGCATGCGGCGTGACACAAATTGCATGTGCCACTCTTCATGCGGCGTGACACAAATTGCATGTGCCACTCTTCTCTTCCTGCTCCCAATTGATTGATTGAACCTATATATCCCAACTCCACCTCCAGCTGTCTCGACTCTCCATCTCCGCCTGCTCCCAATCTCCTCCGCCCCGTCTGCCATCTGTACAGCCCCTCGAGCCCGCTTATCCTGCTGTTGACGGCCGTGCGACTCACGAGCCACACCTCGCCGCCGCCAAACAGCACCTCGCCACCATGCGCAGAGATCTTGTCCACGCCGTCACCTTCCCCGGCAGTGCGCTGCCGAGACCGACGTACTCAGGCACGCCGTCGACAAGATCTATGGGTGAAAACGGGTCGAGTACTATCCGACAGGTATTCGATCCGAATCAATGCGGTTAAGAAATAGGTACTATGTTGCGGTAACCATCAAGTTTGGATTCAGGTAGTACCTGTTATTTTCTAAATTTGGATCAGATATAGGATGTCTAATACATGAAAGAATTGGATCAGATTTAGGTATCACTTTTTAACTAAAAAAGGGTACCCGTGTGTCTGTAAGGCCATGAGACCCACAACTCCACGAGGCCACATGACAAGGACGAAACTGGTTAGCACTTAGCACTTGTACACATCAACCCTTGCCGCCCGAGCGGCCTAAGCAACCCAACCGCCTAAGCGCTGCCCTCTGCCCGTCCTCCGTCGCCCAGTGCCGCCCCTCTGCCCGAGCGCTGCCCTCCACATGTCCGTCGTTGCCCGCCGCCGCCCCTACGCCGAGCGCCGCCATCTGCCCGTCCGCCACCCTCCTTCTTGTGCCTTTCCTCTGCCGGTAAGCCACCCTCCCTCTGTCGTTGCCTGCCACCGCTCCTCCGCATAGCGCCCGCTACCACCGACCTCCTAGGCCGCCGCTGCCGCCACTATGGTTCCCTCCCCTGCTCGTCTTCCTCCCTCTGCTCTCTTGGTTTTCCCCCTTATTTTCTGAGCTAGGATTTGATCCAGATTCGATCAAATAGTTTGTTTTTTACATGGCATACGGTTCAAAAACATTGGTAGTATTTTTATATATTTTGTTGTGAATTTATCCCCAATTTGAATTTGAAACTAAATCCTTCAGGCCATTGATGACGGTGCTTCTTCGTGGTGGTAGCACGGTCCAATCCTTCGTTGCATAGAGACTAGGACTTTTGAGATTGGGGGATGACTAAATGAGGTTGCTGTTCTGCTCCTATTGGTGTGCGTTTACTCTCAACAGTCCCTGGGTTACCATTCTGCTAGTCGCGGACCTCCCCTCCCCAACGCTGGCCAGATCCGGTAGGCCATCCCAGAGGGCGAGATCCATTCTTAAAATTCAAGATATCATCCTCCAATCATCCCCCCATGATCAAATCTTGTAATTTCACTATAACACAACTTTTTGTAATTTATTCATGTTTGTGTTATGCATACTCCACTATACGCAACCAATACATAATTATGCACTGTATGTGATTGGCCTTGCCCTACACTTAATTTATATAGCTTTAAATCATTGGTAGTGAAGGCGCAACATTGATAAAAGGCGGATGGATAAACCTAGGTACATAACCTTTTTGGTACTTTAATAGGTGTTTAGTATGGTTGCAACTTTTGTGATAACATGCTGCACTGATATCATCTTTAGGGACACAAAGGTTTATATAGATGGGGTACGTTGATTTATAGACTTTGCATTATGTAATTCAACGAAGGGAAACAAAATATCATGCCTTTGTATAAAGTGTGTGAACTCTTTGTGTAAAGAAGAAAGCAACGTGTGTGTGCACTCAATCTGTGAGGGATTTCAAGAAGGGTATACTAAGTAGACTTATCATGGAGAGGTGGATGGCTCATTTGTGAGTACTCATGATTGCGATGAGATAGCGGCTAGGGATAGTTTGGATGAAGATGACATTTCAATTTGCTCTAGGACCTAGCAAATGGTTTAGATGCTCGGATGAATTTGAGTTGAACATGAAAGTTGTAGATAATTTGAGTACTCATGATTGCGATGAGATAGGGGCTAGGGATAGTTTGGATGACGATGACATTTTCAATTTGCTCTAGGACCTAGCAAATGGTTTAGATGACGAAGGGGATTTTGAGGACGATGGTGGTTTATAGCAGTCCAATGAAGATTTAGAAGCTCTTCAAAAGTTAGTTGATGATAATAGCGAAGAGCTATACCTAGGGTGTAAGAAATTCTCAAAGCTTCGTATCCTAGTTAGACTTGTTCACCTCAAATTGCTTGGACGGTGGACTGATAACAATTTTGATCTACTGCTAGATATACTTAAATAAGCTATTCCTGATGGGTCAGCATTGCCGAAAAATTGCAAAGAAGCTAAGAAAACAGTTAAATGCCTAGGACTTGAGTATATCAACATTCATGCATGTCAAAATGATTGTATTATCTTTTGGAAGGATCACGCTAATTCGGAGGTATGTCCGACATGTGAAACGTCAATATGGAAATCATAAAAAAGCATGTAGATAGAAAACGTGCACATAAAGTTCTATGGAAAGTTCTTTGCCTTTTCCCTGTAAAAATAAGATTTCAAAGGCTTTTTGTGTGCTCCAAAAGTGCCAAAGACATGAGATGGCACGATGAAGAGCAAAACAAAGATAGTTTACTTATATATCTGAGTGATTCTCTTATTTAGAAGGTTTTTAATCAAAAGCATCCTCAGATTGCTTTAGATAGCCGCAACATTAGGCTTGGGTTGGCTACGGAAGCTTTTAACCCATTCCGGTCTGTGAATGTCTCCTATATCATTTGTCCTGTTAGTTTGATTCCATACAACTTGCCAGCTTGGGTGTGTGAAGCAAACAAATTTCCTTCTATCATTATTAATTCCTGGCTGAAATGCTCCCGATAGTGATTTTGATGTCTATCTTCAGCCACTAATTGATGATATGAAAGATATGTTTGTTAATGATGTGAGAATTTTTGATGCATCGAAACGTGAGTACTTCCAATTGCGTGCTGCTATATTACCATTTTGATTTCCCTGGTCTAGGTTATGTTGCTGGATGTACTACGTTCGGTGAAGCAGCTTGCATTGAATGCTAATCATATACATGTTCCCTATGATTAAAATATGGTAAAAGACTTGTTATATGGGACATCGTACCTTTTTAGGAGAAACCATGATTTTAGGTATAATACTGATTCATTTGATGATAAAATTGGGCTTGAGTCAGCTCCTAGACCACTTTCAGGGGATGAAATTTTGTTGCAGACAGAGAATATGCATAGAATTTTTGTGAAAGGTGTGTCTGGAAAGAAATCAGCCAAAAAGAGAAAATGTAAGGAGGGTGAGCCTTTAATCATTTGGAAAAGGAAGTCTATTTTTTAAGCTATCGCATTGGAATGATTTATTATTGCACCATAATTTAGATCGCATGCACATAAAGAAGAATGTTTATAATAACATAACTAACAAACTTTTGGGCATACATGGGATGTCTAAGGATAACTTGAATGTTCATTTGGATATTCAATCTGTAGACATTACAAGAGAACTTCATCCCGTTGAACCATTATTTAAGTCAAAAGAAGATGAACTTATTTTTTCTCCAGCACCTTACACCTTGGACACATCCGAGAAGAGGTTATTTTACAAAGTTCTCAAAGGAGGAAAGTTTCTAGCTGGTTATGCATCCGATATACGACATAATGTGCATGTCAAAGAGAAGAAGATGATTGGGCTAAACAACCATGACAACCATATTATTATGTAAGATTTACTTCCACTTTGTGTGAGAAGGATATTGTCATACAAAGTTAGTGTAGTGCTGATTTGTGTAAGCAATTTTTTCAAGAAAATATATTCACCTGTAATTCGTCCAAGTGATATGGTGATACTAGAGTTAGAAATAGCAGAGACCTTGATTCTTCTTGAGACTATATTCCTCCCATCTTTTTTTTATCTTATAGTACACTTAATGGTTCATCTTCCTACCAAGCAAGAGTTGCTGTGCCAATAAATTTTAGAAATATGTACCTCGTGGAAAGGTATTTGATGAGGTTGAAAGGCTATGTCCGCACTAGAAGTCATCCAGAAGGGTCGATTGCAGAAGGATATTTGTTTGATGAGATTCTTACATGTTATTCTCGCTATTTACATGGTGAGACTAGATTTACTTATAAAGTAGAAAATGATATTGCTGCTCAAACGGATATCAACAACAACAGTAATTTCTTGACAACAATATTGGTCGAGTATTAGTTGGGAAGCGCACCACGACATTATATCACAAATCTTTTGTTCAAGCACATAGATATGTCTTATTCAACTACGATCACATAGAACCATACCTAAAGTAACTGTGCAATTTATTTTCACTCTATATAATTTTAATATATATTAAGTATTAAGTCGACCATTATTTGCAGCAAGAATTTTGAATATCTTTCCCTGGTTGGTCGAAATAAGCAAGACATGAACCATTTGTACCATGAAACCTCCCATAAGTGATTCAAATCAAATGTAAGTAGGTGTATTACATGGCCCAACTTTTAATTCTACATTGGATTTAATTCAATTTTAAGTGAGTTATTAAATATTTGCAGGTGGAAATAGCTGGTGAGAAAATATCAGAAAAGACAAAACTTTTAGCTAGCAAGCCAACAAATGGTTGTGCGAACATATGATAGCTATACTATAAATAGAAAAAATTTCATACAAAATCATATGACGAGGATAGGCCGGTTCAATGTAGTGGTGTAGCTCTTGTTGCAAAGACAATGAGTTTAAAAGGAAGAAATGATGATACACTACAGAAATCCAGATTAATACTGTCGGTTAAAACTATTTACGACGGCTTCAGAAAAGCCGGCCTCCGAAAGCCGACGTAAATAAACACGTATTTACGTTGGCCTCAGAAAGCCAACATTAATAAAGTTATTTACGTCGGCTTGCAGAAAAAAGCCGTCGTAAATACGAGATCCATGATTCCAGCATATATCAATCGTGTGCTCACACACCATTTACGTCGGCCCTATATCTATTTACGTCGGCCGGGCTGACGTTAATAGAACACATGGCTGTCTAAACATATTTACGTCGGCCTAGCCCACGTAAATAAGACACGTGGCTTTATTTATGTCGGTCTGTGAAGCCCACGTAAATAAGTCTGGCCTTATTTGTTTTTGTCCCCACGTACGACAGCCGGCTGTAGCTAGCAGGTAGGGTTTCCCCCGATTGTTCACTGCCACTGCCACCGCCACCCCGCCCCGCCACGCCGCCCCCGCGCCGCCCCGCGTCGCCCCGCCGCAGCCGCCGCCGCCCCCGCTGTTGCAAATCTTAAACCTTGCCACCGTTTCCTCTGTTTTCCCCTGTTTTCCCCTGCTTCTTAGTTCAGACTTAGTTCTTCGTTTTAGTTCTGTTCACCGTCAGTTATTTTCGGGCGCCGGAATAAGTTAGCTTTAGCCCGAGTCTTTAGGCCACTTGATGCGCACTGCGTTCGTGCAGAAGTGGAGTAGTGGCGCAGCTCGATCGTGGGTCGTGGGATGGCACGGCCACCTCAAAGAGAAGGCTACACTAGCTAGATAGACAGTTGGGAGGACAATGAGACATGTTTGATAAGTTCACAAAGTCGTGTGATTCAGTTTACTTGAGCGAGCTTAGGGTAATCAACTAGTGGTCCACTTGATATTCGTCGTCGGAGCTCGGACACTCACTACCACCCGCTATCCTGAATTGGAATCCCGAATGGTTATGATCATTCCGATTTGGCTCTACTGGTCCAAAGCCGGACGCTGTGGGTTACGCACGAGATACTAAGTATCTACGGATGGATAGGGCTGTCACCACCTACCACCTACCACATATACGTGGGCCCGGGTGTAAACCGAGTTAGTCCTAGTCTCAGACACCACGTCTGCGACTATTCCTAATCAATCTTCCTCAGTACTAAAAGAAGTTGATCTAGGTTCAATGCCTGGCTCTAACAGTATATGAGTGAGAACCTAAACTGATTCCAGACGAATATAAGTTACCGGTAAAGCAAATCTACACAACTCATTTATGCAGATATACTCAGCTCAAATAAAGTTCAACACTATAACAATGAATGAAGTGATCTCACTAATTGAAACAATTAGGAAAGGATACAAGAGCTATTACCCGAATTCCCGAAGACACTTCCGAAACTTAACTCCCAACTTCTACTAACTAAGAGCTACTCTACAAAGTGGAATGAAAATGTGAAAGTGAAGTGTGTTGTGTTACAAGTGAGGAGAGGGGGTCTATTTATAGTGTTCCGCAGCCAACCGGGGTGCTCCACGTGTAGGGACACATGTCATCCATCCCTCCTCCAAAGGGGAACCCGAGGGGGCTCAAGAGTGGGTCGGCCGGCCTAGGTGGGTCGGCCGACCCACCTCCTTCGTCTCCCAGCCGTGGATTTTGCATGGGATGCTCCCTTGATGGTGTAGATTATCCCCTTAAGCCGGTGCATCAAATGGACTTGCGCAAGTAAGGAATCCAAGGGAATCCTATGCTCATTTGTGAAGGAGCCGTGTCCATTCGATCAAACCGACAGTAGTGGATGGTCTAGATGTCCTCCTTTTGTGTTTTTATGCCACTGGGGAGAAAACGGGGCTGGATTGGTGACATGGCAGGGTCGGTCGACCTAGGTGGGTCGGCCGGCCTGGCCTGTTGCCCGGTCTGGCTCTGGTTTGTCCTATTTTGCACCTGTAGACCCAAAACTCACCAAAACTTGTGGAACTTTATTAGAATAAATAAAATGTTAGTATAAACCTTGATTTTCCCTCGAAAAGCCGGAATTTCGAAATATGTTGACATAGACAATTGGTGTTTATTTGACGTCAACAGCCACCAGAACCTTAACTTCATGTCTTGGTACATCTTGGTACTTTCCGGGTGTAGGGTATATGGAGAGTTGTGACTCCGACAGAATCAGATCTCTCAGAGTCAGGTCCTGTGTAATGAAGATACATTTCCCTAACCAAAGCACCCCTTGCTAATCCTTGGAAACCTTGTAGCCCTTGTCCTTAGCGATGATCTTCTCGATCCTTTGGGTGCTAGGGTGCTTATTTTTCTTCTCCTTGATCAAATCGAGCAGGTCCGGCTTAACTTCCAAGGTAGCCAGGTATCCTTGGTTAACCACTTCAATCCTTAGTCGACTCAAATCCTCGATTAGTTGCTTAGGGACCGAGTCAATCTTCATAAGGTTGCATTGGGACTTACGGCTAAGAGCGTCAGCTACGACGTTGGCCTTTCCGGGGTGGTACTGAATATTTAAGTCATAGTCATTGATAAGCTCCAGCCAGCCCCTTTGCCTCATGTTGAGTGTGTTCTGGGTGAACACATACTTCAGGCTCTTGTGATCGGTGAATATATCGCAGGGCTGACCCACCAGATAATGCCTCTATATCTTCAGGGCATGCACTACTGCTGCCAGTTCCAAGTCATGGGTGCGGTAGTTGACCTCATGTTTCTGTAACTGATGCGATGCATAAGCCATCACCCTTCCTTCTTGCATCAAAACACACCCTAGACCATATTTGGAGGCGTCGCAGTATACCTCAAACTTCTTGCTCGGGGTAACAAGTACTTGGGCGGAGGCGAGTCGCTGCTTGAGCTCCTGAAAACTATTCTCGCAGGCATCCGTCCATTCGAACTTCTTGTCCTTCTTCAGGAGTTGGGTCATTGGTCGGGCCGTTTTCGAGAAATTCTCGATGAAACGCCGAAAATAACTCGCCATTCCAAGAAAACTTCTTATCTCGGTTTCTGACGTGGGGGATGTCCACTCCTTCTCTGTAGCCACCTTAACAGGATCCACCTTGGTTCCATTGGCGGAGACGATGTGCCCTAAGAAACTGACATCGTCTATCCAGAACTCGCATGTGCTAAACTTGGCGTAGAGTTGATACTCTCGGAGCTTCCCCAGAACCAAGCTTAGGTGTTTCTTGTGTTCATCATCATCATCCTTGGAGTATATTAAGATATCATCAATGAAAACCACTACGAATCGGTCCAGAAACTCCATCAGGATCTTGTTCATCTTGTTCATGAAGTGAGCCGGGGCATTGGTCAGCCCGAATGACATCACCAGGTATTCATACAGCCCATATCTAGTAGTGAAGGCAGTCTTGGGGATGTCGACCTCCCTAACTCGGACCTGGTGATATCCCGACCGAAGGTCGATCTTCTAGAATCATTTGGCAGCTCTTAGTTGGTCGAACAGACCATCGATATGGGGAAGAGGATACTTGTTCTTGATGGTAACGGCGTTTAGGGCTCGATAGTCTACCACAATGCTCCGAGTCTCATCCTTTTTATCCACGAACATGGCTGGGGAACCCCATGGTGAGGAACTGGGGCGAATTAATCCTTGACCTTGCATCTCGTCCAGCTGCTTCTTCAGCTCGGCCAGCTCCACCGGGTTCATCTTATAGTAAGGTTTATAAATTGGGGTGGTTCCAGGCATAAGGTCTATGGGAAACTCCATGCCACAGTCCGGTGGCAGACCAGGTAGTTCCTCGGGGAAGACATCGAGATATTCCTTCACCACTGTCACCTTTGCAGGGTCATCCTCCCTAAGAGACAATAGGGCTCTGCCCCATCTAAAGGGAGCACCTACCTTCCAAGCGCACTCGTAGCATCTTCCCCGAAGCATCATGATCTCTCTACGGGCACAGTCTATAACTCCCTTGATAGTGTTGAAGCCGGTCCATGCCGATGATTATATCAATCCCTCGGCAGGGTATGACCATAAGATCAAAGCTAAAACCATCACCCTCCTACCTAATTTCCACATACAGACACGCCCTTGTGGCAGTCAGCATGCCTCCCGAAGACTTTATTACCATAGTATTATTTAGTGGGAAGGTCTATAGACCATACTTATCCTCTTTAGGTCATCGGATCAGAGCTAGCTTCCTCTTGATGCTGCGGAGCCAATCTTCGGCTTCCATTGGTTTGTTGGCCTGAGTGAGCATCGAGGGCTTCGCTAGCAAGAAATCCGCTAGCTTCATTCCACGTCGATTCGTAACTTGCCTTCGCTTGCATAGCACCTCGCCGAGCATTTGTGCTTGATAAGCCATGAATTGACCTAGGGTCAGATCCCCGGGTGGTGGTGCCGGAATGTCCTCAAGACCGCGACCACGTCCTCGGCCATGACCTTGGCCTCTACCAGCATCCAAAGCGGCACCAGCCCTACGAGTCCTATCGGCTCATCTACCTATTGCCATCTATAGTGTATACTCATATATATAAATATGCATGAATTTTTATCACAAATTAGATTGAAATGCAGCAAGAAGCGGAATCAACCAAGTCAAGGAAACAATGCAGAACATATTTTGCTGCAAACTAAGGCAGTTTTCGAAAACCCTTGCCATAGAGGCAAGCAAAATATGGTACAGACCAAATGCTTTCGCCATATCACAAATAGGGTCCACAATTCATCGTGCATAAAATGAGCCCATCATCTAATATGACGGCAGCCATCCAACTAACAACATAACTAGGCCCATCGTCTACTTGGGCGGACGGCTCTACGGCTCACGGAAGAGAGATTAAGTGCTCTAGCCACGGTGACGACGCGAGTAGACGAAACACGGGGGCGCACGCCTCAAGAGGAAGTCGAAGCCGGGAGCGAAAGACGGCCTCGTCGACAGTCCCGGAGCTGGTGGTGCAGGAGCGGCGTCTCCTCCAATGTCGGTGTCCGTGCCAGAGTCGATGTCCATATGTGGCTGCTCCTGGGGAGCCTCAGAGGAAGGCGGCCCATGGCGTGGTATCCCCACCAAGGCTCGGGATAGCAGTGTCCTCTTCCGCATCGTAGTGCGCAGGTTCTCAGGCTCCGGCGGCGGACAATTAATGCAGCCCCGGAGGTGAGAGCGAATGATCCCGCTGGTCCTACTGGGCCATCATCTGTCGTGCCTGTTCTTCCCGAAGTAAGTGATATGCAGCCCTCGCCACGTCTCGTTGACGTCTCGTGTAGGCAAGGCTCCTAACGTAGTGGTGGAGCCGTCTCCCCACCACCCTCAGCTAATTGTCCGCCGCTCGGAGCGACGAACGTAGCAGCCTAATTTCTTGCAGCGCTCCATCCACCACTCGCGCCAGTGTAGGAATGCTGGCAGCAACGATCCATTTACCGAAAATTTTGGCAATAATTTTGTTAGAACAGATAGGAGTGTTAAAAGGTGTTTTAGGCATAAAAATAGTCATAAATGGATATATATCGTTGCCCAAGATCTTTGGAATTCATTTATTCCTTGCAGGGGTGGCTTGCTTTGGCTTTGGCGCATTTCATGTAACGGGTTTGTATGGTCCTGGGATATGGGTATCCGATCCTTATGGACTAACTGGAAAAGTACAAGCTGTAAATCCAGCATGGGGTGTAGAAGGTTTTGATCCTTTTGTTCCGGGGGGAATAGCTTCTCACCATATTGCTGCGGGTACTTTGGGCATATTAGCGGGCCTATTCCATCTTAGTGTTCGTCCGCCTCAGCGTCTATACAAAGGATTACGTATGGGCAATATTGAAACTGTACTTTCCAGTAGTATCGCTGCTGTTTTTTTTGCAGCTTTCGTAGTTGCCGGAACTATGTGGTATGGGTCAGCAACTACCCCAATCGAATTATTTGGGCCTACTCGTTATCAGTGGGATCAGGGATACTTTCAGCAAGAAATATATCGAAGAGTTAGCGATGGGTTAGCCGAAAACCTTAGTTTATCAGAAGCTTGGTCTAGAATTCCCGAAAAATTAGCCTTTTATGATTATATTGGTAATAATCCAGCGAAGGGGGGATTATTCAGAGCAGGCTCAATGGACAATGGGGATGGAATAGCTGTTGGATGGTTAGGACATCCCGTCTTTAAAGATAAAGAAGGACGCGAGCTTTTTGTACGCCGTATGCCTACTTTTTTTGAAACATTTCCGGTGGTTTTGGTAGATGAAGAGGGAATTGTGAGAGCGGACGTTCCTTTTAGAAGAGCAGAATCTAAATATAGTGTTGAACAAGTAGGCGTGACAGTGGAGTTCTATGGTGGCGAACTTAATGGAGTAAGTTATTCTGACCCTGCTACTGTAAAAAAATATGCGAGACGTTCAATCAGGGGTTATCATCTTAACTATGCATCCCAAACCCAACTATCAGCTAAACATGACAACAACACACAAATCGACCACCCTTGACCATAAACCCAACCAGCTTACTCAATTACCATACAACCTTATACTCTCCAGACTTTCTTCCGGTTGCCCTAACCCTTCCTTGTTCCGCCATCCTTCCAGGATTTGGCAATCCTGTTGTGGACCACACATTCCATGGCATGATCACCCCGGCCTAGTAGGGTTGCCAGCCCTCACTAGCCCACCGTCACCCTGGGGATGTGTGGCCATTATCACCCTCGGTGATGGCCAATGCCGGTCCCCTATCGAGAATGGACCCAGAGGGCCTCTGCAAAGTGCTCACTCCTGGCGATCCAAGACCCGTGTTGTGTTGGAACCATCCCTTAGATGGCAGCGCTCCCCGCTACGCGTGTTACTCCGCGCTCCTCCTGGGTAAGCCCTGGCTAAACCTAGCCCTAGGCATCCCGTGCCTTAATCATCCCTCTGGATGTCCAACTAGGGGCAACCCACCAATCATTCTCTACTTCAACGGTCATCGACCACAACACACTTGGTCTATCCCGACCAATCCGATCCACATAGACCGACTCCCCGCATGTCCATACCCCAAACACAATCAGCCCATCATGCATCTACCAGCCCTAACTGTCATATGTCATGTAACATTGAATGAGAGTAATGAATGACCGGTGAATATTGGTTCACTATTCCATGGCGATTAGCCAAAAGATTTGTTATGCCTAAGCCAGTCTAAGCAAGTTTTACCCATTAGGTAGGGTCTAAGTGGTTACCAGACTAATCATGGCTATCAAGAGCAATGACAATCAAGGCAGTCATTAAGGCTAGACAATTCAAGGCAGGCATGTATAAATATTACATGATTAACAACTAGGCAGACTACTAAACATGCATTTAATTAATAAACAAAATAGTTAACAAAAAACTGGGTAATGAACATGCTAAATAGTGATGTTAATCCGCACTAGGGAATGCCACTATCTCTCCCTAATACGGATCACATCGAAAGAGTAAGTGTTAACTCGCCTTGATCGAGTAGGTAGTCCTCTTCGCCATCCCCAAATCTCCCTTCGGGATCGCCTACGTCTAATCATACCAACAACCAATAATTACTTACTAATGCATGAGAAAACATGATGCATGCTCGACCTAGGACTTAGATTTGTCATTAATGGCTAAACTCGATTAACGAATCTACTTATCGTATGATATGCTATGCATGTCATAGTGCATTAATAAATAATATGAATAGTATGTAATTACATGCTAAACCCCAAAATACGATTAGATTATTTTAGGGTGATTGAAGTTTCTGGGGACATAAAATGACGGCTTATCGGAGGTAATGTTTAATGGAGTTGACAATATTTTAAGGCTCCTAAATAATGAGATAATCCTAGGTTACGAGCATTATTCATATATTTCTAGGTCAGCACTGTAAATAAATTATGTAAGAAAAATGCTAGTTAATGGTTGGTATCTAGCAATAAAATACTCCTATGCATCGATGAGCATCAGACGGGCGAGGATTTTTGGTCGACGTGGCCAGCGCCGGGGGGGGGGGGCAAAATATGCCACGTGGCGAGGGAGGGAGGCCAAAACCGAGCGTTGTATATTTATAGATAAAAGTGAAATTGTATTTTGAAATATTGCTAAATTAATGGAGGCACTTACTTAAGCAATAAATTTTCTAGGGAAAATTTGGAGTCAGGTTTATTAATTTATTATAGCTAACAGTACCTTAGGATTAAATTAACATATTTTTATTTGCGAAAAGTCACATTTACAACTACAGTGCAAATTTTCTTACTACCATGATGGATTTTATAATTTCATACAATCATAAATGGCCTCTAGTATTTATATAAATTTTTCCAGAATTGTTAAAATTCGCTAGCTATTTTTAATAAATCACGAGCTAATTTCGGTATTGAAACTGATTGGAAATTCGCTGGAAATCTTATTTAACCGAAACGGGCCGAGCCAGCCAACGAGCGGCCCAGCAACGCAATACGACCCACGGCCCGCTTCGCGCGCGCGCCAGCGCGACCGCGACGGTGACGCCGGAAGCGACTATTGAAAAAGGCGCTTCCGATCGGAGAAGGCACCTACGTTCCTGATGCGTCCACTTATTCTGACCAATGGGATCGGTGGCCCACGGGACGGTGACTCAGCGCCCAGACCGGAGCCAACGAGCGGCGGGGCGTCCCTACCGGTGGGGCCTACGCGTCATAGACTCGTTACCTCACTGTCTGCACGCATCTTGGCGCCCGATCCGACGGTCTCCGCTCGTCGTCTTCCTCGCAACTAGTGACGCGGCTCGGCGGCGATGGCAAGCGTCGCGGTGGCGCTACAGAGCTTCTTCGGCCATGTGTGAAACCCCCCTCAACTCTTAGCAAGTATACTTGAAATCAAATTAGCTATAATGGTGTAGATAAAAGAAAAATATATAGTTGTTTCAATCTACCTGTCCATGATCTCACCCGTAGAAAATTTTTCTAAAACAATCTACTTCCGTTCTCACAATGCCTTGAAATCCAACCCTTCATTTCTCGTGTCACATTCCTTATTATAAGTTTCCCATTCCGTCTTTCTGGTAAAGAACAGGTGTGGCTACCATTTGATTGCAGTTAGCATTGAAGGTTTTCTAACACTCGTGCCTGACTTAGCATGGTAGTCTACATCAATAATTATTGATAGAAAACAATCAAATCATAATAAATCAACAAGTCGAAATAATATAATAAAAGGTCAACCAGATTCCACGAACTATGCTCAAGTTTGTCTCAAGTTTGCGAGATCCCAAATTAATAATAAACAAACTTCCTTATTAAGATTTATAATCGATCCTCTTTCCCTTCGCCTAAATGCAAAGTCAAGATCTAAGTTTAATAATACTACCTCCGGTCATAAAAAGAGTCACCGTTGACTTTTGGACACGCCTTTGACCATTCGTCTTATTCAAAAAAGTTACATAAATATTATTTATTTTGTTATGATTTGGTTTATTATTAAATGTATTTTAAGTATGACTTGTATTTTTACATATTTGAACTAAATTGAATAAGACGAATGGTCAAAGGCGTGTCCAAAAGTCAACAGCGACTTCTTTTTGTGACCGGAGGGAGTACAACACATACACATATACACTACACTCCCTTCATACATAATCATTAAACAGCAAACGCAAGCCATTAATAAAGCAAGGTTCATGCTAAAAGCTCATCGGTGCTAAGTTATACTCCCTCAGTCCCGATTTATTTGACGTTTCCGACAGATTTGTTAGAATTAAGGAATGTATGAATTGACCCTTTTGCCCGTGGAACGATTAACTATGCTTTTGACCGCAGCTCATCCCCATCGCCGCCGTCAAGCAAGGGTCCTAGCAAATGGCGTCGCTGCGCCCGTCCCCCCAGCCGCCGCTGGCGGCGACCTCTGCGTACGAAGCTTTGAGGTCATCCCTTCGAGAATCGTCGTGCCTCCACCCTCTCCGCGCCTCTTCGCCATGGCCGTCGAGGATCGCGTCGGCGTCTCACCTCCACCCTTCGCACGAGCCTCCCGACCTCCTCACCGTCGTTGTCGTCACTGCCTTCCCCTCTCCTTCCTGGTGGGAGCCCAAGAAGCCGACATCGACGCGCCCAGGAAGCTCGCCGTCGCTGCCTCCCACTCCCCCCCTCCTCCCTAGTGGAAGCCCAAGAAGCCGATGCCAGCCGGGAGGAGGCGCTGCCCGAGGCCGAGATGATTTCACCATGCGCCGACGGTTAGGCCACGGCAGAGCTCCTCCTCAAGATGTAGCAACAGCAATCATCAACTTCTTTTTTACATTGACATCATAATGTCAATTGAAGACTGAAATCAATTCAGCTGTACTTCAGAGTATGTTTTATTTCTTTCATTTTTAGAGAATGGTGGTTTTGGTCTCGTTCCTGATTTTTTGGATGACAAACTCAGAGTTATCTAGTGAATCTGCTTGTATGCAATCAACTTGTATGATGGTGTGTATACTTGTTCTTTAGTTCTGAAAGATATGACAGAGAGTTGCCATTTCATAAATGTACATGTCTTTAATTCTGGGATGTGATTTACTCCTGCATGATCTGTAATTTTTTCATTCATATTCGTCTCAGAGCAATGTCTATACACTGGCATTGCTTATGTGATCCATATCTATAGTTCTCTGTCTAGATAGATCAAACATGTGCATAGATTGTTGCACTACAATTATATATTCCCTGATGCTTTCATCTTGGTGCATCATCATTCCCTGGAAATAAAAGCTAGTGCTCCAGATTTTTATTGAAGCCATGAGTGAAGAATACAGGACATTGTTGCCACTGAACAAGTGCTCTAAAAGTACTTTTCTTTGCAAACCCTTGTGCTTTTCTTTTCTTAAAAGAAAAAAGTGATGCATATTGTTACTGTAATAAAAGCAGTTGTTTAATTCCCTGAACAAGTGATAGGGCTGACTGTGCATGTTCTCTTCATCAATGAATATGCAATTTTTCATGGCTTGAGTGTTGTTCAACAGTAAGAAGATCCAGAGCTCAGTTCAATATATAACCTTGGTTGCATTTGAGCCTCATTCACTAATGTTACATTCACTCATCTGGACATTCTGAATATTTACATCTAGAGTTCATCTGGACATGCTATGGACATGCTGAAGATGCTTTGTACACACTATAACTATCTATGAATTGTACAGCCCTACAACATTTGGAGCAGAACATTTTCCGTGGAACCTTTCAATATTGGTCCACAATAGATCATGGAGTATAATTTCTAAAAATTACAAGTACATCATTCTCTGAACTAAAGTGCAAAACCTGAAACTTAAATTAAGTTCTTTCTCTGACCAGTAACATATACAAGTAAGTTCCGAGTCATCAAGAATAGTACAATCCATATCAATCAATGTCGGTTGTTACAACTTAAATTAAGATTACAGTTCATATGGACAAGTCATAACAGAAATGATTTATAATTCAAATAAGTACAATCACTTGGTAAAGAACAAAGCTAGCTAAACTTTAGCTCTTTCTAATCCTTCTGCCACTGATCTCCTCTCGACTGCCCGCTTCTTCAACCCATTAACCTGAAAAAGAAAGCATCATATATTTATAAGTGGACAGTAATTATGATTAAACAAGTTGAACTAAAGGAGGTTTTATATAAAGATACTGGTTATAAAAAGAAAATCGTCGTCAGAGCTTTGTAGCAAAGTGATCACAGGGACACCAGGCCGTCCGGGGCCAGCCGTTCTCCCTCACCACTACTTGTTCAGCACTCGACTGTTTAAACAAACCTGAGATTAAATTCAACTAGCATTCAGCCAGCAACAAATTAAAAGCTCACATGGAACCATGTAGAATCAGCCCAAAAAGAAATGGCACAAAACTCAAGCCAACAACACACATATCTGTTCCCAGGACCATTAGGCTTTAAATCAGCAGAGATAGCCCATCAATCAAGGCCCAACAGCACCAGCCACACCTCGGTACAGCAGGTCCAAAGGCAGCCCTCAAACCCATAGAAATTGGGTCACATTAGCAGCCATAGGAGGACAGCCATAGAGGATCCTTGTTTTCCCACCAAACCATATCCTATGCCCATAGTTTCAGCATCAGGAAACCACCCAACACCTGAGCAGGACACTTGTAAGAATTTGGGACAGGTGGGGTAAACACAGCAGGTAGGAACCACACTAGGCACTTACCTCCCCAGGTAGCACATACCAGGTAGCCACACTCCCATCTCCTTCAACCGTAAGGCAAAGAGCAGCAAAGAGAGCCAGCCAGTCCATTCCTCACACCAACCATCAGCCACTCAAAGAGAGAAATCAGAAAGGAGGTGATGACCTTGGCGATCTAGGAGAAGCTAGAGCTGCTGCATTGCTGATCCAAGCTCAGGAGCATGGAGGAGCCATCAAGAAGGGAGTAGATCGGCCAAGGGGAGCAGTGGGCTTGGATTCATCACCTTTAGCACATCAGCTCATCACCAACCACAGTAAGAGCAATGCACCTCCAGATCATGCTATTTTTAGCAGTAAAATGCACAAGCACCACTTAGATCAGCCACAAAGGTACACATGCATGCACCATTCATCAGGTAGATAGGCCACCAGGATACAAATGCATTGCATCATCCAACATGCATGCATTTAGAGATTATTTATCCTAAGTTCATTACTGCATAGCAATGCCCAACTGTAACCAAGAGAATCAGCAAAGGCCATGTCCATTCATGCCGCTCTCCTTATAGACCATATCGATTTAAGGAGCAGTATCATCCTCGACTAGATGCTAGGAAACCGAGTGACAACAAGGTGGTTGCCAGCACACGTCCTTAGAAATCTCTGCATGCTCCCCGGCGCACGAGCTACTCCTAAGCATCGCATGCGGCCATTCTATCCTCGTCGAAACCCTACCCAGCATTGCCTCAGATAAGTTTTAGACCCAGAGCAGCCCCAGATCAACACTATTCCCCATAAGCATTTCAACACCTCCAACCAAATCATGCCCAGCTCAAGCATCTCAGGAAATTATCACACAGCACGTGGGCAACATGAACTTATATCAAATCATCGTCAGCCTATAATTACTCAGAATTAATAGGAAATGGAAAGATCTAGAGCTAGGGTTAGGAAGAAAAGGGGACCAAAGTTGATGCAAACCCGTAGGGATGAGGCAGAAGCTTAACAAAGCCACCTCATCCACAACCATGGCCAAAACCACCAATCCAAGGCCATGCTGTTGCCGGTAGTAGAGCTCGGTCCAACAACAGCTAGCATGGGAAGAGAAGTAAAACAGCCACCTTAAATTTCTGCTGTGCGAGCATAGGAAATAGACCTGGGAAGGGAGGTAGGGAATGAGAAGAGAGGGGGAGAAATTAGTAGCCGAAACCGCCGCCACCGTGGGCTAAGCAACCTCGGGCTCGGCCTCGGCCGCCACCGTGGGCTAAGCAACCTCGGGCTCGGCCTCGGCCGCCACCGTGGGCTAAGCAACCTCGGGCTCGGCCTCGGCCGCCACCGTGGGCTAAGCAACCTCGGGCTCGGCCTCGGCCGCCACCGTGGGCTAAGCAACCTCGGGCTCGGCCTCGGCCGCCACCGTGGGCTAAGCAACCTCGGGCTCGGCCTCGGCCGCCACCGTGGGCTAAGCAACCTCGGGCTCGGCCTCGGCCGCCACCGTGGGCTAAGCAACCTCGGGCTCGGCCTCGGCCGCCACCGTGGGCTAAGCAACCTCGGGCTCGGCCTCGGCCGCCACCGTGGGCTAAGCAACCTCGGGCTCGGCCTCGGCCGCCACCGTGGGCTAAGCAACCTCGGGCTCGGCCCCATACTCGCAAGCCGAGACATAGAACCAAAATTAACATGACATAAACGTGAGTGCCAAACATCAGCCTCACTCTCAATAGCATGATCACAAATATGGTTCACAACTTTATGACAATTATCAGAAAGGGAAAAGCGGAACAAGCCTCCGCACTCATAGCCTTTGCCAATAAACAAACCATGTTTCGACAAGACTACCTTATTGGACTCAAACACCACTTTAAACCCATCTCTGCAGAGAAGGGACCCGCTGACCAGGTTCTTATTGATTGAGGGGACATGCTGCACGTTCTTCAGTTGCACGATCTTCCCCGAAGTAAACTTCAGATCTACCGTGCCAACACCAAGAACAGAAGCATTGGACCCGTTCCCCATCAAAACGGCTGAACCGTGGGCTGCCTGATAAGAAGTGAACATTGAAACGTCAGAACACACATGCACATTAGCCCCAGTATCAATCCACCAATCGGTAGACTGATTCACTGAAAGAACAGTAGGTAAAACATACCCATCGGTTCCCTCACCAGTGTCGCCAATGGTCACATTGACAGACTTTGAAGTCTGCCCAGGATTGCCCTTTTTGTCTTTGCGGTTTGGACACTTCTTAGCCCAGTGCCCAACCTCACCACAAATCCAGCAAGGCATCTCATCCTTGTTCAACTTCTTTTTCTTGAATCCAGTGGTTTGCTTGATTTTATTCTTTCCTTTGTTCTTGCCATGCTGCTGGACAACATTGGCGCTGGACTGTCCCTCGACTCCTTTCCCAGGTGCATCTTTAGCCCGAGCTTTCTCTTCAACATCTAGAGACGCGATCAACCCCTCAACGGAGATCTCTTGTCTCTTATGTTTTAGAGATGTGGCAAAGTTTCTCCACGAAGGAGGTAACTTGGCAATAATGCCCCCAGCCACAAACTTATCGGGTAACTTGCACTTAAGGAGTTCGAGTTCCCTCACAATGACCAGTATCTCATGAGCCTGTTCGACAACAGAACGGTTATCAACCATCTTGAAGTCGTGGTACTGCTCCATGACATACAGTTCACTGCCAGCGTCAGATGCACCGAATTTATTATTCAGCGCATCCCAGATCTCTTTCGCATCTGTGATGTTCATATACACATCACACAGACGGTCTGAGAGCACACTAAGAACTGCACCCCGGAATAGAGTGGTGGCCTCCTGGAACTCTTTCTCCTTTTCAGGAGTTAGGATTCCCTCTGATTTGCCATCCTTTACCCAGTACACGTTCATAGCTGTCAGCCACAGCTGCACCTTTACTTGCCATCTCTTGAAATTTACTCCACCGAATTTCTCCGGTTTCAAAGCATCAGCAAAACGAGCCATCGATAAACCAAAGTGCCTAACGACCACTTCCTAGGCAAACGGATCGCGAAACGGACCGCTACCGAGTCCAACACGATTTGCATATTCCATATCTGTCTCGCAAAACCGGAGAGCAAAAGAAAAGAAACTGCAAAAAGAGGCTGCGTCTGCGCAAGCACGAGGGTCCGGTTTCGGCGGACCATTCACGCAGGTGCCGCGCGCGCGCGCCGCCCCGGCCCCGGCGAGGCAAGCGAGCGAGCGCGTGTGATTCTCTATTTCTCTTTCCCATCACATTCTCTAGTGGGAGAGAGCAAGCTCCACTATTTAAGCATGTCCTCCACTTCTCCCACTAGCAATATGGTACTAAAGAAATTTCACATGCCTCATGCATACATGGGCCTTTGAGATTTTCCAAGAATTATTTAGATATTAAATGGGCCAGGCCCAATAATTCTAACAGTTACAATGGTTTGGATGTATATGTATGTTTTCAGGATCTGCTGATGTGGTTACTGCTTTTGTAAGTCATGAGTGCTGGACCTATAATCTGTTTTAACGTGCAACAAGTTGTAGCTTAACTGCTTTCTGTTTCACAATCTTTAGTTTTGCACTGGTATTATTTCCTAGAAAATCTTTGAAGTTGGTTAGGTTGCATATTAGTGCAGTTTTTGCCAACATCCTGCCCCTTCTGTGGCTCTATGCTTGGGGTTTGCCACCGGTTATTGCTGGTGAATATTCCCTATTAGTTGGCTCCTCATTTTAAGTTGACTTATGCTGCACATTTCTCATCGTATTAAACAGTACAATATTTTTTATTTTTATGTATATATGAACCATCATTTCTCGCATTTCTACAGATAGGGTTGCCTCAGCTTTTCAGTGGAAATCTTGTGTGCTAGGTGCTTTAGTTATAAACCAAACAGCATACAAGTTTTTGGGAGTATTCACTTCACTAATATTTGTTTTCTGCATATTTACATACAGCGATCTTTGTGTTCAAGCTCCTGAGTCCAAACTTCGATACTGCTTGTTAAAAACCCTGGAGAGCTTATTTTCATTGATTTGCTCGTATTATGCTATTATGAGCTTTTTCCCAGGAGTGCAGGCAAGCTTACTGGTGTGGTATCACTTTTTTTTTTTGAAATTTTTATTGCATATCACTCTTATTTTTGGAGTTTCGATTTCATATCACTTTTTTTTTTTTTTGAAATTTTGATTGCATGTCTTGATTGGAAATGACAACCATGAACTGAGGCAATCACTTAGTACGCGCAGCACGTGGATGTAAACAATTATTATAAACTGGATAGTTTATCTTTCTGCATCTAAATGAGTGATGTTGGAAAGCTCAGAGAGCTCAATGGTTAAAAAAATCAACTAGAACCTTACAGCTGAGCAAGCTTTGTTTTTTTTATAAAGATTTCAGATGTTAACAGTTTTTTTTATAAAGCTTGTCTGATTTTTTATTTTAATATAGTTATTCATGTATCTGTGCTCTCTCTTCAGAATAACACATCTCAGAATAAAAACGAAGCTTTAGTTGATTCAGGAAGAGTTCATTCAAGTGCAGTGCTTCAGGATGGGTTTGCTTCTGAAAAGAGTGATCGGACATCATCTTCTGATGTCATCAATCCTGATACCAGCACATCAGGAACAGATTCTCCATTCTATCAGCTGAGGGAAGATGCTACCAAACTTGTAGCACATGCATGTGAAAGAGGACGGAGAAATCTTTGGCAACCGGCAACAAGTCGATTATCTGTTCTATTGTCTTGTTCAGCTGTTTGTTCAACTAGTACATACCAATTTCTAAAGAACTATGAAGCATTTTCATTTTGGCTGATGAAGCATTTTGTGGGTTTCAAGCTAGTGAGTTCCGGCAAAAGTTGTAGACTGTCTGTTTGAACTACGTAGTGGCATTTCATCGACAAAATATATTTGCATGCCAAATAACTCCTCTGTTCAATCGTTAAAAGTACAAGCATCAATTTTGCATGTGTTGAACTTGTATCGCTCCTCTTTGTATGTGATGGACTTGTATGGATGGTATGTATGTGATGGACTTGTATGGACGGTTTTGTATGTGATGGACTTTTATCACTCTTTTGTGATGCACTTGTATTTATATATGTGATGATTATATATGTGATGTGAATTTGTTACCGTTTACGATGTGTTGAAATGGAATACATTAATTGGATATGCATGTGCTGTGATTTAGTATTGTGAAATGTATTTGAATTTTAAATAAATCAGCAAAATTGCTGGAAATGCTGTATTTATGTCGGTCAAGGCCCATATTTACATCGACCTGTAGCTCACGTAAATAATTGTCATGTCAACGTCACGTCAGCTTAGGAAGTGGTCGTTAAATCTGACGTGGCACATATTACGTGAGCCATGGCTCACATAAATAAGTGCCACATCAGCATTCCACGACCGGCGGAGACCGACAAAAACATATTGACGTCGGCTTTAAGGCCGATGTAAATACAAGTTATTTACCTCGGCCCCGACGTTAACTTGTATTAACGTCAACGAAATTATGTGAGCTTATTTACGTCGGCAAGCCCACGTAAATAGCTATTTACGTCAGCTTTGGGCCTATTTACGACGGCTTGTGGCCCACGTAAATAATCTGGATTCTTATAGTGATAAGGCTATAATATAAGACAAAACGTATTATGGCATTATAAAAAAAATTGTTGATTTGGACTATCAACATGGAGGAAGTGTAGTGTTACTCAAATGTGATTGGGTAGACAATCGCATACAGAACAAATCAGTGAAAGATGATAAATTTGATGTTACCACCATTAATTTCAAGAATTTATTCGATGTCGGCAACTCAATATTAGATGAATATTTTTTTTTGCTTCAAAAGCAACTCAAGTTTACTACTATGTGAAAGATCTTATTGAGACCGAATGGTTTGCTGTTGTTAAGTCAAAACAACGTGACTTGTATGATATGCATGAAGTAGAAAATGAAAATGAAAATGTAAAGCATCCTGATGAAGTTGGCAATTGCTTGCTAGACTTATATACAAATGCACAAGTGATAGTTTCCACAGGAGGTATTGATCGTGTTAGATTTGATATAGATGGAATAAGGGTTGCTGCAAAACAACCTACAAAATAAGACGTGCACTTGTATTATTACTGTTTCTTATTTACTAATAATTTCTAATGTTTTGTCGCATTCTTCGGGAGAAAAAAATGGTATACGTAAGAGAAAAGGCTACTATTGGAGATGGCAACGCATATGAGCTTCAAAGAGATGCAAACATTTCAAAAAAATAGAGAGTTCATGCAATCTCTTAATCTTCCTTCAATGTATGTTGCTATAAGGTTTGACGCAAACAGATCACATTGTGCCAACAAGACGACAAAGATTGTCTTATTAGCCATATCTGTATGTGCCTTTGTTCGGTAGTTTAATAAATTCACGACATGTCTTTTCTTATAGACAACTCCAAGTGCACGTGATATATGTTGGATATGAAGGTCCTATTTTGTGATCACGGGGAAGACCAAGTCATGATAAGGATGGGAATGCTGTTAGCGAAGACATTGAATGCAAGATGTGGAGCACCCAAATGGCATGAAGGTCAGTTTTATCGTGTTGATGTGCAGCATTAGAACATTCTCATTTTATGTGTAATTTTACCATATTTTTTCCTATGCAGGTCTAAGTGATGGGTGTGAGCTCAAGTTGAGCCTAGAAGTATTAGTGGTATTAATGATGGGGGTATTAAAATTGATCAAGGCGCGCCACTGTGGATAACATGGACCCCGGGTACCCACATGGAGGGCCTAAAAGACCATCCAACAAGGGATAGACCAAGTCGGGTGGATGAGGACGGGTATCACTCGGACTCTAGAAGGCTTGCCCGACAAGAAAAGACATAAAGATAGAAGTCTATCCCTAATAGGGAAGATACAATTGTAATCCCGGATAACTACATATTTGGTTAGAGGATAGAGATAGAAATCCTACCTCGTAACCGACCAGGACTCCTCCTTCTAACCCCACCCCCTCCACTATATAAAGGGGGTAGGGAGCCATAGTTATAAAACCAATCCAATACGTACCCTCATCTCATAACACAACTTGAGGCCAAGAACACAACATACGAGAGATCTCCCGATCATTTTGTACGCATATACTCCACCTAGGGCCTCTTCTCGCCTCCTCTTCGGTTCCCACCGCGGGGATTGCGAGGCAATGTCCCGATCTGTGCGCATTTGCTTCGTTGGTGTCCCTCTCTTCTCTCCGGGAGAGGCCTTGAGGGCTTCCTCTTCGCGCACGGCCGGTCTTCCACACCTTCTAGTGCTATGTAAGACTTCTCCAAGTCTTTTCCCTTCGATTCCGTCATCTATCTCCGAGCTCTAATTTAAATCATCGTTTTCCTGTGCTTGTGTGCCTCGGGTTGCAGTATGCCTTTGTAGTAGGCTTGTGATTGAAAATGACGGGTCCGAGAATGCGAAATTTGCGAAGGGCAGTGGGCATGTTGTGATATGACCATGTCCATCATAGGTATGACCAACACTACCTCAATGTGGTGGTCATCAAGATTTCCGTTAACTACATTGCCAACACGCACGTCGACAAGTTTTCGATCGACTACTTCATCTTCGACCTCTTCATCTATGACAAGTTGGCAACACATCACGGCATCTTCTACATCCTCTACATCAAATATGGTGTCATCATCAACTATATGGCATCATCGACCCGCACCATGGCCAGGACGTAAAGCCAGGAGCAAGTACGTCGTCGTGTTGATATTGTGCTGTTGCCGCCACCAGTTCGGCCTCCACCGTGGCCACCTCCCCATGCTCAAGACATATTCAAGGAAGGCGCATCTCCACCTCTTCGGTACCCTCTGGTCCCACAAGTCACGTCTTTGCAAGGCCGGCTCAAGAAAGAGCCCAATTTGTCCACGAGTCCGGTTCGGCCATTTCCGTGCACTCAACTTAAAACGGATGCCCTGACCTCATACGGACTCCGTTTTGGACGTTCTTGATATGCACGGATAAGCCCTCGACGAGATCTTTCCAACGGATCCAGTCGCATGTCGAAATTCCTTATAGATCAGCTGGAATCTTCAAAACAATATTACGACCAGAATCTACCGGGATCTATCGGGCGCTGCGCCGCTCCACTTTGGGCCCATGGCCCATGTACCCTAGGGGCTGCGCCCCAAACCCTAGCCGTCACTATAAATTCAGTAGCCGTCCCCCTCCTGCCTATTAAGACTTGTAGCCGTCATTGTTAGAGTCGGGTTTTGCTTAGATAATTTCTGCCATCGCAGTATCGCCGATCATCGGTTTGTGGAACCCCAAATTCGTGATCTTAATACATATTCGCAATTTCAGATTGCTTCTTCTTCGTTCTTGCTTGTGTTCTCGATTCGCTCGCAGGAACTAGCCTTCGTGGTGAGGTCGACCGTGCGCTTGCGTGGTTGATAACGAACGGAGACGGTGGTGTAGCGATTGCAGGCCTAGATCGGTGCTGATCAAGGTCGGATTGTCAACGTCGAGTTCTCCACCAAATCGACTTATCCTTACCTGTCGGAAGATCGGGACCCCGTTCCCCATCATGTTGGAAGAGCATTGTCACTTTGCTAAGTTGATCAGGGTCAGGGGAGTCGAGGTCGTGGCAATGACTTGGCTTCCGTGGGCAGGGTAGCACCTCTTCATCCCAATAGGAGGGATCACCATCCGATAGTGTCTGTGGACTGGGCAGAGGCAGCTATTCAGGAGATTTCAGACTCCGATGATGATGATGTTAATGAGACATATGTTCAGGTCTTCAGGAGGGTGAAGATAGTGAGTATTCTGCAACAGATGAGAGTTTGATTCCAGAGATTGGAGAGATTGATCCACAAGTACTTGGTTTGTCTAGTGATGCTTTGAGGCATAAGCGTATTGTGAAATACAAGGCATGGTTCCCTCAAGTTCCTGAGGACACCAGGGATCACCGTTTCTCTACCCATTTCTAGAAGAAACTATAATCCATCTTTGGCAGGAAAGATACATTTCGAGAACCTCACTACATCGATTGGACAGAGGTATCGGCTAAGGCTGGGGAAGAAATTTTTAATCATTTTAACACCACTCCTGGCCTCACAAACTTGTTGGGTAACTCTACACTCTCTTAGGACAAGACTCATATTTGTGAGTTTTTCGCCACAGTATTTCCTAAGGACACAAAGGAAGGTAACGTTATGCACTTTACTGTTGATGGAGGCATGTATCATCTCACTCTGGCAGAGATCAACGAGGCTTTTGGTACTTTTGATGGAGGGGAAGATGTTGGGTCCTGTGCTTACTCTCAGTCGTTTTGGACCAGCTCTTATCCACCATTCTCTAACATTAGCTTCATGTATTTGGATCCCTCCACTCCTGGGTTTACTCATGAGAAGTCAAAATTTTTAAAGGTAGAGCTCACTCTTATAAATGTGATAATCAGGGCGACATTCTACATTCGAGGGGGTTATCGAGATCATATTCTACCTGTGATCAGTTGAGCTATGATGTTCATGTATAAGGGAAAGACTATTGATTGAGGCTCTCTCTTTTTGGTTGAATTGGATGATGCTCTTTGCAGGAAAGTCAACCGGCCTCTCCCAATGGCACCTTATGTTGCTATGATTCTCAACAATATGGAAATCCCAGATGATAGGGAGATTGATGCTCAGCAGTCAAGTATTGGAAAGAACAACTTCACTAGCTTTTGGACCTCTTTTAGTAATAAACAAAGAGTGGCCGTTCCTCGTCCTGCTCCTGAAGCTTCAGCCTTTCCTGAGCCAGATGTTGTCCCTCCACCAGTTGTTGGAGCCGACTCCTCTGCAGCTGCACCCCCTTGGGATGGGACTCCGATGATGACAGAGCTTCAGGGTATCCGTTCTGATCAGAGTACTATCCTTACTGAGATGCAGCACATTCGCACTGGTCAAGATGCGCTTCAAGCAGATGTCACTACCCAGTTGGAGACTCTCTCTGGTGAGTACACCTATGTTTGAGATGATCTGGGTGAGATGAACGCCAGGATGATGTACATAGGGACATACTTTATGCCGTATCAGCAAGGGGCCGGCCATTAATCTTGGTATCGGTTTGCCGGTGATGACTACAGGCAGTACCAGCAAATTCAGCACCAACATCACCCTCGGCCTCCACTCTACAGTCACCCGTCAGTGTACTACCCACCTCTGCCACCAGTTGCTCCTACTTGGCACATTGCGGTTTGTTCTCCTCCCAATGATTCCCTTGCTAATTCTGGTAGGTCTGCATCCAAGCGCCAGAGGTCTTCTCTAGGTGGCGATGGCGAGCGCCAAGATTAGGAGTCTTTTACTCTTTGTTGGTTCTTTCCAAAAAAGGGGGAGAGAGAGTGATATAGTTAGGTGAGAGAGGAGCTCGAGTGCTGTCATTTGTCTATGTGTTGTACTCTCGATTCTCCTTGACTCTCTTTTGTGTGGTCGTGTGTTGCTACTCGCTTTAACTTTGATTGAACATGTTTGTATCTCTTAAGGGGGAGTTTCACTCTTTTATGCACTACTTATGATGAGATGTGGTATTGTGTTAGGAGTATTAGTGGTATTGATGACGGGGTATTAAAATTGATCAAGGCACTAGGGTGTTCTCGGAGGTTCATGAAACCCTAGCGAGCCGTCGGCAAACTTCGGAATTGCTCCAAACAAGTTAAAGGCGTGGCCGGGCGTCCGTTGAGGCCATGTCTAGATTAGGAGTAGCTAGGTTAATTTTTGGTTTATTTGCCCATGCTTTAAAGGGAGTTTGAACGGTGTCGATCCTGCCGGATCATTGCTCTTCCCTGAACCTTGTTCCTGAGTCCAATTCTCCCTCAATCCTGTCTAAAGTCTAGCAAGAAATCGAGAGAGATTTAGAGCTTGAGACATTCTGCAGCACTTGTCTTTTTTAGCCCCACCGGATACGTCCGGTGGGTTGCTCGAGACGTCCGGCGGGCATATTTAATTATGGGCCCATGACCCAAAAACTCTATGTCTGGTAATTTTCTCTATCAGACTCATCCGGTGGCCGGTGGTTGGACACGTCTGGTGATGGCCGGACTGGTGTGCCTCAGCGTCCACCGAACACGTCTGGTCGGTAACGGACACATCTGGTTAGAACCTCTTACCCTAACTTCGTACTGTTCCTGCAATCACGTTGCCTCACCGGATGGAGCTGTAACAGCTAGTTTTTTGAGCTGTCCCGAGCTCTAACGGCTCGTTTCACTTTGGTGGGGGTATAAATAAAGTATGTGGACTGGCTTCTTGAGGTTTACTGCTCCATTTCACCTTTATCCATCACATCCTCAACTTACGTATGTTCTAGAGCCATTCCTCCACCGAATTTCGATCTCTACCTACCTTTCCCCACTTGAGATTCATGGAAGTCATTTGATCCGGCACGATAGGGGCGGTTTGGGCTTATTACCTTTGAAGACAGCGTTCTTCTCGGAGGTGTGGGCTTGGAAGCAGGCCTTGGCGTGTGGCTACTCTCAAGTAGGTGTACGGGTACCGATCCTTGTGCGCAAGGGCTAGACTCAACGGAGAGTAGGAGTTGCTACTCCGAACTTCGGTGAAACAAATACCGTGTCTTCTCTCACTTGTTTACCATCGCATTTACTCTTCAATGAATTGCATTTGCGTGCTTGTGATGATTGATTAGATGCGCTAGTGTTAATTAGTTCATTTTCTTCCGCTTGCTAGAACACTAGAACCTAGGATTGGGTCATTCTTAATATTGATGTTTAACTGAAGAACAACAAAAGTTTAAATTGCCAATACACCCCCTCTAGGCCATAGAGTTCATTTCAATGGACAACCAAAAAAAAAGGAAAGGGAGGGCCATCACGTTGAAGCACAACATATATTCAAGTGCAAGTGGGTTAAAAAGGAAAATAGAACTCAATGAATATGTGAGCCTGTTGGTCAATACAATAAAGAATTTGGCAATTTCATTGGAATAATGGTGAGAAAAATTAATCCTGTTGCTTATGATGATTGGAGGTTGATTAATCTTGTTTTACGATGATTGGAGGCTGATGATTGGAGGTTGATTAATCTTGTTTTACGATGATTGGAGGCTGACTAAACTCTCAAAGCCGGACTTAAACAGTAATACCAGACGGACTAGCCAAGTCCGGTTTTCAGAGTTCAAGGACCTGACAAGTCCGGTATTGCTGTTCAGGGGCCAAAGTGGTCCAATAGGTATACTTGATGGACCAAATCGACACTTTTCCTACTCTTAACAATTGTAGCAACACACCTTTGACTTCGCAAATTTTTTTCTTAGCATGACTCTTAGATGCATCATCTAGGCTCATCCTTGGTAACCAAAAGGCGTTCATTCCCCTCATCTCTACGCATACATGTTCTCCCCTCAAACACTTTGAGGCGCCCGATCATCTCTTAAATGGACATGACCTCCAAGTTGGCAAACTGCTCAATAACAGCCACAACTTGCAAGAATCTTCTCGGGATGAAAAGAAGCAGCTTTTTGACGACGACTGTGTCCTCCATCTTCTCTCTTAGTCCACATATTTTGATTGACAAGAGTTGTAACTCTCATGGTGAAGTTATCTCCTGATTTTGTATTCTTCATGCACAAACTCTTGAACGCACTTTTTCAGGGTTTGTGCATGTTCCTCTTTGTCGAGATCAACACCTATGTACATGCTTTTCAATGCCTCCCATGATTGTTTTCCTATCTTCTCAGCCTGTAAGTTGCAACAATGTTTCTTCCAAGATCGCATGGTAAATGGCCGCCAACGCCATCTTGTCCCTCTTGTTGTCCACGATGGCTCTGGCCACGGGCTCGATGGAGTCCCAAACACCTTGCACCTCCATAGACACCTCTATCTTGATCGCCCAAGCGGAGTAGTTGGTGCTTGTCAACATCAGGTATTGGAGGGAGACAGATTCCTCCTTGTCGACACCATCTGCTCCACAATCGACATGATGTCGCGATATACACTTGGGCATATAACTCACAACCCCGTTCTTATACCAATTGTTGGAAATCACTCCCTAATGCTAACTCACGTGAATACAGTGAACTAGAACACACAAAGAGCCTTTGTGGGTTGTGGCACGACACACTTGTGTCGCTTTTCTATGTTTCTTCTTGTTAACCGATACATAAACTTTACAAGTCGTTAAATTGGAAAACACATGACCAAGCTCGGACTCTAGGTACACACACCTGCGACGACGACCCACATGACTCAGTCACGCCACTGACCAAGATCATGACGACTCCCAACTAAAATGTGCGTATCTTGCAGCCAGTACACACCTCCACGTTTTACTGTCCTAAGGACTCAACCTATTCAACCTCCGGCCACATGCCTCTGCATACTGCATTTTCCTTGAACAACGTTAGAGTTGGTGTCGAATATGTGTACAAATAGGTTACATGAATTTTGTGTAGTAATAGGAAGAGAAGGGTCGTGTTAGAGTATGACTTATACTCTGGCTCATGTATAGATAAGTGGGAACCTTTGGTGTAACCTATAGCGACAAAGTAGCGACGTAGACGTGCACGTGGTCGTGGTCGGCATGTGGCTGTGACCCGGGTAGCCGGTATCTTGCGTTTCTAGGGAGGAGCGCCCATAATCATTGCCCCACGGATGTAGCCTTAAAGGTGTGAACTGCATTAGCAAATATGATGCTTCCGGTGTTGTTTCTAGATCTTATCACGTCGGATTATCTAACAAGTGGTCTCAAAGCTGAGGTTCGGCGATGCGGATGGTGCAGAGGAGGTTCGAGAATTACATATGCATACACACGTGGGCCGAAGAAAAAACTCTAGGTTCGGTGCAAGGTGGAGCATGTTGGCGATTGACAGACTGATCGGTGGTGCCGGAAACCCTGGGTAAGGCCAGGACCGTCTGCGGTTACTGTTGAAAAGGATCAGACCAAACTTGGTGATTAGGTCGACGATGTAATCAATGAAGACAATGCAAAGCAGAGGCGACTTCGGTGCTCACTATTAGATTGGCTACCAGATGTGGTAAGACAGACAAAGGGATCAGAGCGGCGGTAGTATCATGGCATTGGCGGTACTACCGGATGTTGCACTTGGACAGCATCATGACACTACTGTTTGTTACCAGGTGGTGAACGTTCGACCAGGGTGTGCCATGTGGCCGTGCATATACGAGTGTGCGGTGGCGCGTTGGGAAGCGTGCTCGAGGGCTCAAGAATTGAGTCCCAAAAGATGGTGGGTCTGAATCCAAGTCATAATCGTCGGGTGGCTTGTCGGGAGCATGAGGGCATGACCTGGACAATGGCCTGCCTTGCACGGCAAGGTAGGACAAATGTAGAAGCCTATTCCGGATAGAAATAAGAATTTTACCTCATAGCTGACCAGGACTCTACTTTGTAACCCTGTCCCCCACTATATAAGGCAGATAGGGGACCCTGGTTCGGAAACAGAGAAACATCCCACATCGTAACATACAACGCAATACATGAGATCATAATCACAGAACACAGAACTATGGTATTACCTTCTACGCGAGGATCTGAACCTGTATAATCTCTTGTCTTGTGATACCATCGAGTTTGTATACAGCACATAAACTCATATAAATCATTACCGACAATAACCCCCGGTTAAACAAACATCGACAAGTTCGGTACACGGGTTGCACAAGATGTTATGACGACTTCAAGGTGGCTGACGTCATATTTGATAAGGTGTAGTTTGTTAGAGTTGTTGTCGAATATATGTACGAGTATGTTATCAACGTCCGATTTTTCAACAGATACAAATACAAATACATATAATCTCTATGAGATATGGTTGTAGAGTCAAATGAGTTCAGATTATCCAAATCATTAAGCAGGTTTATTCAAACTTACGAAATTATCATCAGCATTCACGCCCCTACTTTTACCCGTCTGCAAAGGCGCCGCTTTCTAGGGCAAGCTCAAATGTCGGTTGATCCAAACGAATACATATATATAAGGGGCAACAGACTAGTTTTATTCTCTGGTGAATAAAGTTCGAGCAAACAGCCAAACGTATGATACAGAAATACAAACAGTTACACATGCACAACCTGGTACATCATTAGAAAAGCCGCCGAGTGCTACTTCACCAAATGAATGTTTTACAGATCATCATATATGTAAACAAGGACGTCGGCCGCATATTTATATATGATGATCTGTGAAACCTCCCTTCAGAAAGTAAGGCACTCCCTTATTTAGAGCAAACCGTACAGGTCGGAAATATATACATATCCTAAGGATAGACCTCAAAGACTCCTCGAGCTCCCAGCTTCTTGACAATCCTGTAGTTACTGAACCCCGCCTTGGAGAAGATCTCACGCCAGTCGTTCTCGTCCCGCTGCCGGCCTCTGGTCACCACCATCATCGCCACGTCCATCAGAAGCTGCGTTTCCAGCATCAGCCCTGAACAGGAGCCGACGACGATGTCGGTGATGATCACCTTGCCTCCTTCCTCCCGCGAAGGAATGGCCTTCTTGCACTGAGCCAGGATCTTCACGCAATCATCGTCGCTGTAGTGGTGCAGCACAAGCTACACCCATGCATGCATAGATCGACGACATTCCATTGAATTTTAATGAGATATTTAGAAATCATGTAATGTTGCCATGTATAGATGAATTTTAAGGCGACTTGTAGACACCGTATATGGAGAAAGGTAATCAACTCCACGTGTAAATGGAGTTATGAACGTATGGATAGATGTTTAATCAGCTTGTTTGTGAGATTCGAACGACTCTGTCGTGATCACATGTAGTGCTTGTAGGGACATGTTCACTGGTAGTCCCAAAACCTAGCATCAATCCTTTGTTGGAAATAATCTAGATAAGTTAGCAGTTAGGTAGTAATAGTTTGTCTAGCTTGATTAAAAATAGATTTATCTAAAAGTAGTTTGTTTAGAATGGGTAGCTCTAACTTGAGTAAAAAGTATTGTAATTTCTCTAATATAAATAGATGGCCAAGGGATAAGGAAAGGTGCAAGTTTAGCACCGGAAAAATATGTAAGCTTTTCCCGTGCTGCATCAGCGATATATGTCAGGGAGACGTGCTTCTTACTGAACACGGGCTCGGTGGCATGCTCTTGATGTTCGGCCAAGAGGTGACGGCTAGCTTGCCGAGCAGTTTTAGAGAATTGATGTTGTGCTAAACTAACATCCTACTCTCTCCGGTTCCGTAATACTTGTCGTTTTAGCTTTTTTGTAAATCAAAGTTTTAAAACTTTGTCTATTAAAATCTTTTAAACTAATTGAATTCTGTGCATAAAAATCATATATATAAATTCGTCTTGAAAAATACTTTCACAATATCATATTTTCACGAATTTTGTATATAAATTTCATTAGTAATTGATGGTCAAATTTACATTTTGAAGACCATGTCAATGTCCAAAACGATAAGTATTATGTAATTAGAGGGAGTAAATTTTATTATCCATATAGCTAAATTTATTATTCATAGCGCCGTTAAATTCAGTACTATTCGATAGCGTTAAAATTTTGAGCGAGGCCATCATTTGGGGCTAGAATTAATTGGATATGCTCCAAGTCCATTTACGGTCTATAAAAATGTTAATTTTCTAGTCAAACCCATGAAGATCGATATTAGCCAATAGATCTAACTTTGTGACCTTGCATACCTTACCTTGAGCAGAACTGCTTGAGCAGGTGGGACGGAGCAGAACATGTCACCGGCGACGTAGTTGACGACCCCATCGGCGGGGGCTTTCTTGATCGCCTTGGGGAGGTCCAGCACGGTGCACTTGACGTGCGGGAAGGCCCTGACGATGGCCCTCGCCGCCGTGCCATCCCCGCCGCTGCAGTCCGTCAGCGACTGCAGCCCCTGGAACACGTCGCGGCACTCACGCAGGACGGCGGCGAACCCCGAGTGGTCGTGCGCCGCCAACGCGTCGTTGAACACATCATCGTGCTCCGGGTAAAGCTCCGCCATGCTGTCGTGGAAGGGCTTGGCGCCGTGCACCTCCTCGAACGGCGACGGAGGCGGCGCCGCCAAGTCCTTCTTGAACCAGTCGGCGAGCCCCAGCGCCGCCTCGACGCAGTGCCGCGAGGTGGCGGCGAGCACGACGGAACTCTGACACGGGTGGCCGTCGACCTCGACGCCCTCCACCAGGAGGCAGGACAGCGGGGTGAGGCGGTAGGTGCCCGCCTCGCTGGTGTCGCCGGCGGTGGTGGCGAAGACGCCCGACGTGGCCAGCATCCGCATGAGGCGGCGGAGGAAGGGGAGCTTCGCCGGCGGGAGGGAGAGCGCAGTGAGCAGGTCTGGCAGCGTGGCGGCGCCGCCGAGGTTGTGGATGGCGGTGGGGATGCCGAGCTTGACGGCGCACCGGAGCCCCAGGGAGGAGAGGTAGTAGACGCAGTGGCGCCATAGGTCGGCCTGCGCCTGCAGGAACTCCTCGTCGGTGGCAACCACGGTGGGCTGTGCCTTGGCCGCCATTGTTGCCCTCTCTCCGATCCGTACTTGGTAATTTGTGTGGTTTGTCCGCTCTGTAGGATGCCGAGCATTTAAGTAGCTTGGAAGTGCACTGTGTGGCCATGGCGCTATCACGCGTGTCCGGCGTGGAAATAGAAAAAAAAATGGGAGGAAAGTGACTCTTAACTCTTCTTGCCAGCCGGTGTATGGTTCAAGTCGGACTGGATAATTGATTTTTCTTTTATAATTTCTTGTAGTGGTATGGCATCTCCTGGAGCCGGCCGGTCACACTCAGTGATGTATGCAACAATATGTATGTGTATGGTATTTGTGCGCTACAATAATTAAACTATTTTCTATTTTATGTGCCATAATATTACGCTCTTGATGATCATTTCATCTCAAAATTAATAGAGGTGTCTCTTATTCTCCTCCTATTTGGCCCCTTCTCTCTTTCATAACATCATCTAAATTTTTCGCAATAATATTTCGCTCGCTCTTAAGTATCGATTGTCTAACTTTAACATATGTGACTCCTTCTCCTACTATCCCATTCCCTCTTGTCCTTCCCCTACTCGTCCTTTCAAATCTTTTCCACCTGTCAACCGATGTCGAAGCCGTTAACAATTTTGTTATTGTGTCTAGAGATGCAACTATTGCAAATATAGATTTCTTATTTTGTTGTTTATTCGGTTGGATTCAAAGAAATAGAAGAACAAAAAAATAATCTTGGGGTCTTTGGTCTTGGTCTTTTATCATTCATTTTATTTTTTTCATGTTTTGTTCATGTGTCTAGCTAATTTGTTATTTTACTTTTCTGTACTTATCTTTCATAGAAACAAAAACCAATTTTTTATGCTGACACACCCGTAGGGCAAAACTGTGTACATAAAATTACAAATAGCAACAAACTAATTTGAGCTAATTAGAAACTGCTATTTACATATATTTATATATATGGATTATTGTGTCTTGGTAGTCAAAATCAGTTTATCAGCGTTGTCGATTGATATGTATTGTTATATCTCTCCGTGCCGCTTTAAAGCATGTATAATGGTCCACTTTAGTTTTCTCTAAACCATTTATATGACTTGACATCTAATAGAAATGGTGATGTGAAGGAGAGAGCATACGTAGAAATTTGCTATATTTAATGAACAAAGTCTACTCTACATAAGAAACAAGAGTTCTTGCGTGGGATGAAGCTCTCTATAAAAAATGCAACGATTTCTAAGATTGTGTTGATGTGAAAAGTCGATGTAAATCGCAACACACATATGCTGAGAACCTGTCATCTAGACGGAACAAAAAATACGGTTCTAACTGTGCCAGCCAATTTGACCTAAAAATAGAAAAATAAATGGTAAAGTACGTCCACTACTAGAGAAAGGGCCTTCCCTATCGGCACATCAGTACCGGTTGGGGCCGAACCAGGACTGGCAGTGGCAACAGTAACGGTTCAATGGCTAAGGGGCCGTGGGTCCATATCGGTACAGGTTCGTGGCTCCAATAGTTACTAACTGGCCAGTAATGTTTGCCCACCAGGCGCCTTAGGGATTCAGTGCCGGTTTGTGGATTCAAGAGGTATTGGACTGCAGTATTTGAACTGCTTCTTCTTCCCCAGTCGATCCCCACCAGAGCAGCACAGTGGCGCCGGAGTCCCGACCAAAGCGGCACAATGGTGGTCGAGAGCTGAAGGGGATTAGGGGGAGGTGCTGCCCAAAATTTTAATTTGTGGTCCAATTACTCAAAGCGCAAGTTAAGCAAGGTTAGCAACTTCGTTGGTCTACATTTGGTATTATATGGTGCTTCAATTTTGCTTGAAACATGTATAAAGTTTTATTTTTTCCCATTTATGATCCATGAATTAAGATTATCAATGTAGATCGATGTATAGCTCGTTCTTTTGTAGCCTTAGCTTAGAACTTGTTTGATTTATGATGCAGCTCGCATTTAAGGTGTGGATCTACCTAAATTTTAAGTCAATTTTGGTTTAATGATTGATGAATAATTTTGAATCTAGGCATGGATCAATCAATTGATCTTTTGTGAGCCTCATTAGGTGGCAAGAACTTATCGTGTATGATTGTAATTTGCATAACTTTTGAATCTACATTTTGAATAACTTGTCGAGCAAATAATCATTATATTATAATCAATGTAAAATTATGCATTGCAATATTGTTGTTTTACAAATTTAGTTGTATTAATAATAGATAGTTTTTTTTAGAAATTAAATATTATTTTAATTTGGATTTTGGGAATTGTTCAATAATTCATTATCTTTGTGTAACATAATGTAGATGAACCGGCGATAGATATACACAGATCGACGCTGCTCAGAGTTTTGCAGGGTTTGGACAGTTTCCTTCGTGGCAACTGGGCGCATGATGTTGGGTTACATTTGTTGTCCATGCGTAGACTGCAAGAATGAGAAGGAGTGGCAAGAATCCGGACACATTCACTTCCATTTTCTTACAAGAGTGTTCATGCCAACTATACCTATTGGACCAAGCATGGTGAAGAAGAGATTATAAGGGAAGACAACGAAGAAGAAGAAGAAGAAGAAGAAGAAGAAGAAGAAGAAGAAGAAGAAGAAGAAGAATATCCCGGACGCTGGCCAACACTATTCTTTGGAAGATACATTGGGGGAGTTTGGCGATGATGATCTAGAACAGATGCTGCTAGATGGATAAATAGAATACGAAAATGGAAGACAATACGAAATGTTTAAGCGCATGTGGGAGGACTACGCTACGCTGTTGTACCCAGACCGCCAACACAAAAAGTTGCGTACTGTACTACGGTCCGGATTGAAAGTTCGAACTACCACCACCACCACCACCACCACCACGACCATAAGGTGCTTTATAATAGTAGAGATAGTTTTTTTTAGAAATTAAATATTATTTTAATTTGGATTTTGGGAATTGTTCAATAATTCATTATCTTTGTGTAACATAATGTAGATGAACCGGCGATAGATGTACACATATCGACGCTGCTTAGAGTTTTTGCAGGGTTTGGACGGTTTCCTTCGTGGCAACTGCGTGCATGCCGTCGGGTTACATTTGTTGTTCATGCGTAGACTGCAAGAATGAGAAGAAGTGGTAAGAATCCGGACACATTCACTTCCATTTGCTTACAAGAGTGTTCATGGTAAACTACACCTGTTGGACCAAGCACGGTGAAGAAGAGATTATAAGGGAAGACAACGAAGAAGAAGAAGAAGAAGAAGAAGAAGAAGAAGAAGAAGAAGAAGAAGAAGAAGAAGGAGAAGGAGAAGACGACGACGAACAATATCCCGGACGCTGGCCAACACTATTCTTTGGAAGATACTTTGGGGGAGTTTGGCGATGATGATCTAGAACAGATGTTGCTAGATGGAGAAATAGAATACGAAAATGAAAGACAATACGAAATGTTTAAGCGCATGTGGGAGGACTACACCACGCTGTTGTACCCAGGCTACCAACACAAAAAGTTGCGTACTGTACTAGAACTGTTGCAATGGAAGGCTACCAATGGATCATGTTTTGGGTGTTTCAGACCAATGGAACATTCCTTGTTCCACTTAAGACTCATGTTTTGGGTGTTTCAGACCGATCCGTCACTGCACGAAAATTGGTGCAAAACGAGTCTCGAGGGTGCATTTAATGCACCAGTTCTAGCCGATGAAATCACGGTGGAGTTTTTCACGACGAACGTGCCCATTCCTCCAAGTTGCACGTAACATGTGTTTTGGGTGTTTCAGACCGATCTGTGACTGCACGAAAATTGGTGCAAACCGAGTCTGGGGGGTGCAATTAATGCACCAGTTCTGGCCGCTGAAATCACAATGTATAAATAATTTTGCGCCCTTACCTGTTGAGAACGAATTTTCAGTCACATTGGCTAGCAGCGCGCGGCGTGGTGGGCGCTCACCCGTAGGTCGAGGGTTGAGTCTCGGCCACACCCCCTGCTTGCAAACTTTTTTCCCCGCAACTTTCCGTTTTCCCCTAAATTTTGGTGCACGTGAGGTCTTTAGTCCTAGTTGGTAACATGAACCGGTACTGTTTTTCGAAATAATCCCGATTGATGTTACCAATCGGGGCTGTTGCACAAAATAATCCCGGTTGATGTTACCAATCGGGACTGAAGCCCTGCGACTCATATTTCCACCATAACACACATTTTTGGATTTTGTGCATACAATTTTTGCACATAATTTTAGTTACATAGCGCGCTTCCGTGTGAAAACTATGAGCTATATTAGGATAATTTTCATGACTTATACACAATTATAAATATGCATGTATAAATACGATAAAAGAACTACATTAGGGGTAAAGTTACTTAAATTTCTATTATATAATATAAAGGAACTACAATAGGGGCAAAGTTCCTTTAATTTGCATTACATAATATAATTAACTAATATATTAGGCCAGCGTTGGCGGCGGACTAATCCTCGTCTAAGGCGTAGTCTTCCCGCCGATGCTCCTCCCAGTAGGAGCACCGCCCGTCCTTGCCATCAGAGTCGAATCCGGAGGCGGGCAGGTCCGCTGTGGCCCTGTCGCGCCTATCCCAGACGGTTGCTCCTCCACTACCGAGCGCGGCGGCAGCAGCTCGTCCATCTCCACCCAGGCTCGTGGCGGTGCTGGTGGGAAGACGGGGACCATCTCCACAAACTCCACATGTCTTGTAACGGTGCGACATCTCGCGGTGGCGGATGCGAGAATGTGAGAGACGGGAAGGAGAGAAGTCGAGGATGGGGGAGGAGATCCGGCGAGAATGGGTGTGGAGCAGTAAAGGGGTGAGAAGATATAGCGCTGGAGTTCGAGAAGGCAGAAGGGTGCCATTAAACACACACCTGATTCCAGTGTGAATTGCAGATATTCGATGAACTGCAAATTCCAATGACCTACGAAATTCCAATGAGAATTCAATAAATGTGAATCCAATGAGAAGATAAAGTGGTGGAGGGGAAGATACTGATGCGAAATTAAAAAACAAGAAATCAAATAAGTTAATATACGAAGAAATCTCAATGACCTCAAGCCTGCTAAAGTTTATATGAAATCTAGATGCAGGGTCAGGGCCGGGGGAAGAGGGAAGAGGCCCATCAGGAGCAGCTGGAAGAAGACAACACGTGGCCACCTCCGGGTCCCACATGGCAGCGACAATTTCTACCTATGTGTCAAAAACATTTTTGGGCCAAATGTGTAGACAACGAAATTCGGTCGCACTGGGTACCAGCGCGAGGCACGTTGGGCGCACACCTGCAGCTTTCGGGATTGAGTCCCGGCTGCGCCCCCTGCACGCAAACCTTTTTCCCCGCGACTTCAAATTTTCACCAAAATTTTGGCGCGCGGGTGGTCTTTAGTCATGGTTGGTAACATAAATCGGTACTGTTTCCCGAAATAATCCCGGTTGATGTTGCCAACCGGGACTGAAGCCCTCCCACTTATATTGCGAAGCGCATGAGGCCGCCCATCTCACTTTCAAATCTCACTCTGCGCCTAACTTTGCTCCAACCCTAGCGCCAACGACCCCCTGCGCGCCGCCGTCCCTTAGCGCCGCCAACGACCCCCCTCGCACCAAAGACGTCCCCGTAGTGTTCGACTTTGGCGGCGACCTCCCGCGCACCGCTGACGACCCCCCATCACGCCGGCGATGTTCCTGAGGTCCTCCTCGTCGTCGACGACCACCCGCGCGCCGGTAACGTCCCTGAGGTCCTCTTCCTTGACGGCTACCCCCCATGCGCCGGCGATGGCCCCGAGCTCGTCGTCCTCGGCAGAAACCCCCCGCGCGCCGGCGACATCCCCGAGCTCCACCACCTCGACGACGACCATCTGCTTGCCAACGACGTCCTCGAGCTCCTCCTCGGCGGCGACCCTCCGCGCTCCGTTGTCATCCTCGAGATCCTCTTCCTCACGGCGACCCCCCGACATTCTAGGTTCCTAACTTGCTAGTTACTGATATATTGTATTGTTAAAAGATTGAATATATTTTAGTGATTGTCTTATTAGATTTTGATCTACTACCATTACTGATCTGCTAGTTACTGAGTCTTAACCGTTACCGATCTGCTACCGACGTGTGAATCATAATATTAATTGTTTAGTTATTATTTTTTTTCTACATTAGCAACTAGTCAAATTTCTAGTAAACTAGTCAAATTGTTGTGTGAATCATGATATTTTGTTGTGTGGATCATGATATTAATTTAGTTATTACTTATTTTTCTACATTACCAACTAGTCAAATTTTTTACGAGAGGAACTAGTCGAAATGTTGTGTGAATCATGATATTTTGTTGTGTGGAACTATTTTGTTGTCTGAATCTATTTTTCTACATTAGCATGACGATGATGCAACCCTAGCTAATAACAACCACAATGTCAAATTTTTACCTGCATTCGTTGTTCTTTATTTTTAATGCCTTCTTCTAGAGTTTGAAACAACGATGGATGGCGATGGTTATGATGCTGATAAGGTCTTTTGATCTTTTATCTTGGGATATGATTCGTATTATTCGGAGGAGTGAGGACCTTCTCCTCGACATTCCTGGAGGTGACGGGACTACAAAGGTAGGAGAGGCGCTACACAGTTTCATCCTTTGGCGCAAAAGGTTCATCATCTTTGGACATAACGTGAATGTGTCCTCTCCACGGAGAGACCTCCAGGACCATGGCAGAAGAAGCTCAACCCCGCTGACACGTGCAAACATCAGCGGTTCACCCCCAACATCTCCTGCAGAACAACCTGATGTAAGTCCAAGTCAGTCACCTCCTCGGCCAGTAGCTCCCAAGAAGGTGATAGCCAAACCAAGAAAGACTGCTCGACCACTAGCTCCCAAGAAGCTAGCTCCGCTTCCTAAGAAGCTGACACAACTTTCAAAGTTGCCGTATGAAAAGACAGCTGAGGAGCTTGATGAGGAAGTAAGAGCTCATGTTGCTGCACATTTAAAAAATATCACCTCCCAAGAAGATTGAGACTTTACCGACAAATGGAACAGATCCATGGCTGCAATTAAAAATCTGAAGGATTCAAAAGCCAAACCTCTTGTATCAGACTACGAGCGGACATTTTCAAAGGGCAAGAAAAGGAACAAGGCAGATGAGCAGTCAGCTGAGCAGAAGGCCAAGGAGATGAAATTTTTTTCGAAGAAACTGGACTTGCTTTAGAGTAAGCAATGGACATAAAGGATATCGAGTATGCGGAAGTGACAAGATGAGAATTCTCCAAGGGCGGGGCTTTGGATAAGCGGGAGGACCTTGTCCAGCTACCAACAAAGACGCGTCAATTCCAAGATTGGTATTTGGAAGCGTACAACAATGGTCTAGTTGCGTTCGCTGTCAAGTACATGCAAGAAGAGTTTTCCACGGGGAAGGTTCATTTTTTATGGAATGGGAGATGATGTACGAACTCTACCAGACCGACGGCCGGCCTGATGAGATGTTGGGTTCTGTAAGTGTTTTCTTTGCAGTAATCCCTCCGTTCGCTGTCAAGTACATGCAAGAAGAGTCTTCCATGGGGAAGGTTCATTTTGTATGGAATGGGAGATGATGTACAAACTCTACCAGACCGACGCCCTCGACGTGGGCCTGATGAGATGTTGGGTTCTGTAAGTGTTTTCTTTGCAGTAATCCCTCGTGCTGTACTATCTTGTTAGCACAATTAACTAAATATCCATCTTATGCAGAATGGAGATACAAAGATTTAGAAGGAAGAGGATATCTGACAGAGGATTCATCGACCCATTAAAAGTCAACCAGAAGATGCTCATGGACTCATCAACAATCACAGAGAACACGGTTTACAATGCTCACATGTGTCAAAATTTTCATTCACAGATATATCTACCATGGAACTACGAGTATGTGATTTCACACTGACTCGTTCTAATCCTTTTTCATAACACGATGTTACAACTAATTAATTAAATACATTGATATTTTTTTATGTATAGTTATCATTGGATCCTTGTGATTAGGGCTGGCACTTTGGCTCGGAGCTCGCGAGCTGCTCGTGAGCAGCTCGGTTTTTTGCTCGGCTCGGGCTCGGCTCGTAGGCCAACGAGCTGAGCTTGAGCTTTTTTTCTAGCTCGGTCAATTAGCTCGAGCTTTTTTTCCAGCTCGTGAGCGGCTCGTGGCTCGCTCGTGGCTCATGGATTCATGGGCTTCTAGGTATTAGTTCATCTCATACCACTTGTAATTGACCCATCCACTTGTCTATGACTGGACATACCCCTAATATACGTTCAAAAAAGCTCTCAAAATCTCATCCTAAAGGCGATCGTCCATCGAAACCGCTGAAACACCCTTTCTTCAAACCTCAAAGAGCACATATTAGGCTGTTCATCAGGCTCGCGAGCGCTCACGAGCCGGACCGAGCTTTCAACGAGCCCGAGCCGAGCTTTTTTCCTAGCTCGTTCGGTGACCGAGCTCGGCTCGGCTCGGCTCGTCAGTGAACGAGCTTGAGCGAGCCAGGGCCTGGCTCGCTCAAGCTCGTGCCAACCCTAACCAAGATCGACGAGGATCCCGCCCGCCCGAAGATTAGTCCAAACGAGTCTCCACGCGCCGTTGACGAAGGCAACACCGGTGGATTCCTGCTGCAACTCTCCTAGCCTACATCCCTGTCGTCGACCCCTTTACCAGAGCAAAAAACATTACTATACTACTTGTCTTCAAAATCGTTATGCTACTAGAGGAATGCTAGCGTGCACCCCAGAGCACGGATCTCTCCGTGCTCCCAACGCGTTTTCGAAATCCGAGATGCCTAACAACTGATCCGAACCGTTGATCTTGTTCGTCTCACTGAAATGTAGCCAGTGACCAAGTTTCGTATTTTTTTGAATTTATTTACTATTTGTTTCCTATTTTCAAAAATCAGCCTTCCAATTAGTCCTGGTGCGTCCAAAAAAGCTGATTTTTGAAAATAGGAAACAAATAGTAAATAAATTCAAAAAAATACGAAACTTGGTCACTGGCTATATTTCAGTGAGACGAACAAGATCAACGATTCGGATCAGTCGTTAGGCATCTCGGATTTCAAAAACGCGTTGGGTGCACGGAGAGGCCCGTGCTCTGGGGTGCACACTAGCTAGCATGTGCTGTGAAGTGTATGCATGCATGTGCTGTGTGCATACGCATGCAATGCATGCAGCGGGGCAGGCGGCCCAGTGCGGCTGGGAGGCAGCGACGGGACGGCCCAGGCGGGGCGCTGCAGGCGCTGCGGCCCAGGCGGAGAGGTGCGGGGTGCAGCCCAGCTGGGCACGGCGCAGCTGCCAGGCCAGGCCAAAGGGCGTGTGTTTGGCCCAGTTAGACGAACCGACGTATTTTTCTATAGGAAGAAGTCCACATTGCCTCCCTCAACTATTGAAAAATTTCACTTTTCCTCCCTCTGTGTTAAATGGGTGAGATCTGGCCGTCCAATCTTGCATCGAACGGCCACAAATGAGTTGAGGGAGGAAAAATGACCTTCTGTAATAGTAAAGGGAGGTAAATTGGACTTCTTCCTTTTCTATATAAAGGATACGGGAGGCTCGGGATGGGTAGAATAAAAAAAGGTTCCCCAGTGCTTGTGACGGCCACGAAAGTTAGCAAGTTCCCAGAGACAATTAGAGGAGATTAGAGGGAGATTAAATGTGATTTTGGTGCGCCCATGTAAAGGAACCATGTGTTTCAATATGCAATGAAGATTGATGGTTCCGGTATTCGATCTCTCCCATCTCATGATTGATTTCATTCTTTTCTCTCATGTTTAAGTACTGGTTTAGTGTTGTTTTAGTTATTTCATCCTTGGTTTAGAGTTGTTTAAGGTTTTTTAGGTATTTTTAGACCGTTATTTTGCGCCACGATCCTACAATTGGTATCAGAGCTAGGTTGCTCTAAGTATAATCTTACGATTAGGAGTGATGGCGCAGTTTAGCATTTTTTCCATGACTAAACCTTCTGTTTTTAACGGTGAGGATTATCCGTACTGGAAGGTTCGTATGCAATCCTTTTTGCAATCTCAAAGTTACGAATTATGGGAAGTGGTAGAAACCAAGTACGTGAAACCTGATAGCAATAGCACTAAAGAACAAAAAGATCTGTTTACTCTCAACCAAAAAGCGATGAGCTATTTTTATGGTGTTTTTATCTAAGGACGAGTTCAGTAAGATTTCAGGTCTGAAAACTTCTTATGACATTTGGGAGTCTTTGAAAACTTCGCATGAGGGCACTAATGAGGTAAAAAACGCTAAGATTGAATTGTTTACACGTGAGTATAAGCTATTTGCTATGAAATCTGGTGAAAACATTGATACTTTTGCTACTCGATTTAATGAATTGGTTCATAAACTCACATCTCTTGGTAAGGTGCTTTCTCAAGAAGACCAATGCAGAAAATTAGTTAGGTCTTTAGATCAAAAGGTGTGGCATTTTAAAGTAACTGCAATTACTGAATCTAAGGACTTGAGTACTTTGAAATTGGATGCTTTGCTGGGTTCTTTGAAAATATATGAGATGGGCCTTAGCCAGATTGATGCTAATAACATTGATGATACTCCTATTGCTCTTGCCTCAGTTGAAAAAAATAAGCAAAAGGTTTTCGAAATTGAAAAGAATATTGATGACATGAATTTCAGTGAAATTTCTAATCTTTTTGAAAAGATCTCAAGTGTCATGAAAACCAAATTTGGTAAAAGTAAAAAGGATCTCATCAAGTGTTTTAATTGTAAAGAACTTGATCATTATCAAAGTGAGTGTGCAAAGATTGCTAATGCTAACAAAAAATTCTAGTCCTTTTCAAAAGAAGAAATTTTCAGGTTTCAAGATGGAGAAGTCATTTCAGAAAGCGTTCATGAACATGGTGGAGGAACTTGATTTTTCAGATGATGACGAGGACGACAATGATGTTTTGGCCACACTTGGAGAGGGTGAAGACGTAGCAGATATTTGTTTGGTTGGAAGGGACGCATGTCTTGGATCGTCTGATGATGAAGACAACGAAGATGAAGGTCAAGGTCAAGAACAAGATGATGTAAATAGTGAAGCTTTTGAATTAACTAGACAAATTTGCATTAAATTGATGAACAAGTACAAAAATTTGAAGCTAAAATATAAGAAACTGAAGACTGACAATTGTGATTCTTGTGTTAGATTGAAAAGTGAAATTACCGAGTTAGAAGATGCAACATGTGACACTTGTGAATTTTATAAGAATGAATATGCTTTGTTGCAATATGGTGCTTCTTCCTGTGAAAAATGCATTCTTCTAGAAAAAGAGCTCGATTCTTTAAAAAGGTCTTTCGAAAAAAACGATTCCACGTTAGAAAAACGAGCGTATGTTGTAGTAAGAGAATTTGTATGTGATGATCTAGTTAGCCTTAGAAACAAATTAATTGAACTTGAAAAACGTCCACACGGCCTAATATGTAATCGTTGTCCTGATCTTGCTCAACAGAATGGCTATTTGAAAGCGACTTTTGAAAAAATGACAAATGGTGAAAGGAATTTAAACATGATTTTAGATACTTCCAAATGCTCGTTTATGAAGGAAGGAGTAGGCTATAATAAGAATAACTGTTTTCAAGCATCGATTGTTAATGATCATGGCCATTCAAAATCATTTGTAAAGAAAATCCATGATATGAATATGGTTGACAAATTTGAAAAGAAACAAGTGAGATGTTTTGTTTGTGGTAAAGTTGGACATATGAAAGTAAATTGCTATGCTAATGTTGGTCCAAAATATTGGGATACTTTTCACCGTGTGAATTGCTACAATTGTGGAAAATTTGGTCACTATGCTAAAAATTGTTATGTTTTTCATAATCATGATTATGTGATGAATGGAGCTAAATTCCAGCAACATTACAATGCTTATTTAGATGCAAATAGACATGTAAATAAAAGAAAATGGATGCCTTTTGAGTTTACACAAGATAAGAATCATATAGGAAACTTCTCTCATAAAAACGGTGTCAAAACTACTTGGGTTCCTAAAAAATTGTTAAAAAAAAGCAACACTTCTCAAATTTGGGTGCCTAAATGTGTTTTTCCATCATAGATTAAAAGCAAAAGGCTTGAAAGCAAGTGGATAATTGACTCTGATTGTTCAAGACACATGACTGGCAATAGAAAATTGTTTTCAAGTCTAGAAAAAGTGAAGAATGGTGGTAACGTGTTGTTTGGAGATAATACCAAATGAAAATTTGTTGTTGAAGGTACAATTCTGTTAAACAAAAATTTCTCCTTGCATGATGTGAGCTTGGTTACATCATTGAAATATAATTTGCTTTCTGTTCATTCTCTAATGGAAAAAGGTTTTAAAGTGTGTTTCAACTCTGGTGAATCTGTGGTACTTGATTGTGATGGTAAACTAGTTTTTAAAATAGTACCTGTTGGAAATGTGTTTGCTGCGACTTTTGAAACAAATAATTCCTCGGTTAGATGCTTGATTGCTTCAAACGGTGTCGATGCTACTTGGCTTTGGCATAGACGGTTGGGACATATTGGATTTAATTATCTTGCTAAAATTAGCTCTCTTAACATTGTGAATCAATTGCCAAAATTTAAACTGTTAAAATATGTGTGTCATCCATGTAAGAAAGGTAAGCAAGTGTCAAAAGGTCATTCTTCGATAAATGAGGTAAGAACTGCTAGGCCATTTGAATTGTTACATATGGACACCATGGGGCCTGCAAGGTATAAAAGTATTGGTGGTAAATTATATTGCCTTGTAATTGTTGATGATTACTCGAGATATACATGGGTGTTCTTTTAGCTTCTAAAGGTAATGTGTTTGGTGTATTCAAAGCATGGGTGTTAAAAGCTTTAAATCAGTTTCATATTAACATTGTTCATATTCGAAGTGATAGAGGAACTGAATTTCTTAACAAAAACTTTGAAGGATTTTGTAATGAAAAAGGAATATCTTATCAATTTTTATCTCCTTATACTCCTCAAAATGGCGTTGTTGAAAGAAATAATCGAACTTTGGTGGAAATGGCTAGGTCAATGATGCATGATCATAACACTCCTTTGAAATTTTGGCCTGAAGTTGTTAATACTGCTTGTTACATTGGTAATGGTGTTCTCGTTAAACTTTTGCTTAAGAAAACTCCTTATGAACTTTTGTTTGGCAAGAAACCCAAAATTGGACATTTTCGTGTATTTGGTTGTAAATGCTTCATTTTAAAGAAACGTGGTGTGCTAGGAAAATTTGAATCAAGAACTTGTGATGGAATCTTTGTGGGCTATGCATCTAATTCTCAGGCATATCGTGTTTATAATGTTGAAACTAACCGACTCGTGGAGTCATTTGATGTTACCTTTGATGAGTCTGGTCCCCATATCAGAACTGTTTCACAAAGTGTAGGTTTGTCACAAGATGACAGTGAAGATGAGATTATTCATGTTAACAATTACAAGCATTTGACAGAAAATGTTGTACAAGATGATGAACCTTTGGCGGATCAAGAAGAAAATTAAGAAACAAATTCAACAAGAAGATCAAGAACCATCTCTCTCAGAACATACTCCAAGTGGATCAGCTAGAATACATCAAGTAAGACATCCCCCAGGTCAGATTTTAGGTGGTATCAATGAAAGAACGACAAGATCAAAAACTCGAGCTAGTAATATCTCTTTGTTATGTCATGCTTTTGTTTCGTTGGTTGAACCTAGGAATGTGAAAGAAGCTTTGGTTGATACATATTGGATAGATGCTATGCACAAGGAATTAAATAATTTCAAAAGAAATAATGTTTGAGAATTAGTTGAACCACCCCTGGTAAACACATAATTGGCACAAAATGGATTTTTAAGAACAAACAAGATGAGAACGGTGATATTGTGAGAAACAAAGCAAGATTTGGTAGCACATGGTTATTCTCAAATAGAAGGACTTGATTTTGATGAAAAGTTTGCACCTATTGCTAGATTAGATTCTATTCGTATATTACTTGTTTTTGCTTCATCCAACAAATTTAAATTATATCAAATAGATGTGAAAAGTGCTTTCTTAAATGGTTATTTGAATGAAGAAGTGTATGTGAAACAACCCCCTGGTTTTGAGGACTTAAAATTTTCTAATCATGTGTATAACTTATAAATGCTGTGTATGGTTTAAAACAAGCTCCACGTGTGTGGTATGATAGACTTAAGTCATTCTTACTTAATAATGGATTTGTTATGGGACATGTTGATAAAACTCTCTTTATTCAAAGAAAGGATAACAAATTTTTGATAGTGCAAATTTACGTGGATGATATAATCTTTGGTGGAAACTGTGAAACTCTTGTGAATAATTTTTCTCAAAATATGACAAATGAATTTGAAATGAGTATGATGGGTGAATTGAATCATTTTCTTGGTTTGCAAATTAAACAGTCTGAGGAAGGAATTTTTGTTCATCAAACAAAGTATTGCATTGATCTGTTGAAACGTTTTGACATGTTTGAGTGCAAAATTTTGGATACACCTATGGCTATTTATGTAAAACTTGATCCTGATGAAAATGGCACAACGGTGGATTCCACTAAATATAGAAGCATGATAGGAGCACTTTTGTACTTAACTGCTTCTAGACCAGATATACAATTTGCTCTGTGTAAGTGTGCAAGATATCAAAGTACTCTGAAGGAGTCTCATTTGCAAGCCATCAAGAGAATTCTTCGCTACCTGAAAGGTACGTACTCTTTTGGCTTATGGTATTCGAGTATTTCTTCTTTGGACTTGGTTGGATACTCGTATGTAGATTTTGCCGGCGGTAGAATTGACAGAACCAGCACTTCAGGCACATGTACCTTTCTGGGAAATTCACTTGTCTCATGGTCATCAAAGAAACAAAATTCCATTGCATTATCTACTGCTGAAGCTGAATATGTTGCTGCTGCTAGTTGTTGTGCTCAACTCATTTGGATGAAATCTACTTTACTGGATTATGGTCTTAAATATGATTCAATACCATTGTTTTGTGATAATCAAAGTGCTTTGAATATGGCTAAAAATCCTGTTCAACATAGCAAAACAAAGCATATTGATATTAAACATCATTTTATTAGAGACCATGTTGAAAAGAAGACAATTGAGTTAATCTTTGTAAAAACTGAAAAACAATTGGCAGACATTTTTACCAAACCTTTGTGCTATCTAGAGTTTGCTCGATTGAGAGGGGAATTGGGTCTCATGCATTCCAACAACATCATGTAGAATAGTATTGTATCGTGACATGTAGAATACAAGCATTGCTTATTATACTTGTTGAATACTTATATTTATGGCATTGAAATTTCATATGACAAGTTTCTTGACAAAGCCAACTTAGTTGAGTTGTTTTCTCACTAGAGGAGAGTGTGTTGTTTATGAGTTTATAATAATCCAAGGGATTGAAAAAGGGCAGGGTTTCCAAGTGCCTGTGACGGCCACGAAATTTAGCAAGACAATTAGAGGATATTAGAGGGAGATTAGAGGATATGCTCGGCCTGTTCCCCAAGGGGTACAAGGGTTGCACACACTTGCTCGTCTCCATTGACACTTTCACAAAGTGGATTGAGGCAGAGCATGTGTCATCTCTTCACGCCAAAACGGTTGTGCGTTTTTTCAAGAGCAATGTGATCACGCGATTCGGGATTCCCAATAAGCTGATCACCGATAACGGTCCCCAGTTCAGAAGCGAGCTATTCCAGGAATACTGCGAACAGATAGGAACCAAGGTCTGCTTCGCCTCTGTGGCACATCCACAGAGCAATGGAGCAGTCGAGCGAGCTAACGGAGTCCAGGGTATCAAACGGCGCATGTTCGCGGCACTCTGCGAGCACAACAAAGTCTGGGTTGACGAAGTTCCTTCCGTTCTCTGGGCCGTTCGCACCACAGCCAGCCGGGCAACCGGGGAAACTCCTTTCCAACTGGTCTACGGTGCAGAAGCCATCCTGCCCGCAGAAATAGTACTCGGCTCGCCTCGCACGAGCTCGGTCAACTTGGTTGACTCAGAGCTAGAGGGCTTGCTCGAACTCGATCTCCTCGAAGGCACACGCGACCGGGCACAGGTCAGAATGGCACGCTACCAGCAAGATCTTCGCCGGCACGCTGCCAAATCTGTTCGACCAAGGGCCTTGAAGGTGGGCGACCTCGTTCTGTGCAGCGTCCAAAACCTGTCCAATGCCAACAAGTTAACTCCCCGATGGGAGGGCCCGTTCACGGTCGTTTCTACTGCTCGCCCTGGGGCTGTTCGCCTGGCAATGGATGATGGGAGAGAGCTGACCAGCACATGGAACATCGACCAGCTTCGTAAGTTCTTTGTGTACGTCCTTTGTTTGCTTCCTTAGCTCCGCGCTTTTTGTCAAACTTCGCGCCTTAGTTCGTTCAAGTCTCTCGGGCTACCATGTAAAGTTCAATCCAATAAACAGTGAATGTTCGTGGTCCCTTGCGACCCTTTTCACTCCTTGTCTTCTGAGACTACCTTTCTCTCTGGTAACACTTGATGGCTGCCCGGTCTTGCGAACTCTTGGCTCCGCGATCTTCAGGGTTTCCCTGCCCGTATCTAGTATCAGCAAGCTCCTAAACTCAGGGTTGCGTAACACGGCTTTTTGCCTTGCGGCTAAGTCTGCTCTCGTAAGCCCTCCGCGGCAAAGGCACTTACCGCACACAGCACAACTACTTGGCAAAGCCTGCTCTCGTAAGCCCCCCGCGGCAGAGTTACTTTCCTTGTTCGGTTATCCTTCGAATCGCCTAACTTACGTCGACGAGCAGTTCATGGAATAAGCCGATCAGGATACGGGTGTCGCTCTAACTCTCTGCGCACGTGCTTGATTTCGCAAACTTAGGTCTTCAAGCATCGTCCGTACCGGGGGCTAGGGTGTCGCTCTTTCTCTTGTGCACCTGTTCGAGTTCGCAAACTTAGGTTTTCGATCAGATGCACAATGGGGGCTGGGAGTTAGGTTGGCGTTCTACCGTTTTTCCTAAAACTTTCTAGCGCTGTTTCGCCTTGCTCTTGAGTTTCCTGTTCGTTCTTGTCTTTTTGCTGCTCTGTTTTGCAGGGAAAAGGTAAGCCTTTATTTACATTAACAAAGTTTATAGGTACAAGGCTCTTTCAGGGTACAGCCCTACTATTACTTAGAAGCAGGCTGCTCCTTTAGCTCCTCAATTTCTAACTTGAGGCGCGGGACTTCACCACGGGCTTTGATTCCTTCCCAAACTTTAGCTCGGAGACGTTCGGCTTCCTCCTTGCTGATTGTCTTGTGTTTGGCCTGCTCCTCGGCCTCCGCACGAAGGGCCTCGACCTCTTCGGTCTTGGCGCGCAGCTGCTCGGTCAGAGCATCGCTCTGACTAGCGCGTTGCTCAGCTGTCTTGAGCTGCTCGGCCAGCTCTTCGACCCTTTTTTCTGCGGTGCTCGCCCTCGCGGCCAGCCCGCGCATCTCCTCGGCCTCCTCCTGTGATACCCACAGGGTGGAGATCTTCTCCTGGAGCGCCGTGGAAGTCTGCCTCTCCTCGGTCAACTAGGCCTTGAGTTTCCTCGCCTTCGCTTTCAGTCGGCTCCGGCTTTTGGACCGTTGCTGCTGCTGAAGAGCCCCTAAGATGGCGCCGCGCTCTAGGACGACGCCTTCTTCGAGGTCGTCCATAGTCGACCACAAGACCTGAGTGAGAGAAGGACAATTCCGTCAATTTGAGGTGCTCGTAGCTTAAGAGGACGAATTTCGGTTTGGGATTTACCTCTTCGAGCCTTTTCTTCAAGTTGTGGCGAAGGCGCTCCCCGAGGCCTTGGGTCGCAAACCCCTGGCTGCTCGGAGCAGCCGCGGCGGGACGATCTCTGCGCTGCGGCTTCTTCCTGCCAGAGTGCGCTCGCATAGGGACTCGTCTTCTCTCCCTTGTACCCACAATCTTGGGAGGGCGGGCGGTCGCGCCCTCGTTGCCGCTGGGCTCCTGCTCCGCCTCTTCCTCCGCCCGAGTAGCCTCGGGCAAGACTGGCGTCTCTCTGGCCGGAGACGTCGGTGGGGTTAGGGACAGGGCGACTTGATTCCCTTGTTCACGATCTTCTTCTTGCTCTCCGGGGGCAGGGACTTCTCCCTGCTCTCCGGAGGTTACCGTCGCCACAGGGACGATTTGCCCCTGCGACGAAGTGCTTGGCAGGACCGCCTGCTCGGTCCCGCCTTGGGCAGCCGGCAGAGCCAATACCTTGGCTCCGCTCTCCGTGGCGTCGCGCCCCGGTTCTTCTGCTTCCAGCCGGTTGATCGCGCCCTTCAAGGCGTCGACTTGGTCGCTGGAGCCTGGCGGAAGCGCAGACCACGCTGCCAGCTTGTCATTGAGAGCGAGCAGTCTTGTTGCTCTCCAAGCACCGTGCAGGTGCTCGGGCAGCAAAGACTGCTCGATCGCCGCGTCCACGTCGTCTGTGGCGGTCTCCTCCTGGGCAGCTGATGAAAAAGAAACGAGTTAAATCCTGCGCGGTTCGGTAGAATGTAAAGGGAACAACTTTGCTATTACGTACCTGCTGCAGGGAACTTAACCTTCTTCTTTGCTCCTTGACGGAGCTTGCGCCTCTTGCTCGAGGGCTCCTTGGCTTCCTCGCCTTGGCCTCCAGAAGCTTGTGGCGACAGGCTCAGCTCTTTGCTGAGCTGAGCGCTCTTTTGACGCAACGCAAGAAGTTTTTCCCTGCGCGTGACTTCCTCCTCGAGCCTCCTCTGCTCGGCGATCTGTTGCAGCCATTTCACATGGCCCGGGTAAGCTTGCGAGTAGCGCTTCAGCCAGAGTGTCAAGTTCCGTACCTCCTCATCGCTTTGCTCGGTAAGGAGGGATGGGCTTGGGCGTTCCCCCCTTGGCTGGCCGCGCTCGCGCTTGGTTTGCTCGGCGTGCTTCTTCGCCACAGGGGGCTTCAGAGGCGGTTGGCGGCAGCTGTGGCCCGGCGAGCTCCGCGTCGGCTCGGTTGCCAACTTGGGCTTCGTGGCAACTTTGGCCTTGCCCTTCCTTGCTCCCTCAGACTCGAAGAGCTCCTCAACGATCCCCCCGAGGATCACCTGGTCCTCCTGCGTATTTGGGAAGCGAATGTTAGTATGCTCTAATCGTGTAAGTCTTGCAAACCGGATGGGGTTTAAGTAGCTTACCTCAGTAGTGCGGACGAGCACGTTTCTTGGACATGTGTAGGCCACCTCGCCAGTGACCTCGCCGTCCTTCCTAGCAGCCTTCAGCATGGAGTCGACCTGCTCGGTCACTCATGCGTCGGTTGGTTGCACTGCCTGAACAAAAGAAAGCATTAGTTTTAGTTCCTGTTCGGGTGAAGTCATCAAGAAGGGTTGAATGTTTAAGGAGCTTACCTGTGCTCTCCCTGATCATGTCCTCCCAGCCTTTTATCTTGTAGAAGGGGTAGGATCTCCTCCGCAGCGGACAGATCCTGTTCGCTGTGAAGTCCCTGATGATCTTCCTGCCCGTGAGCCCGAGGTCCACGAGGGAAGCGATCTTTCGGGTCAAGTACCAATCCTCGTCGGACAGCTCCGACCGAGGCATTGGCGTTCCCTTCGCCGGAGCTTATCCGGTGAAGACGAGCTTGCTGTCGTCTCTCCGCTTGGTGTAGAACCACCTCATCCACCACGGCCTCATCGAGTCGAGCAGCGGTGGACGAGGGTAAGGAGCATCGTCGGCGGTTGCCCGGAGCTTGAGATAGTAGCACCCCAGTCCGGAAGCGGCAGAACTGCTCCTCCTCACTGTGTAGTAGTGAAGGAACAGCCCCACCGGCGGATCGATTCCCAGATAGGCCTCGCACAGGTGTGCGAAGACGGCCATCTGGAGGATGGAGTTAGGATTGAGGTTCGCCACCTCCAATCCGTTGATGTTCAGGAAGACCTCCACGAAATTGCTTTCGGGAGACCTCAACCCAAATACAGCGAACTGCTCGAAGTTGACGAACTCGCCCTCGAGCAGCTTCGGTTCCTCCTCCTCCCCGGGCAGCCTCCAACTACCGGCGTTGATGTGCCCCTCATCCTCCAAGGCTTTAAGGTCCTCCTCGGTCATGCTAGTGCCGGAGAATTTGGCCATAGCAATCCCCAGGGTTGGACGAACAGGTTTGGGAGTGGAGTGTGGCTGTTTGATGCTTAGCGCACATGGAATAGGGCTTGGGAAGGAAAGGTGCGTGAGAGCGGAAGTGGCAAGCCGCGGGTGGCTTGGGTGCTTTTATAGTCCCAGGCGAGCATCTCTGCAACGGATTTTCGCCACAAACGGCTAGTTTTTTTACTGCAACGGCTATGTAAAAACAGTCGCCTGTTTTCACTGCGCAACGTAAGTTACCGTTGAAGTCTGCCAACGGCTACTTTTTTTCAGTATCTGCACTGAGGGCTGGGTGCTCTGCTTGGACAGATGTTGTTCCCTGTTCGACGCAACAGAGTTGCTCGGCACTGATCGGGTTTGTTCGATCCCGGACAAGTCCTGTTCGGGAGAACCTTAACCTGCTCGGTCATTTGTTGCACGTCTTTGCAACAGCAAAGTTTCCCTCTTCGTGACTTGGAGTCTGAAGAGGAAGACCCCACTCTAGTGAGTCCTTTCACTTGAGTCTCGGGGGCTAGCTGTCAGGGATAAAATCACGGCCCATTGCCATGGCCCACTCCCTGACGGCCCAATCGAACAGCCTACCATGGCTCGCTAGAAGGTTCTATCAGGACCATGTGCATCCTACCGAACAGCTTCCGGATTGGCACGGTGCGTAATGGCCTAGGATTCGTGTTTGAGTCCGACTCGAACAAGAGTTCTGCACGGCTACGTGAAGACCCGGACGTAGTTTCCCGGATTGCAGCAGACGTCGTGATCCCCAAGAATTTGAGTATACCTTATCTACCAAGGAATGTATTTGGCATGTATTGAGTTCGTTACGATCTCGTAGTTAGCCCGGCCCGATTATCCCTTGGTAGGTCGGTTGTTCAACACTATATAAACAGGGCCCCTACGGCATGCAGAGAGGCCAAGAGACTTCGCATTGTCGCATATTATTTCCTGTACTCCTATAATCTCACCGAGACCTATTCGTCTCGTCGAGCCTCCTCCTTGTAATTCTCTTTGATATCAAGAAAGGCTGGACGTAGGGCTATTATCTCCTCTGAGAGGTCTGAACCAGGATAAAAACCCTGTGTCTCCCTGTTGCTCGTTGATTGCTGTTCGCATTGCTCGGCAGGTCTTCTATCTCCCTTTCTCAAGAATCTTAGTTGACTTGGGACCGATATCCCAACCGTCGACAAGGTGCGCCGTCCGTGGGGATTTTAGTAGATCAAGTCTGTTCGAACATGTCGAACTCCTTCAGTGACCAGGAAACTCTTTCTGAGGGCTATGACTCAGAAGGGCAGTCGGTTGAACCGTAACCTGTTTGGTTGCTTGTTGCACGTCTTTGTAGCAGCAAGATTTTCCACTTCGTGACTTGGAGTCTCAAGAGGAAGACCCCACTCTAGTGAGTCCTTCCACTTGAGTCTCGGGGGCTAGCTGTCGGGGATAAAACCACGGCCCATTGCCATGGCCCACTCCCTGACGGCCCAATCGAACAGCCTACTAGGGCCCAGCTCCCTGGAAGGTTCTATCTGGCCCATGTGCATCCTGTCGAACAGTTTCTTGGTTGGCACGGTGCGTAATGGCCTAGGATTCGTGTTTGAGTCCGACTCGAACAGAGTTCTGCACGGCTACGTGAAGACCCGGACGTGGTTTTTCGGATTGGAATAGAAGTCGTGATCCCCAAGAATTGGAGTATACCTTATTTGCCTCGGGATATATTTGGCATGTCGAGTTCGTTGCGATCTCGTAGTTAGCCCGGCCCGATATTTCCTCGGTAGGTCGGTTTGCTCCGTACTATATAAACCTAGCCCCTACGGCGTGTAGGGGGCATGGCATGAACTTTAGGCATCTGGCATCCAATATCGCTTTGTCGCATACTACTCGCCGAGACCTGTTAATCTCGTCGAGTTCCACCCTTTGTAATACTCTTTGATATAAAGAAAGGCTGGACGTAGGGCTATTATCTCTCCCGAGAGGTCTGAACCAGGATAAAAACCCCTGTCTCCTGTTCGTTGTTGTTCGTGGTTGTTCGGCGTGTCTCCTATCTCCCTCTTGAAGAACCTTAGTTGACTTGGGTCAATATCCCAACCGTCGACAGCGTCCATAACCTTGAGACTTCTGATCACATGCTTCTACACTCTCTGCCTCCCCTGCCTTCAGCCTTCCGTCAAAAACTACAATGACCTTCTCTAGTAGTGGCTACTCATCCTAGCGACCTCTTTAGCTCATTTGGCTGGAGCACAACCAGCAGATCTTCTAGGATCGTTCTTCATCGGCACCTGAAGTCTCAGCTCTAATCTAGAATGGGTTGCACTCCTGGTTCTTGTCCGGGCCATGGACGACATAAGATCCTACCTCCGTAGAGCATGTATAATGGTTGAGATAACAGTTGTCTCTAACTATTGCTATGTCATATAGAGACAACACTAGAGATAGCATATATAATGTTAGAGATGGCCACACGTTTTTGTGGTTAATTTGCTCACATACAAAGTTTCTGGACCCAGCCTTAAAAAAACATTTGTGACAAGGAGCTCTTAGTCTGTGATAATATCAGCTTCAGATCGTACTTATGAATTATGACCAGGGACGGTCGCTTGCCTGTGGCACGCGGCAAAAAAATCGAAAACCGCAGAGCCTGCGCAGGATTCGAACCCAGGATCTGTCCATGCACACGCGAGGGTACTAGCCAACTGAGATGCGCTTGCTTGTTGTGTACTGCGCAGGTAATAAGGTAAATACAGCAGGTAGAAGCGGCTGGGGCTCGAACCGCGCCCGGCGGGGTGAGACCTTGCGCGCAATACCAACGGAGCAAAGCTCCCGCGCTGTTGAGATCGTTCGGGAAAAAATCATTTTATATATAGATTGTGAATGGATGGTAGGATTTAGCTATCGGCCGCGATCGAACGGCCGTGCTCATCTCGTCGACGTGGCCGCAGGGGTAGTTTCCTAAGCACGACATGGCAGCAAGCAGGAACTGACCCTCACTCTTGTACAATTTTAATAGATACATGCATACACAATACTAAGGACCTACTAGCTCATAGTCAAGATTAGCACGGGTAGAAGCAGATATGTTCTTGAAGGTTGCCAAGTCTTCCTATATAATGTCTATCGTCCCAGCAATTAATGCGCGCGAGAGCATGGATACATGATGGAGGATACGTACGTCGGATGACTTGATCTCAATATATAGTCTCCAAAGTGTACGTTCTGCGTTCTGTGTACGTTCTGCGTACGACCGCACGTACGACCGAGAGATAATAACAGTAGCCCACGCATCGCACGAACGACCGAGAGACATCGTCGATCAACCACCAATCCACCGTGGTGTGTACGTTCTGCGTGCAAATGCCGAAGAAACATGTGCAAACGGCTGCATGCACAAATTAATTAAACACATGTTAATGTATATGCTGGAGATAGATGCCTGGGCAGCTTGCACGCACGAGTCCAGGTACGTACAGCGCATATATGCTCACGTCGGCATGACATCACTGCTTCTTCCACCTCCCATCGCGCGTGAGGCCGTGGGGGAAAACTCCGGCTTGCCGGCGGCGTTCAGGCAATGCATGCTTCTTGGATTCCACGGCGACACGGTGCCGAGACCATACTGGCCTTCCATAGATGGCTTTCGTCGAAGACGTCGAGAGAACCCTTTAGTCGTTCTAAGCCAAAAAAAAAGGATTTTAATTCTTATAGAATGACTAAATTAAAATGGCATAGTGGAGGGCAGTGGTGCTAGCGAGGTCGTGGGTTCGAGTCCGCATCCTCGTTGTGCCTTTTTTTAAAGAAAATTTTTTTTCGATGGTTTCGTAGAAGTCACGTTGGTTTATATATACATCAAATAATATCATCCGAAAAAAAAAATGAAAATTTTTTTAGCATCAATTGTGATGACACATATAAAACGGGTGTTTTCCGGAGAATCTCTAGGTTAGGTTCAAAAAAAAATACGAGGAGCATCTCCGTCGTATCAATGCAAATTTCACTTAAATGCACTCTATCTCTAAATAATGTTTATGATTAAAATTCATCTGCTAAACTATTTTAACATGACATTTCTAATTTTTTTTTATTCATAAATTAGTTATCCAATAATAATTATTTCTTATGAAACCTCGATATACTAATTCATGCTTTACTTTGGAGGATGCCAAACTAAGTTCACATGAATTAGCATCATGTACATACAACTCATAAATAAATTGTGCATTAAATCTGGAACAGGTTCAAGTTTTTCGAAGAGTATTTAAAAAAAAGGTATCTAAATCGTAATAACATATCAAATAATTTATACAAATTTAATAAGACTGAACAAAAACCAAGTTTTAAATTCAATTATTAAAGAACAAATTCAATTATCCAATTTCCCAGTTTTTAACAAAAAAATCATCATGTCATATAAGAACATAATCTAATAAAATCTGCAACTCAAATTAATGAATATACATATATTAATCTGGACGGCGGTGTCTGTGGCCGTCGAGATTGCTCCAAAACGTTCACATTTTAAAAAAATCTACAACTACGGTGTCAGCTACTGTTGACCGCCTGACGACTGGCCGTTGAGAGTAACTGACGTTGTAACTTTTTGGCCGGCCGGGTGGCTAGCAGTGCAAGAGTCTCGACGGCTTCACTTTAGGTCGTCGAGCACATGAAGGGTGTTCGCGATGTTTTTAGAGTGGCCGCTAAGAGTGCCATTGTATGCTTGATGGTTTTTTCTGACCGTCGAAGGGTAGAGGCACTTGAGTCTCTGCTGGTTTCTTAAGGCGATTACGCACTTGAGTCTCTGGTGGTTTCTTAAGGCGATTACGAGGGAATAATGTCAGTCTAGCAATGAAAAAAATACGGCGGCGGATAGTTGGCCATCGAATTAACATGCGCACTAGGCGCCTAGACCATATATTCTTATGGAATGTGTGATTAATAGCGGTTATCTTTGTCGGTATATATGTTGGCAAAATATTTGGTGCAAACTCAGCCATCGGTGCAAACATGAAAACTTCGAATCAGAGCCGTCGGATCCGCGTTGGATGGTCCAAATGGAGCGCGGGCTGGCAGGCCGGCTACGGCTCGGTTTTCTCGGGGGTGAGGGGTGAACCGCGAGCTAGCTGAACCGGCCAGATGCAAAGGGTTAGCCACCCGCCGCGCCGGCGCACCGAAATCCTCCTTCCCGTCACCAGCGGCCGCGCCGCGCTTGGCCCGCCCTCCAACGCCGCCGCGTCTCCCTCGGCCCTCCCTCCGAGGCCGCCGCGCCGCCCTCGGCCCTCCCTCCGACGCCGGCACGTCGCCCTCGGTCCTCCCCGACGCCGGCACGGCTCCGCCGTTCTCCCCGACACCGGCACGGCTCGTCGTCTTCCCCGACGCTGCCACTGCGACGCCATCCAGCATCATGAGCATAGTCTTTATAGAATTTCACAACCGAGCTCAAATAAGGAAACTCCATTCCAATGGCCGGTTGATTTCTACGATTTGCAACTTTCGGTGTGCATGGTGTCCCCTGTATTACATTAATTCTACCATTAGTAACACATATTTGCCTAAAATTCACAATTTCATCAAGAACTCATTCTCCCAATACTTACACAAAATGGAAGTGTGGATTTTTGCGGGGTCATTCTTCCATCAATCTTAGGTGCACTGCCATTATGGAGCCTCGCCGACGTAGACATGCCCAAGACGTTGACACCATCATCGTGGCTCAACACTGAGCTGGATATGGCCAAGACATCCTTCTCTACAGACACCATCTCGTCCATTGGCTTCAAGGCAATGATGAACGGACTTCCCTGTCCACGATCAGCACTATCGTGGTGGAGGGCGGCGGGGTGCAGTGGCCGGCATGCAGTTGCCGGCGTCGAGTGCAGGGAAGGCGGGCCGGTCTCGGGTGGAGGGAAGGCTTTGGATGGAGAGAGGGAGTCGCTGCTGGTCTCGGGTGGAGGTGGAAGCCTGCCACCGCTGCCGCCGTCGGGGTTGGAAGCCGGCCACCGTATGCTAGGGTTGCCCCCTAGCGACGCCATCGCCAGGCGAAGAGGCAGGGCGCGAAGAGACGGAGGGGGGTTTGCATCTGGCCGGTTCAGCCAGCTCGCGGTTCACCCCTCACCCCCGAGAAAACCGAGTCATAGCCCGCCTGCCAGCCCGCGCTCCATTTGGACCATCCAACACGGATCCGACGGCTCTAATTCGAAGTTTTCATGTTTACACCGATGGCTGAGTTTGCACCAAATATTTTGCCATATATGTTTCAGCATCACGCGGATCAATTCTTTCACAAAATTGACATGCCCTTGTCCTATGTAATTAAAGCAAAGCTATCTTATATATCACGTTGACAATGATCTATTTTTTTGTTACAAGAATTTCCCTATTACTCAAACGAATTTTCCTGTCCACAGTAAAGCTTAATTTCTGACAGCGATTTATTTGTTTCTTCGTATGTAAATGAGTGGTCAAATGTTGATTTTGAAGACCGTATTAATATCCAAGTCATCACTTATTTATGACTCGAGGAAGTAATTAATTTACTTTTGGACAAAAATTCCTGCGTTTATGTTATACTGTTCACCACACTGTTCACAGCACTGTTTACACTGTTCAGCTATGTCCACACATGCACACTGTTGTACTGTAGCATCCTGTGCTGTCATAGTGCAGCACCCAAAGACCAGCAGCCCACCATAACCAGGCTGGCCCACCGTAAGCAGCCCCATCTAATCTCCACTTCAAGGCCTAGACGAGGTAATTTATTCTATATAAGTTAACATTTATAATTATTAAATCCATTTATGTACTCTCACCACGAATTTTTTGTAACTTTCTTTTTTTGATTTTTTTTAAAAAAAATTGTAAGTTGACGGGCCGCAATCAGGTTGTGCCACGTGGCACCAGGAGGTAGCTAGCTAGTGCTTTGTAATATAGAATAGATTTGGAACTAATCAAACCGAACTTATTCAAACGTCATCTATTTATTTTGGACTTGATGCATAGTTAAGATGGTTTTTATGCATTACGATCATTCATCTATAAAAACAATTCATATACAAATTCACTAGAATATCAGGCCTAGGGGTGGCAATGGGGACCCGTTCCCCGATCCTCGATGGGGAATTTCTCTATTAGGGGATAGGTATGCGGAGAAGTTAATCTCTGCGAAGATGTAAATGGAAAAAAACCATTCCCCGTCGGAGATGGTGGGAACGGGGATGGGGAAAAATTTTACCCCCGGGACCCGGTTGGGGACCCAAAATTAGTTTACTCTATTCGAAGTGTTAGACCGCAAACATATCATCTAGCCCATCGTATCTATATTTTCATATACGCATCAATTGAATACCCATTCTATTTTTTTCTTCTCTCTTGACATGATTTTAAAGTAAAAATGGTGATAAGTGTTTTTCTTTTGGGTGTAATTTTCACAGGGATGGGTCCCGACAGGGCCCTGCCACCCGGACGTGGATGAGAATGGTGAATTTCGATCCCGGGACGGGGAACGGGGACTGAGACAGAGAAATTTTGGGTCGTGGGAACGGGAAGTACTCCCCGATGGAGAATGTCCCCATTGCCAACCCTAATCGTGCCTTATATAAAGCCATCCCAGAGAGGCAGAGAGAGATACTCATGGCAACCCCTGCAGAGATTTCTCTCTCGGAAGAAGATGACTGTCGCCGCAAGCCAAGGTTTCAACACTATCCCAGCGTTTGGGGTGCCTTCTTCCTCACCTACAGGCCATGCACTCCATCTCAGGTATTGTATCGTGCATGCATGCGCGAAATGAATCTTAATCCCTCGATCAATATGCAAAAAATGCTTGCCGTGCAGTCATGCATCCTAATCATTAACCAGCACTTCCTCTATATATGTAGCATTTATCCATGAAAAAGAAAGCTGGGCTTAGGAGGGAAGAGCTGAGGAAAAAGATCCAAGATTCATGCTGTAGTGCTGATCTGCCTACAAAACTTGAGCTCGTCGACACGTTGCAACGGCTTGGTTTGGACTATCATTTCTCGAAGGAGATCGACGATCTGATACGTGGGATTCATGATTCTGGTGACGAAGGATGCGACCTTCGCACCACAGCTCTCAGGTTTTTTTTACTTAGGAAGCAAGGACACCATGTCTCACCAGGTAACAAATTAAGTTAGTAAAACATCTCCATTGTTACGGACTTGAGAGGGCGAATGGACGTCGAATTAATATTTATACTAGTTGTGTGCACGATGGATTGCAATATATGGAACCTAAAAGTTTACCCCTCGCAAGGGTGGAGCTTCCCTACTACATAAAAGATCACCGGTGTTGGTTCTAAATAATGGCTATGCTCATTGATAATCTGCCCAACAAAAATGACTTTTATCGGAACCGACATTAACGAGCATGGAAAAAAGAAAAATGATCATTTTACGTACTGAACTATCAATAAAGTTCACTTAACCCTCCAAACTATAAAATGATTTTCACATAACTCAACTATCGAAACCAGAACAAACATCAACATACGATGGTTTTAAAGTTGGTTTTGTTATTTTCTAATTTAAATAAAACCATTTCGCAACCACAAATTATTAATAAAATTTAAAATAAGTCCAATGAACCTTCTAAACATAAAAAAATGGTAAACAAATGGATATTTTTCAATCAAAATTTTTAATATCCTTTTACAGTTTTAAGGTTCATTCATATTTTAAAATTTTAATTTTGAATTGGATCGAATTGTGGTATCCATCGTTGCTTAAAAAAAATTTAGAAGTGTACAATAGAGTTATTCAAATGGGGGCGACTGGGGGACGGGATCCCGTCCCACCCGCCCCCCGACGGGATCGCTCCTCCTCCGCCACGTGTCCCACTCCTCACTCGCGCCCCTCGCTCCCCCGCCCTCACCTCTTGCTCCGCACACCCCCGTCGCCCCCACTGCCTCCTTCCTCCGCCCCAGCTGGCGGCGCCCTCGCCGCCGGCCTAACCCGAGGGGGTGAGGGGCGGTCCCCCCTCCACCGCCGGCCGACCGCCTTCACCCCCTCCCTCGGCTCCGGCGGTGCCATCGCCGCCTCCACTGCCGACCCCCGACGATTCCCACCCACCGCCGGTCCGCCGCCTTCCCGACCTCCCTCTAAACCCCAAGGAACCCAAACATTCCGGAACCCTAAACCGAACGGCGACGGCGAGGTCGACGGCGGCGACGGCGAGGTCAGCTCCTCCTTCCTCCTCCTCCTTCCTCCTCCCTTCTTCCTCCTCGAGCGCGCGCTGGGCGCGGGGACGGATCCCTTCTGGATCCCGCCCGGACGGGATACCGTAGAAAAGAATTCATGTATTCAAATTATAAATGGTGAAACCATCTTTAAAACCAACATATGTTTATGTTTGTTTTGGTTTTCATAGTTGAGCTATGTGAAATAGACCATTTTATAGTTTGGGTGTTAAATAAACTTTGTAGATAATTTATGTATGTAAAATGGATTTATTCATAGGAGAAGAAGAAAAAAGAGAGTGTGTGTAAAGCATGTTTACGTTCTCTAAATCTTTTTTTTTTGAAAAAAAATCAACGCCAATTGAGATCACTAGCATTCCTTTCTGATGCGTATTTTTTAAACAAAGAGGACTACTGGGTGTGTTTTGTTTGTTGAACAAGGTGGTACAGAATGGTACGGTGTACGGTTCAGACGTTTGGTTGGTGGGATAGGATAATACGGTTCCTCATCCATGTGTTTGGTTGGTAGGATGAGGTTGTATGAAATGGTACAGCATGATTTAGATTTAGAGAATATTCCCTGTTTATGCTATATGGTGTGGTTCGGTCGTTTTGGTTGAACGATCCCGTACAACTTTTGTTCCATCCAGTTTCAACCTATCCTGCTTCGTTTTATTCCATACAACTTCATACAACCAATCAAACACACCCAAAAGGATCGAATAGAGGATAAGGAAGAGAGATAGCGAAAGATCTGCCCAACTTTTTCCCCCCTTTTTAACATGATGGACACAATTTGTTTTTTCAACTCCAGTCTTTTTATGTATATATGTTAACACAACCGGTATTCTGTTATACCCATCGGTTTAATTCTTTAGAAAATATTGATACATATAAGCTTCTCTTGCTTATCAACTTAAAAACAGGCACAAATAAGATAACCTATACATGTACATGAATCATCGCTGATATACCCTTATATATGACATGCTTTGTTATTATGGTCTTTGAGACTAGACCTGCTCGTGGGTCACCCGGCCCGACATACCCGACCCAGCCCGACATGTGCATCGGGTTAGGTAGGGCCTCTATTTGAAACCCGACCGTCGGGTCGGGTCGGGTTGGGTTTAGGCCCGAAAAAATTACAACATCAACCATGTGGGTTTGGGTTTTCGGGTTTTGGGTTGGGTTCGGGTCCAGATTTATGACCCGGTGCATCGGGTAGGGTCGGGTCAGGCCGGCAAATTTTTTATCGGGTTTTGCAAAACCCAACCCAAGCCCGCCCGAACCCGGCAGATGATCAGCTCTACTTGAGACCAAGGTGGACCTTGCCCCCTTTCATTTATGTAATAATTTCATAAATTGGTACCAGTTTTTATGATATACTACCTCCAATCATAAAAACAAGTTGCTGTTGACTTTTGGACTCATCTTTGACCATTCATCTTATTCAAAAACTTACTGCAAACATGCATAAATATAAGTCATGCTTAAAATATCTTTAATGGTAAAACAAATCATAACAAAATAAATGATAACTTATATAGTTTTTTAATAAGATGAATGGTCAAAAACGTGTTCAAAAGTCAACGGCGACTTATCTTTATAACCGGAGGAAGTATTATTTAACTATATTCAAAACGCTCTTCTACCTTCTCAAAAAAAAAAAACGCTCTTCTAGATAGGCTAATTTATACATCTTGAGTTTGGTTCTCCCTGATTTGGAGCTCAAGGTTCGCCACTAATCCCTCGTTCGTCACGTGCTTTAATTTGCTACCAATCGTCAAACCGACCTGGAACAACGAAAACATGAGGAGAAACCTCTTTTTCCTTCTTTTTCTGCCCTAAAAAGAATCCTCTTCCAATGACCTACTCTCGATCCAACTCTTACTTTTCCCCTTTTCTTCATGCCATATCCAACGGTCCAACTATGGCTAGGAGAGAGAGAGTTGCAGCCAACGAAAATTTGGTCAAATCTCAGGTACTTAAATTACTTGATAACGAAAATACCAAACCAAACAAACCAAAAGACACTGAATGCTCGTAATTTTACTTGAGACGTACGGAGTTGATCGATTCTTTTTTATAAAAATAAATCTCCATGCACTGCATGCTCACATTTGCAAAAAGACGATCGAAATTTTTATGGCATGCACCCTGAGAACCTGCTTAATTATCTGAAATTTTGACACCCCTGCCTTCGCATATATAGTGCACACACACCTTTCCATCGATCGTGCCTCTAGCTAGCCCATTTATCCCACCAAACTAGTTGCCTACTCCACTGCCTGCCATGAAGAACACAGGTACTGCCTGCCATGAAGAACACAGGTGACAGCACATGTAAATATGTAATTCATGATATCAAGATCAAGTTCGATCGTTAATTACTATCAGTGTTAGGATTTAGAGCCCGCTGCAAACAGCCACACAAGGACCCATGTGTAGAGAAAGGGCTCCCCAGGTTTTAACGGACCTAAAGGCCCAACTAGAGCACCGACTAAGCTCAACCCAAAAGACTAGCCTGGTGGGAGAGGGGTGCCGCACCTTTTAAGTTGTGCTCCCCCATCACCAAAAACCGATGTGGGACTAAATCCAACAATCTCCCCCGTCACACATCGGACCACTTCGTCAGCGAATGTGTGGAATTAACGGAGATATGGGTCAATGCCTGTCTCTGATACCACTTGTTAGGATTTAGAGCCCGCTGCAAATAGCCCACGTATGGTCCAAAATGCAGAGAAAGGGCTCCCCAGGTCTTAACGGACCTAAAGGCCCAACTAGAGCACCGACTAAGGCCATGGGCCCACTCAACCTAAAAGACTAGCCTGTTAGGTGAGCGACGGCTCCATCTTTTAAGTCGTGCTCCCCCATCATCGATTACCGATGTGGGACTAAACCCAACAAACTGGCCTTATAATATCTATTAATATAAGGGATAATTTACCTTTTACCCTAAAGTTCATTGCTTAACTACTATTTGCCCCAAGTAACTTTTTTCTATATGTTTTGCCCTAAAGTTGGTTGGGTTATCTATTATTTGCCCTTTTTTGAGTTTTTGGCACAAACATGAGTAAATTTAGACATAAAAAGACCAACCTACCCTTCTCTAATTTCCCTTCTATTCGGCCTAGCATCTAGTCGTCCTCTCGTTACCCTTCTTCTCAGCCTACCAATGGAGCCCGATGCAGCCGCCCTCCCCGACGGCGCGCCCTCCCCATTTTATCCCCAGCTTCAGTGCCCTCCCAATTGGCGATCTCCACGACCTCACTCTCTTTGAAGACAGCGATGAACCAGGTCACAACATGGGCCGACTCCAAGAAAGCGAAAAAAGTGACCAATGAAATTAATCAGGCTTGATACCATTTTGTTGCACCGAGTGTACACTCTAAGTGCACTTTTGTTACATTGGATGTACGCTCTGGATGCTATTTTGTTGCATTTCATATGATCTGCTAACATTCATGCGAATATAATGTTACATGCAAACTCTAGATGATGTGTTTTATTTTGATATGCCATGTAATATATCTAAGGATACATATGCCTGATTTTATATATTGTGAAAGAACTATCATTGACAGCGAAAAGGAGGGCAAATATTAGAGAGGCAGCGAAAAGGAGAACAAATAATAGAGAGGCAGCGAAAAAAGGGCAAATAATAGATGTGGCATTGGTAGGGGTAGAATGGTCTTTTACGTCTAAATCTGCTCATATTTGTGCCAAAAATTCAAAAAAGGGCAAATAATAGATAACCCAACCAACTTTGAGGCAAAACATATAGAAGAAAGTTGCTTGGGGCAAAAAGTAGAGAAGCAATGAACTTTAGGGCAAAAAGTAAATTATCCCTTAATATAATGAAAGAGTTGCATAACTAAGAGCTTTATTTATATGTCGTTGCAGATGTATTTCTGAAGTTTTGTGATGAGGAAGGAAATATAGCATGCAGCGACGCGGAAAGCATGTTGGCCATGTACAATGTTGCCCATATTAGAACTCACAGGGAAGAAGTACTTGAGAAAGCTATCGTTTCCACCAAGAAACATCTCCAGTCTTTCATGGAACAATCGCAACCGTCGATCCTGGTAGAAGAAGTGAAGCATGCACTGGAGACACCTCTTTTCAGGAGGCCCAGACGACTTGAAGCAAGGCAATATTTATCGTTATATGAGAAGTTAGCTACAAGAAATGAGGCCATCTTGGAGTTTGCAAAGCTAGACTTCCGCATCTTGCAAACATTATACTGCGAGGAACTGAGGACTCTTACACTGTAAGTAGTTTACTTATTTTGTATAAGTTAATTATTAGCTAGTACTCCCTCCGTTCTTTTTAATTTATCGCCGTTTGATCTTTTGGACATGTTCTCTAACCATTCATCTTATTTAAAAATTGAATGTAAATATGAAAAAAATATAAGTCGTATTTAAAGTATCTTAAATGATAAACAAAGCATAATAAAATAAATGATACTTAAATATTTTTTAAATAAAACGAATGGTCAAAAGAAATATCTAAATATCGGTGGCGGTAAATAAAAAAGAACGAAGAAAGTACCATCGTATTTGTGCTAGAACAGTTTGCTTGATGACTGTAATTAACTAATACTAGTACTTGCCTGCAAATGGTTTGTATATATATATGCAGTTGGTGGAAAGAACTCCAACTCCAGGATCGTCTGAGCTTTGCACGAGATAGGGTGGTCGAGTTGCATTTCTGGATGCTTGGAGTTTTATTCGAGCCTCAATATTCATATGGGCGAATCATGCTAACCAAGTTGTTGACGTTTATATCAATATTCGATGACATTTACGACAATTATAGCACCTTAGAAGAAAGCAAGTTGTTGACAATAGCTATGGAAAGGTCAATTATGCAAGCCTGCATATCTAGCTTCTTTTTGGTCACGAGATACAATGTGCATATGAATAAATGCATTCCAAAATAATCTTTTCTGAATTAATCCAGGTGGGATGAACAAGCTGCTGATGAGCTACCAGGGTACATGAAGTTCTTCTACAAGAAAGTTCTTGTCACCATAAAGGCCATCCAAGATGATTTGAAACTTCAAGGAAACAAGAATGTTGACCACGTCAAAGAACTAGTAAGCTGATATCCATTGATACGAGTAATTAACTATCCATTTGGTGATGATTATGCATTATTATTACTGCAGATTTGCAAACTCTCTCCAGCATCAAAATTTTCTTAACTATCGGTCATTTCAAAGTTATACTCTAATAACACTAAAATTGCGCTGCTTAGCAAGATACAATTTTAGTATAAATTTGTTGTTAATCAATGATCTTTATTATCTATTGATTTTTTATTTATATTAATATGTAGTGTTTTTTCTTGCGAAGCTTGCTAAATGCACGTGCTCACATACTAGGTAGCCTCCACAATATAGCGATCCCTCTGTGTGTGTGTGTGTGTGTGTGTGTGTGTAGCAATCTAGAGCAATATATGAATGCATGTTGCAACTCATAATATAGCATATCACGATTCACGAGGTAGCCTCCACAATATAGCGATCCCTGTGTATATATATATTATGCAATCTAGAGTAATATATGAACGCATGTTGCAACTTGCAACTCATAATATAGCATATCACAATTCATGTGCTTCGTCATGATATGAAATTTATATCAAATGTCAATATTTATTTAAGAAACCTCACGCTGACACTATAAAAGTTTTTCAAAATCAACCAAAATTTTATTAAAGATGATGCTACATACTAGGGAGATACTTTCTTTTTTTGGCAAACTTTTGAGCCCATGAGAATAGATATATGGGCCTATTTGGCTGGTTACTAAAATTGCCACAACTTACCACACCTTATGTTAGGCAAGTTTAACTATGATAGACATGTGTTTGATTCATAGCCACACTTTCATCCTTTTTTTATGTGGATCCTATACGTAAGTGAGGGAGAAAAGTATATCAAGATTTTCTTATGCTAGCTAAAGTGTGGTTAAGATTTTTATAAACTATGCTTAGACAACTTTAGCAATTTAGTTGTGTCAAGCTGTGACAATGTTAATACTTAAATCAAGCAGGCCCTAAGAGTTCATGGGCTAAAGTAAGGAACTTTTTTGTGTGCGCGCGTATTCATTAGCAAGACCATACACATACACATTTATTGAATTTAGTTATTGCTCTGTATTTGCCGCAGTTAATCAATGCTACGAAATGCTACTACAATGAGGCGAAATGGCGTGCCGACAAAGGCAACGCAGCTGCTGATAGCTGGCATGGCATACCCTAAAATCATAACAGCTTCCTGCGTCTTTGGCCATTTTTTTTTATCCCGGTTGAAGAAACTGGGACTAAAGTCCAATCAGAACTAAAGATCATTTGCGTAGTAGTGATGATCGATTGTTCATTTGTATAGGTATCTGTATCTGCGCCCCCACCCCCCACCCACCCACAATAGATATGAGCATTTGAAAGATAAAAAATAAGAAATTTCGATCTGTATTCCATGGTTTATAACTAACCACTGTCTAATCAAAGCTAATTAGGATATTGTAAGAGTTTCTTAATTGTGCAATATAGAAAATTAACCTGTATTTACTTGTTTGTTGTGTATGCGCGCACAAGCAGTTAATCAATGCTGCAAAATGCTATTACAATGAGGTGAAATGGCAAGCCGAGGAAGGCCATCCGCCAGTGAATACCGTGGAGGAACACCTACAATTCTCGGTGCCTAGTAGCATGTGCATGCACATACCATGCTTTGCCTTTGTGTCAATGGGAGATATAGCAAGAAGCGATGCGATCGAGTGGTGCATGACCTATCCTAAAATCATAAGAGCTTCCTGCGTAATTGGTCGTGTAAGCAACGACATAGTTTCACATGAGGTAGGCAGCTAATTCTTTCTTCTCCAATCAAATGCGCCTGTATCCACCCCAAAATACAGTTTTGACTATTAATTATTGTTACGATTTATTTATTCGAAACAATAAAATTATAATACTATAAAAAAAATTGAGATGAATTAGTATACTCATAAATTTTTCATGTGCCCAATTTAATTATGTAAAAAAATATATTTTTTAGCTAATTAAAGTTTCAGTATTTTGACTCACGAGACGACAAGTATATGACATACTATCACTACTTAGCATGCCTAGAAACATCAATTTATTAAGACAACTGGATACGTTCATGTACACTATATATGCAATTCGATCAATTAGTTACTCCATAACTAAAAGACATATATATTTTGTTTGTTGAAGCGAGAGCAACAAGAGTATCAGCCTGGACACATCGTATCAACGGTTGAAGCCTGCATGAAGGAGAACAATATCACCAAGGAAGAAGCCTACGAGAAGCTGAGGCAGCTGGTGGAAGAACACTGGATGGACATCAACGAGGAGTGTCTCAGGCCGTTCGTGCATCCGCCGCCGCTTCTGGAGGCAGTGGTGAATGCCACACGCATGCTAGATTTCATGTACAAGGATCATGATGCCTACACTGCTCCACAGGCACTGAAAGCGACCTTAGATTCCTTATATGTAGATTCTATATATAATAAAACATAAAACCATATATGTTATAGAAAAATAAAGGACATCATGCACGCGCGGTACGCCATGCACCTAACCGTGCAGTAGTTTAATTAATTATCTGATATATTTGTATGGTTGAATGAATATAAAGGCTATTCATGAAACATTTTATACATTTGATATATCTATGGTTTGTGAGCTTTGAACTAGTTCAGCCTGAACTTAATTAGCTTGAATTACTATGATCGCAGTGTGGAATATAATAAAACTAACTCGAACTAGTTTAGATTGAAAATGAATTCAGTTTGTTTGAATTGAAGTGTGATATCTCATCAAATATATGAAACTTTTGAAGTTAAATTTGATTATGAAATGTGTTACATCCTTCTTGTATATTTATTTATGGTGTGAGCTTTAAACGGTCAACAAGAACTAATTTGGATAATTTTTAAATTAAATGTAGCTGAAGTAATTTATACAAGAAATTATCTAAAATTAATCAAAGTGAAGAGTTTTTTACAACGAATGAAGCTTGAGATTTGTGCGTATGTGGCTATGCTCTCTTGTTGCTTCTAACGAGTGGTGTCGACTTTGGTGGCTCTTGGCCACGTCCAATTCCTTCGTGTTCCTACTTTGACACCGTAATCTTAGGGCCCAGCCCACTCCATTACTGGCCCACCACAACTTGTTAGTGGTAGCCCAACCCAACTTGGCCCTCCAAGCCGCGTGGCCCGTGGCCTGAGCTTGCCTCCACCGTGGCCCAATAGCCCAAGAGCTTGAGGCCGACAGCCCCGCCTCCTCTTAGCCCCGCCATTTTTTTCTTCTCCCGAACAATAGAATTTTCATCATTAATTAAAGGGTTACAGGCTTACAGCATAGAAAAAATATTATGTACAATGCAACAACAGAACAACCTAGCGAACCAATGTCTATTATAAAAAAAATTAAGATTAACTTGACTTCCTCTCATCCGTATTTAACATTCATAGCAGACGTACGTGGTACAGTGATTGCACTAGGGTCATACCAGGATTTTTTTGCACGTTCCAAAAAGGCATGTTCTTTCTTACCAGAGATGATTTGCAAACATCCCGATTTCCCTCCTCTAGCCTTTTTCTCTGGTCTGTCTGTGTCAACCGCATACGCATATCAACAAAAACATGTGACGTAGTGGTGGAGCGTAACTCTATATGGCAAACCGGCATAAAATTCCCACCTCAGAGATGCACAAAGGCGCACGAACGAATTGAGGACCATGGATACCAATCCTATCAAATATGCTACCGAGAAGACCGTCAAAGGCAAACATCATGATGCGCAATCTTAGAAGGGAACATCATGGTATGAAATTACCGCCACATAGGACGGGAAAGACAACAAACTCTTATACTCTAAAACACTAATCGAACAAAATAATTCATTATGACAATGGTCTTGTAAAACTCTGTAGCTCACTACTCACATTAGCAATATGAAATTATTCTCACTTCTCGAAACATGAACAAATTGTTTGTCATATTAGCTTACCAGCAATGCGCGCGAGAGCATGAATACATGATGGAGGATACGCACGTCGGATGACTTGATCTCAATAGATAGTCTCCAAAGTGCACATATTTCACCAATAATTATCGATACAAGTTATATATTTATAAAACTTAAAATTTTAATATTACAGAATCACTGTTCAAGACGAATCGACGCATATGATCGATCTAGCAAGGTAGTTCAAAATTACTATTAAATAAAGATTGAGGTGTTATTTCTTAACTAAAGATTGAGGTGTTATTTCTTCCGTCTTATCTTTATTTATCTTATCTTTTTGCCTTTGATTTTATAGATGGAATTAAAAATAGTAGGTATAAACATAGTTCGGATTCTTATAGTGAAGCCTTGAATTATTACACGTACGCCACTCAAGCATGTATTTGTGACAGGATCCATCGTACATGCATTCAAACATATTTAATTTCTTCGAGGAGCCACTTTTTCTTCGCAAAAAGACTCTAGTCTGTTAAGATGATTCAATAAATTCTTTTCGTATTTTTTAGAAGGAATTTCCTCGTGCATTTTCTTCATAAATTTTTTTCTCTATTCTCTTTACGATTTTTTTTTCAAAAGATGCAGTTGAAAATGGTGAGAAACGAAGAAAAAAATATGGTGAAAGAAATATCGAAGATAAAAAATGATTGGAGACGGTTCGATGCTTGCAGGCAGGGCTGCAAGATTTCTACGCGTGAAATAATAATTGAGTGTACAGTTTAAACAGTAGCCCACGCACCGCACGTACGAGCGAGAGACATCGTCGACCACCAATCCACCGTGATGTGTACGTTCTGCGTGCAAATGCCGAAGAAACATCTGCAAACATGAAACATGCATGCATGGCCGCATGCACAAATTAAACACGTGTTAATATATATGGTGGAGTTAGATGCCTGGGCAGCTCGCACGCACGTGTCCGGGTACGTACAGCGCATGCTCACGTCGCATGACATCACTGCTTCTTCCACCTCCCATCGCGCGTGAGGCCGTGGGGGGAACTCCGGCTTGCCGGCGGCTCAGGCCGGGCACGGCGGCGTTCAGGCAATGCTTCTTGGATTCCACGGCGACACGGTGCCAAGACCATACTGTCCTTCCATAGATTCCACGGCGTTCAGGCAATACTGTCCACGTTCGAAGACGTCGAGAGAACCCTTTAGTCGTTCTAAGCCAAAAAAAGGTTTTTTGTTCTTATAGAATGACTAAATTAAAATGGCATAGTGGAGGGTAGTGGTGCTAGCGAGGTCGCGGGTTCGAGTCCGCGTCCTCGTTGCACCATTTTCTTAAAGAAAATTTTTTTTTGATGGTTTCGTAAAAGTCAGGTTGGTTTATACATCAAATAATATCATCCGAAAAAAATTGAAATTTTTTTAGCATCTATTGTGATGACCCCTATAAAACGGGTGTTTTCCGGAGAATCTCTAGGTTAGGTTAAAAAAAATACGAGGAGCATCTCCATCATATCAATGCAAATTTCACATAAATGCACTCTATCTCTAAATAATTTTTATTATTAAAATTCATTTGCTAAACTATTTTAACATAACATTTCTAATTTTTATTTTATTCATAAATTATTTATCCAATAATAATTATTTCTTATGAAACCTCTATATACTAATTCGTGCTTTACTTTAGAGGATGCCAAACTAAGTTCACATGAATTAGCATCGTGTACATACAACTCGTAAATAAATTGTGCATTAAATCTGGAACAGGCTAAAGTTTTTCGAAGAGTATTTTTTTAAAAAACAGTATCTCAATCGTAATAACATATCAAATAATTTGTACAAATTTAATAAGACTGAACAAAAACCAAGTTTTAAATTCAATTATTAAAGAATAAATTCAATTACCCAATTTCCCTGTTTTTAACAAAAAATCATCATGTCATATAAGAACATAATCTAATAAAATCTGCAACTCAAATTAGTGAATATACATATATTACTCTCGACGGCGGTGTTTGTGGCCGTCGAGATTGCTCCAGAACGTTCACATTTTTAAAAATCTATAACTACGGTGTCTGCTATTGTTGACCGCCTAACAACTGGCCGTCGAGAGTAACTGACATTGTAACTTTTTGGCCGGCCGGGTGGCTAGCAGTGCAAGAGTCTCGACGGCTTCACTTTAGGTCGTCGAGCACATGGAAGGGTGTTCGTGATGTTTTTAGAGTGGCCGCTAAGAGTGTCATTGTATGCTTGATGGTTTTTTCAGACTGTCAAAGGGTAGAGGCACTTGAGTCTCTGGTGGTTTCTTAAGACGATTACGAGGGAATAAATGTCAGTCTAGCAATGAAAAAAATACGGTGGCGGACAGTTGGCCATTGAATTAACATGTGCACTATGCGCCTAGACCATATATTCTTATGGAATGTGTGATTAATAGCGACTATCTTCGTGGGTATATATGTTTCAGCATCACGCGGATCACTTCTTTCACAAAATTGGCATGCCCTTGTCCTATGTAATTAAAGCAAAGCTATCTTATATATCACGTTGACAATGATCTATTTTTTGTTACAAGAATTCCCCTATTACTCAAACGAATTTTCCTGTCCACAGTAAAGCTTAATTTCTGGTTGACAGCGATTTATTTGTTTCTTCGTATGTAGTGTTGGACACAAAAATTTTCAACGATGTCGATTGGCCCGAAATCGGTGATTAATAAATGAATATTAATATTAATAATTCACGGAGTAATTCGGCCCAGAGTCGGTTTGGCCCAAATCTGACCCAAAATCAGGCAAACCCTAGGTAGACACTATAAAAACCAGTACAGGAATTAAACCCTAAAGAGAACGAAAATAGAGATCAATCGGCGCAGGAAACTTGGAGCCGGCGGCTGGACAAAAAAAAAACTTGGAGCCGCCCCTCGTCTCCACGGCCGGCGTGCCGCACCTCCTGCACCACGCCCAAGATCCACCACACTGCCGGCGCCTCCCTCGTCTTCGCCGCCCCGGGCTCCAGATCGGCGCCGCCCCCCCTGGCATCTCCGCGCCCGACGGCCGGCGTCGCCCTCGTCCCCGTCCTCTCCACCGCGCCGTCACCGTGTCCAGCGCCGCCCCCGGATCCGGATCGGCGCCGCCCTGCTCCTCCGCGCCCACGGTCGGCGCGCCGCCCCCTCGCCCTCGTCCTCTCCGTCGCCCCGGGCTCCAGATCGGCGCGCCGCCCTACCGCCACGGCGCCGCCCACGGCCGGCGTGCCGCCCACCTCCAGATCGGAGCCGCCCCGTCTCCTCCGCGCCCGCGGCCGGCGTGCCGCCCCCGTCGCCTCGGCCCTGACGGCACCGCCCCGTCCAGATCGACGCCGTCGCCGCCTCGCCCCGTCCGCGCCAGGCGCCGCCCGACGTCTCCCTACGGTGGCACGGCGAGGACCTTCGGCCCCAGATCCACGGCGGCATGCCCCTGATCCACGCGCCCGGCGACGGCTCCTGTTCCATACACGGCGGCGGCGGCATCTACACCAGCTCCTCCTTGGCGCGGACTCCCCGCGGGCGGCGTCTCCAATTCCTCTCACGACTCGACCTCCATGGCTAAACAGCAGTGACGCTCCTCCCTTCACCGGCGGTGTGGTGCTCCTCTCCACGCCCACAACGGCCAGATTCAGTTGTGGCAACGGCGCACTTGTTGGCCACGGTGATGCAGCGGCACCCGACGGCGTCCAAGCCCACGGCGGTCGGCTTCACCTCGGCAACGCGGCGTGTCTTCTCAGTGACGCGGCGTCATCTTCTCCAGCATGGCGGCGGCGGCCCGGCAGTGACGGAGTGCGGACGGCGACGGCATATGGGTGGCATTGTGCTCCCCGGCTTCGATTTACAAGGCGGCAACGACAATGTGTGGGTGGCAGTGTGCTCCCCCGGCAGTGACGACGTGCGGACGGCGATGGCGTATGGGTGGCAATGTGCTCCCCTGGCTTCGATCTACAAGGCGGACGGCGAGTAGAATAGGATAATCTACATCCGGGTCGTTTAGGGGGCTGAACGAACCAGCTTTGAATGCCACAATTTTGACAGTAATCCAAAGTAATCGAACGGAACATCTTTTTAGCACTGACAGTAATTCGTGTCTTGTATATAATACTGGTCGCACGGGGTTGACGAATTAAATGACCGCAAAAAGTGGATCGGTGGTTTTCCTCCCCTGCTCTCTCAACCGTAGCACAGCGGTTCGCCGGTTCCCAGTGGCGGCGGCACGGCGCCCCGGTGGCTTGGCGAGCGGCTCGCCGAGAGGCGGCGGCCCTGCGGCCCGAGCGTCGCGGCCGCCTAGCAGGCCGAGCAAGGGGCGCAGCGGCGACCCGACGAGGCGGCTCCAGCGAGGTGGCTCCAGCGAGGCGGTGGCGTGGCGCTCCCAGTGAGGCGGCGTTCGCAGCGAGGCGACGGCTCCTGTGAGGCGGCGGCGGCGTCTCCGTGCAGCGACTCCGCGAGGCACGCGGCGGCTCCAACGTGGTGGCGGCGTTCAGATCTGGTTGCGCCGCCGTCTTCTCCCGGATCTGGCATGGATGTGGATCGGTCTCCTCATCAACACTGCGCCCGCCGGCCTCCTTCTCGGCACGCCAACGACCTCCTCCGCTGCTCTCCACCGGATTACTTATGGAATCGCTAGATTACTTGAGGAATTCGCTAAATTACTTTGAGAATTTGATGGATTACGACAGCGTAATTCAAAGTAATTAGTCATGGTTGGTTGTTTACCCATTTTCTATGTATGTAATATTCATAAGTAATGAAAAGTAATCAGATGGAAAGCCGTGATTATTGTCTTATTACTTTCGAGATAGTGCAAGTAATGGAAAGTAATATGTTCGAAAGGAAATAACTCCAATTTTAAATAAATTGGCATGCAATCCCATGTTTTTAGAACAGTTAATGCCTCCCACGATTTCAGGAACGTGTCTCCCGCGAATTACTGTCATTTGTAAAACACATTCAAATCAATTACTTTCGATTACTCTCAAACTGGAACCATTCAATACTGATTTTCATTGGCTCATGTGGCTCGCTCTGGGGCTCGGGTGTAGATTACCCTAATCTACACCTAGGTGTAGATTAGGGGGTCCCTACACACACACACACACACACACACACACGGTGAGCCTATACTACTCATGCGTGTAGATTAGTTTAATCTATAGCAGGGTCGGTTTGGGAGTCTAACGAGCCAGTTTTAAATGGCACGGATTCGACAGTAATCAGAAGTAACTGGAATGAATGTGCTATAAGACTGGCAGTAATTGATGTTTGCATGCGATCTGTGTTACGTGGGAGAGAATCTCCTAAAATCGAGTGTTGGACACAAAAAAATTTCCAACGACGTCAATTGGCCCCTGATTAGCGATTAATAAATGAATATTGATATTAATAATTCACGGATTAATTTGGCCCAAAGCCGGCCTGGCCCAAATCTGGCCCAAACTCAGCAAACCCTAGATGGTGACCAATATAAAAACTGGTACAGGGTTAACCCTAGGGGAGGAATCAACACAGATCAACCGGCGCAAACTCCACGAGGCGGCGGCTGAAGAAAAGGCAAAAGAAAAAGGTAAGGGGCAAGGGCGCCGCCCTGCCCATCGGGTTCTCTCTCCCTGTCTCTCTCTCGGGCTCTCTCTCTACCTCTCTCTCTCCCTCTCTTTCTGAGCACGGGCGCAGGGGGGCGGCCGGCGCGCCGCCCCCATCTCCTTCCCCACCTCCGGCCTGACGCGGCGGCGGCGCCCCATCCATCTCCCTTGGCGCGACGCGAGCGGCAGCGACCCGACCTCTTCTTCACCACGCAGCGGCGGCGACGCCACCCCAACCTTCCATGCGCCGTCGGCATCTCAACGACGACGCCGCCTCCTCCAGGGCGCGCCCCCGTCTCCTCGGCGCGCCGCCCCTGGCCTCCTCCACGATCGGCGCCGCCCCAAGGTCTCTCCGCGCCCGACGGCCGGCATCGCCCTCGCCCTCGTCCTCGTCCTCGCCGCCCCCGGATCCAGATCGGCGCCGCCCCAAGGTCTCTCCGCGCCCGGCGGCCGGCGTCGCCCTCGTCCTCTCCACCGCCTCCATGGCCGACGGCCCCATCATCTCCAGCACGGCGCCCTCATCTCCGCCCGGCGCAGCGGCCCCGACAGCGCGGTAGCTCGGCTTCCAGATCGGCGGTGCTTCCCCTGGATCGGGCGCGGATGGCGGCGTCGGCGACATCCCCCTTGCGCGGCAGTGCCCAGGGCGACACGGCCGACGGCGCCCCTTTCTTCGGCCTCCTCCCAAGCACATCGGCGCAGACTCCCATGGCGACGGCGTCCCAAGCCATGGTGGCGGAGGCGCCCAGATCCAATGGCGTGGGCGGCGACGCACCACGGCGCCATGCCCATCTTCTCCTCCTCGCCCCTGCACCACGCGCCTAGCGACGGCCCCTGCCCCTCCACGTTCGGCGGCGGCGGCCCGGCAGCGACGGTGTGCGGACACTGCAGGCGGCGGCGGCGTATGGGTGGCAGCGTCCTCCCCCGATCCCGATCAACGACGGCAGTGGCATATGGGTGGCAATGTGCTCCCCCGGCTTCGATCTACAAGGCGAACGGCGACGTCGTATGAGTGGCAGCGTGCTCCCCTGATCCCGATCTGCAATGGTGGCGAATGGGCCCCTTTTCACCAAGCATGATGGTCGGTGGGCGGCATGTTTCCCCGACCTCGAAGTGGATGCAGTACGGAGAATGAACCTTCCCGATACGTCCCGATGAGAAAACGAACATCATTCGTTATATTCCCCGAACGGAACATCGTTTCGCACGGGCGAATTGTCCCGAAAAGAGAAAGTCAGTGGCTCCACGCATTGACTATAAAAGACGCAACGAAAAGTTGATGGCTCCACGCGTTAACTATAATGTCCCGAGAAGAAACATACATGTTAACGGCTCCACGCGTTAACTAAAATCCCTTGAGCGAACATCGTGTCGTTCGAGTTGATTCAGACTCTAAGGGTTTGCCGCTACGCTGCTTATCGAGCCCAGTGGCACACGGTTTCAACAGTGTCGCCATCGTCTTTCTGGCGTTGCCCGGTCGAGCCCGGGGAGCCATGACTAAGACATGCACACGACGGATGGTGCCGATCTACGCATCACTCCAACACAAACCCGAAGGCGAACAAGACCCTGAAGGCCGGCGGTATTGTGGAGAACCCAATTCCACGGTGCTGACTTATCTCCTAACGATGGACTTTCCGTTAGGAGGAAGATGACGATGATGATCAAGACCGTCAAAGTCCACATCCAACCCTAGACGCGCTGGAATATCCCTGATGAAGCCAACAAGCTGTCAACCTCAACTCCCAGTCGAGTGCTAACCGTGCATTCCATCCAAGTCAAATTACCCCAACGTGAAGCTTGACGAAGACAAGTTCAAGCGACAAGGGCGGGCATAGCCAAAATATCAACGGCTGTGCTAGGCATTACACCGGCCCCGCTACCCCGTGTATTCTGCCGTCGCCACCTCAACTCCATCCATCAACTGCACGGTGAAGCGCAAGACGAAGAGAAGAAGAAGACAGCTCCGCGGCTTAATCGGAGGTGTTCCGCGTATCCACGCGCGGATGTAATTAACCGGGTGTCCTTCCGAGGTCCCGGGATCCAAGAATTTCACAATCTTCAACCAAGATGGCTAGCAAGCATGGCTATGGAGCGCAAAACCATGAGAACTGGTATTTCAGAAACAATTAATGGAATATCAGCGTTCTCCCTCTTTCTTTTGTGTATTTTCGATAAATACACTGGCACGCCCGCAAACGCGTTCCCGCGCCGCGGAATTTGTGTGCGTCACAAATCTGGCACGCCCGGTGGGACATGGGTCTCCTCCCATCTCTGTCGCTACGGCTTGAAGTTCGGTTCGCCTAATCCTTAGGCTTGAAGCACCTTCGCCCTGTTCTTCTTCTTCTCTACGTTAATCCGTCAAAAGGGACGTGGTCCAAACCAAGGATGCCCCTTTTCATCGCAGGAGCTTTCGACTTCGCCATGGCAAAGCGCGAGTTCGTGTTCGGCGCCTTCGCCCCAACCATCGCCGTTCGGGAGGGCTCGAGGATCTTCTTCCTCGATGCTAAGGACGCGCAACTTGATGGGCGTCGCAAGCGGTTCGCTGCTAACGCCGCTAAGCAGCGCCTCGCCGTGATGACTAAGGCGAGGATCTTCACCAAGCACTCCGCGGAGCACTCTGGGGCGCATCTGCTCGTTCCACTTCAAGCTACGGCCGATAGGCTGCGCCTTCTTAAGGCGAGTGCACGCTCTCGCTACACTTCAAGCTGCGGCCGATAGGCAGCGCCTTCTTAAGGCGAGTGCGCACTCGCTGAAAAGCGCGCATCCGGCACGCAACTACAGGAGAAAGCTGGCTAAGGTACAACGTCTTCACCAACAAGTTAGCACCCTCTCCGTCAAGCCGGTCGAGGATGACTGGTACACAGGAGAGGTGGACCTCGCTGAGCGGACGCCAGTCTGTGAAGCGATCTTGAAGGACTTCTGGGCGCGCCATCCACAGCTCCGCGTGGCCCGGAAGAATCATTTCGCTCGCTCCATCAACATTGCCACCTGTCTACACATTGGTGAGAGAGGTAAGAATTTCATTAATACTAACAATTCATTTGACGTGTTGGCCTCAGAAACACCTGCCGCTAGCAATGAGGAGCTGCGAAGGGTGCTAAGGAGGCTCCAAGACCGTGTGGCGGAATTTGGGAGGCATGTCCGTGAACTGGAGACGGCACGCATTTCAAGACAAGGTGGGGGTAGATCGAGGCGCCCACCCCCTGCTTCACGGCGTCATCAACATATCTCTTCGACGACCGCACGCCGAACTTCGTCGACGGTCGGCACACATCATGGTTCAACATCAACAGAGACGCACCGCGCTCCACCGCTGGCCCGAACCGCACAACGGGGACGGAATGCTCGCCCGGCGCCACGAGGTCACTGGGAGCGGCGTCAAGTTCGTGCATCATCGCCAACCGCATCCCGGCCTCGAAACTTGATAGTCGCGACGGTGACTCTGCCACCTCTTCTGCCTACACCGACTCCTCTAAGGGTGCGGCATGCGCCTTCAAGGAATCAAATCAAGCGGGAGAAGCGACACAAGAATCGTGCCGCCCTGCAAGAAGAACTAGAAGAACTTGTGCTTCACCACACTCAAGTACAAGTACAAGCTGATGGCGGGATTTCCTCCAACAACAACAAGATTGCTTTTCGGGTCTCCCCGGATTTGGAGAAGAATGAGCGGTACAAGTACCTCGTCGCGAGGTTGACGCCGCGGCTGCAAGGACAAGGCTCCGATGTGCCCACTCACGACGCAACACTGCCACATCGTGCACATGGCTCCGTGCAACATCGGGGGCACTTCGATGACGTCGCGCCTGAAGAGCTACCACCTCCACCACCGTTGCCTGCGCCGGCGGAAAGCGCGCACCGACTGCATTCAATGGCTCTAGTCCCTCATGGTGTGGCCCCAATGTCCGTCGACATGGAGAATGTGGGGCAAAGCTCGCTCCAAGTGATCGAGGGCAACGTCGCTATGTGTGGTGCTCTGACGGCTCACTTCCCTCCTCAAGATGAAGATCGGTGGAGAGCTCCAAATGTGACTCATGAATTCTCCTATCCCTCCGATGAGGAGATCGTCCCTAACCCAAGGGCCGCTCTCCCACGAAGACGTTCAAGCAAGGCAAGGTCAACGGCTAGCTGTCTTCCCCTCACGACGCGGAAAGGTTCGCTATCCGACCCCGACTCGTCTACAAGAAGGCGCTACACCGACCTCGCCTCCCGTCTACTTCAAGATCATGACGATCTCCAAGGCATCGCGTCCAAGTCCGGGCCGAGGACGCGGCTAAGGAGTATTGCGCGGCGAACTGTCGCTAATACCATGGGAGAAGAGCATCAAGATGAAGATTTCTCCGAGGACGACACCGCATCAACCCCATTGGGGAGGGTGTCCGAAGTGCCGGATTATAGTCAACTAGACCACTCCGTCCCTTCGGAGTATGAATATGACTTTGAAGACCACGAGACCGCCCCGGCTAATATGGCGGAAATGGAGGAGCGGGAGCGATCATCGCCCCGTCACCAGCTAGCGACCGGGCAAAACTTGCCGGTGGGCGCCGGCACGTCTCATCCACAGGCCTCCGCAATGGAACAACGTCTCCACGATCAAGAGCGAAAGATCGACGAGCTAACGTCCAAGATGGAGCGCTTTATGGAGTTATTCTCCAATATGGGAGCTCAGCAGGCCATCAACCAACCACCTCCGATAATCCAAGCCCCGCAGGCGGGACTGCAAAACGATGGTGGCGAGTCGAACGAAGTTCCACGACGACAACTTTCAACGACCAACATTCCACAACTTCTTCAGGCTCCGGCTGCTACAGCAAGTGCGCCGCCACCTCCTGACACATTAAAAGACTATCATGATCTCGTCGCCAATCTAATTGATCGAAAGATGAAGCAAATTGATGCCGAACGGGCGCCGCGGGCTTCCGACCATGAGCTCGAGAAACCATATGAGTCCTGGCATGATCTCGTGCCTTATCCTGCCGGCTGGCATCCACCCAAGTTCCATCAGTTTGATGGGACCGGAGACGCAAGAGAACACCTTGCATACTTCGAGGCGGCTTGTGGAGATACTGCGAACAGCTCTTCCCTGCTTCTTCGTCAATTTGCTGGCTCACTGACAGGACCGGCCTTCCACTGGTACAGCCGCTTACCGGTGGGATCCGTCCCAAACTGGGTTGCCATGAAGGAAGTATTTAAAAGCCACTTCGTCGCTCTCAAGAAGGACTTGTCGTTTGTTGAGCTGTATCAAGTTCAACAACGGCAAGGAGAACCTATTGACGACTATGTCATTCGGTTCCGAAACAGCTACGTGCGCCTCACCCGGGCCATGCACGTCGAAGATGCCATTGACGTGTGTGTCCACGGCATGTTGAACCACTGGTCGCTCGAAGTCTCCCGGCGAAAGCCAAAGGACTTCAGCTCCTTGAGCTCGGCCGTCGCTGATACGAAGATCGAGTTCGCGAAGGCTCCACAGATCATGGAGCTATACAAGAATGCTGGCTCCTCTAGCTCGTCCAAGCAGTTCGGTGCCGCCTCTAAACCGAACAATGTCGGGAACAAACCGAAGACAACCGCCGAGTCGAACAACACACGGCTCGTTTCTACATCAACACAAGGCAACGTGCCGGTGCTAGGAGGCAAGAACAATCAAGCTCGCGCTCGGCCGCCGCGACCAACGATACAAGAGTTGATGAAGAAGCAATATATCTTCAAGCGCGAATTGGTCAAGGGACATGTTCGACCAAATCATGGAGCACGGCAGCCTCAAGCTCCCTGAGTCGCGGTTTCCGGAGCAGGTGGGCATGACCGACAACCCGTTGTACTGTCCGTACCATCGGTCTGTCGGTCATGTCATTCAAGATTGCTTCAGCTTTAAAGACTGGCTGCAAAGGGCAATCGACGATAAGAAGATCAACCTTGACCCGAGCGCTATCAACCCCGACTATCATGCCGTCAATGTTGTGACGGTGCACTCCGGTCTCTCCCCGGTGAGGGATGAAAACGATGGCTATTGGCTGCCGTTCGATCAAGCCCAACATCAACTGGCGACTAAAGCACCCTCGTCGTCAACGACACCTTCATCGACCCGTCCACAGGTCCGTGATGACCCATCGTCGACTCCATGGATTACTGTTCAACGTCATCCACCACTGAGAAGGCACGTTCCTCGACATCGGCATGTTCCGGCTCCGGCACATGATTCTCCATCGACAAGGAAGCAGTCGGACCCGAGTCGTCGCCGAACACCTTCCCGATTCGTTCCCAAATCCAAAGGAGATGAAGCGTTCCCACGCATTCCACGTATCCTTCCCACACTGGCACAATACATGCCAAAGGTGTGGAGACGGGTGGAGAAAAAGGATGAAACCGAGGAATCTTCGTCATCAGCATCAAATCTTGCGCCGTGCAACATAGCCGACGTGCAAGAAATCGAGAGCTCCGACACCGAGCAAATCCTCACGGCCGAGGAGCACGAAGTGTTCCGCGCCGAAATCTTAGGCAAACTTAATTCAATAGCATGAATTGCCCAAAATCTTATACTGAACAAGAGAATTAAGCAGATTATTGAATTAATCAAACAAATTATTGAATTCATCTTTTGATTTCATGCTTAATCAATTGGGGAGGAAGAAGTTAGGCAATTTTCTATTCTTGCAACCAAACATTTGCCATAATTTTTTTGCCGAGCCTAACATTAGTCGTGGTGCGAACCAAACACTGGCTATAGTTAGCTGAGTTAGTCATGCCACACCTGTGGCACCTGGCTAACATTAGGTGTGGCCTTTTTAGGCACGAACCAAACAGGCCATGAATCCCCGCTCCGCCCATTTTGCTGTGCGCATTTTTTTTTTTTTTGCCGGCCTGTCCTCGCCAGCAGTACACGCACGCGTCCAGCAGTACACGCAGTCGTGGCCAGCAGTACACGCACGCGTCCAGCAGCAGTACACGCACGCACAGTCCTCGCCACCTCTCGCCTGTGCAGTGTGCACTACTGCCTCTCGCCCACAGGCCTCGCCTTTCCTCTCGCCTCTTAAAAATTCAAAATTAAAAAAATTTTAGAAATTGTAAACCTTTATAGATATTTTATACTTTACATTTTGATATATTCACTTTTAGTTTTTTTGAATTTCCAAAATTCAATTTTCTAAAATTAGTTTTCCTTTTTTTTTGTATTCTAGAATTTGCTTAATTTATGTTTGTGAATCCTACAGTTTTTGAAATTCTTTTTTTTATTTCTAAATTCCCAACCCGAATTCAAATGGATATTTTGATATCTTTTAAACTCTCTTAAATTTATTTTCAAATTTTAAATTTGTTGATATTCAATTTTAAAACTTTGAACCCCTAAAACATGAATTTTAGAAAGAATGGAGAAGAGAGGATCAAGTGGGGGAAATTTGGTCTAGCAGCGTAAATAAATCCAGAAATTTACATGTTATCCAAATGCAATCAAAATTTTATAGTAACGGGCCATAAATGTATTTAATCATTACAGATGTTAAATTTTTCGATATTAATTAGTAAATAATAGAAATAAAAGCCTTTGAAATATAGAATACTTAAAAATTAAAGAATAAATGAATTTTGGAAATTGTAAACCTTTCTAGATATTTTGTATTTTAGATTTTGATATATTCAATTTTATTTTTTTTAATTTCCAAAATTCAATTTTCTAAATTTAGTTTTTCTTTTTTTGTATTCTATAATTTGATTAATTCATGTTATTTAATCCTATAGTTTTTGAAATTCTTAACTTTTATTTCTAAATTCCCAACCCGAATTCAAACAGAATTTTGATATCTTTTAAACTCCCTAAAATTTATTTTCAAAATTTAAATTTATTGATATTCAATTTTAGAACTTTGAACCGCCTAAAACATGAATTTTAGAAAGAATGGAGAGAGAGAGGGGATCAAGTGGGGGAAATTTGGTCTAGCAACGTAAATAAAAACAGGAGTTTACATGTTTTTCAAATGCAATCTAAATTTTATAGTAAGGGTCCATAAATGTATTTAATCATTACAGATGTTAAATTTTTCGATATCAATTAGTAAATAATAGAAATAAAAAACCTTCGAAATATAGAACTACAGTTTAAGAGCACGTATTCATGAAGATGTCCATTAAAAAAGCTAACTATTTTTTTTTATACATTTAGGACGTACAAATGATTGTATTACGAAATAATTCATTCTTTTCTTTTATTGTAACTTTTATGGCCACTTAAAAAATTCTAGGAAAAAAGTTTTGCAAAAAGCACCGTAATATCATGATAATGACCTATAAAAAAATTTTGACACTAGCAACTAATGTAGGTAAAAAAATAAGAATAACAAACAAAAGATGTAATGTTTTTTATTAGTTTGTTTGTGATGCATCTTTATTTACTCAGATATAAGAGGGCCTGCAGTGGCACGCCATGGGCGCGCTAACCTTGCTAGTGTATTTACGTACAGGGGCATTTGGCATTTGGTACAATAATTATTGCCTCGAAAACGTCTGTTTTATATATATTTATAAACGAAAGCTATAAAACTTACTAAAATATATATACTATTTTTCGCTAGAAGTCGATCTTATCCAAAAGGTATCGATGAATCGTGTTTGAACTCTTCGCTTCCCCTCTCTTTGAGTGTGTGCACGCGCGCTTGCCGGCTTGCGTGCGTGTGTTTGCAAGTAATTCATGGTACCTAGTGCCTATATATATGTAAAGCATATATATCCAAGAAGAAGATCAGCAAACAAGCGTTGTTGTAACTTGAGAGAGATCCTGTAGAGCACCCACTGGTCTATATATCTCTATCGACTATATATCCCTATGCATGGCAACCCTTGCAAATGTTATATCTGAGGAGAAACAAAGTAGTCTCCACGAGGCAAAGTTTCACCACCATCCCAGCATCTGGGGCTCGTTCTTTCTCACCTACAGGCCATGCACCCCATCACAGGTAAGATTTTTTTTTCGTCGCCGTTGATTTTTAGATATACCTTTTGACCATTCTTCTTTTCAAAGAGCTATTTAAATATCATTTGTTTTGCTATGCTTTGTTTTAACATTAAATTTACTTTAAGCATGACTTATATTTTTGCATATTTACACTAAATTTTTGAATAAGACGAATGGTCAAAAGAATAAATGTACAGTGCATGCATGCACCAAACCATCGATCTTTTTAAATTTATCGATGTATATCTGAAATACTTGACATGCATTGATCATAATAACCCCCCGCAACTTAATTCTTGTTACGTAGAATTTATCCATGAAGAGCAAGGCTGAAGTTAAGAGGGAAGAGGTCAGGAAAATGATACTAGATGCAGGCTCTGCTGATCTGCGTGCCAAGCTTGACCTTGTTCATACGTTGCAACGTCTTGGTTTGGACTATCACTACATGGAGGAGATTGATGATTTAATTAGTGAGATTCATGATGCTGGTGATGACGAAGGTTGTGACCTTCGTACAACAGCTCTCCGGTTTAATTTATTTACTGAGGAAACAAGGGCACCATGTTTCACCAGGTAACTAAGAATATAGCATATTTATGCTTGGTAAAATTAACTTCTGGCCTTGTAAAAGAGCTGACTAACTAAAGAGCTTAATCCATGTATATGTTGTCGCAGATGTATTCCTGAAGTTTGGTGACGTGGAAGGAAATATTGCTTGCAATGACCCAGAAAGCATGTTGTGCATGTACAACGCTGCACATCTTAGAATACATGGCGAAGAAATACTGGACAACGCTATCATTTGCACCAAGAAGTATCTCCAGTTTGTCATGGAGCAATCCCAATCTTCGGTCATCAAAGAAGAAGTGCGCTACGCATTGGAGACACCTGTTTTCAGGAGGCCTCGAAGAGTAGAAGCAAGGCACTATATCTCGGTTTATGAGAAGACGGCTACAAGAAATGAGACCATCTTGGAGTTTGCAAGGATGGACTTCAGTGTTCTGCAATCTCTATACTGCGAGGAGCTGCGTACTCTTACGCTGTAATTTCTCTCTTAAATAAGTGATTTCCGTATTCTACAAGCTTAATTTGTCTAGTGTCATCATATGCATATAACTTGTGAATTTGCATGCAGCTGGTGGAAAGAACTCCAGCTCCAAGGTCATCTGAGCTTCGCACGAGATAGGATAGTTGAGATGCATTTCTGGATGCTTGGAGTTATATTCGAGCCTCAATATTCATACGGGCGAATCATGCTTACAAAGTTAATGATACTGGTACCAATATTTGATGACATTTTTGACAATTACAGTACCTTGGAAGAAGGCAAATTGTTCGTCGTAGCAATGGAAAGGTCAATGAATCTTACCGATTGTTGTGTGTGTGTGTGTGTCTGTGTCAACACACATGCAATATAATTATTCATGCATGGATGCATTGTACCTCTTAGGGCTGCTCCCCAAACCCTAGCCGTCGCTATAAATTCAGTAGCCATCACTAATTTAGACTTGGGTTTTGCTTAGATTATTCTGCCGTCGCAGTTTCGCCGTGTATCGGTTTGCTGAACCCCAACTTTGTGTGCTTATTCGGTAATCAGTAATTTCAGATTGCATCTACCGTGTTCTTGCTCGTGTTCTCGATTTGCTTGCAGGAATTAGCCTTCGTGGTGAGGTCAATCGCGTCTTGGCGTGGTTGATAACGAACGGAGACAGTGGTGTAGCGATTGCAGGCTTAGATCTAATCTGATTGGAAGTCGGATCGTCAACGTCGAGTTCTCCACCAATCGAGTTTATCCTACCTGTCGGAAGATCGGGACCCCCCGTCCCCCATCACTCAGCCAAAAGACTAGTCCAGTGAGAGAAGGGTGCCTCCACCTTTTAAATTATGTTCCCATTACCAATATCCGATATGAGACTTAAATTAAAGGCCGTGCGATCTCGCAGGCGCCTGCGCGCCAGCCAAACGTTCAGGCGCCACGAGTGGCCGTTGGATCGTGGTGCACGCGCGGATCGGCCGTTGGATAGTGGGTGCGTCCGGATTAATCCAATAGTTAGCACTCAATTAGTGAAAATTCCATTATATTTCTACTGTTTTTCCACATTTTTATTTACTAGAAAAATGTTTTTGCGATAGTGGAATTTTTTGCGTGAGGTCTGATCTATTATAGATTTATTTTATTTGTCTGTTTATTATAGATTTCTTTTGTTTTCTGTTTATTATAAATTTTATTTTGTTTTCTATTTTTCACGTCGAGAGATTTTTTGCTCGTATAATTTGCGAAATCGTGCAGGCGCAAAAAATTCTATTAATTTTCTACTGTTTTTCCACATTTCCATTATTAAAAAAAATGTTTTGCAATAGTGAAATTTTTTTGTGTGAGGTCTGCACGCATGTACACGGCATGTGCCTGCACAAATGCTGAAATTGCAAGCGCCTGTCAAATAGTGCCTCCCTTAAATTAATCAAATAGCTTGAAATTTGAAATGTGCGTGCATCTTATAAAAAAAACAGGAAGTACTTTTCCAATTACATTTATTTTTAACACGTAAAAATGTAATTTTCCTTATATATGACCGTATATCATAGACCCATCCATCTCTCTGATGCTCTTCCATGTATTTACGTGCGGGGGCATTTGGCATTTGGTACAATAATTATTGCCTCGAATACGTCTGTTTTATATATTTATAAACGAAAGATATAAAACTTACTAAAATATACATATTATTTTTCGCTAGAAATCGATCTTATCCAAAGTTATCGATGAATCGTGTTTGAACTCACCGCTTCCTCTCTCTTGAGTGTGTGCACGCGCGCTTGCGTGCGTGTGTTTGCAAGTAATTCATGGTACGTAGGGCGTGTTTGGTTTGCCGCCCACGCCCGCCAACGCAGGTGAGGGCGCGCCGTGGGATTTGGCGTCCGTTTGGCGCGTCGCCAGCGCGCGCCTCGCCCTCGCCCTCGCCAACCGACGGCATGCCGACGCACAGTAAACGCGCACGCAAGCATTGGCGCGGGCGAGCAAATCGCTCGCCAACGCATGCGCGGGCGCGCCATTGCCGAGGGCACGCCGTGGGTTGGCACGGCAGCCGACGGCGGTGAACCAAACACGCCCGTAGTCTTTATCAATTTTGGGCCTATATATATGTAAAGCATATCCAAGAAGAAGATCAACAAACAAGCGTTGTTGTAACTTGAGCAACCACTGGTCTATACATATATCTCTCGATCGATCGACTATCCATATATCCCTATGCATGGCAACCCTTGCAAATGTTATGTCTGAGGAGGCACAAAGTCTCCACAAGGCAAAGTTTCACCACCATCCCAGCATCTGGGGCTCGTTCTTCCTCACCTACAGGCCATGCACCCCATCACAGGTAAGAACTAATATATATATATATATAGTGCATGCATATGCATCCACCAAACCACATCAGTTTTTTTAAATTTTTCTATGTATATCTGAAATGCTTGACATGCATTGATCTTAATTAATATATAAGCCCACAAGACTTAATTCTTGTACGTACGTACGTAGCATTTATCCATGAAGAACAAGGCTGAAGTTAAGCGGGAAGAGGTCAGGAAAATGATACTAGATGCAGGCTCTGCTGATCTGCGTGCCAAGCTTGACCTTGTTCATACGTTGCAACGTCTTGGTTTGGACTATCACTACATGGAGGAGATTGATGATTTAATTAGTGAGATTCATGATGCTGGTGATGACGAAGGTTGTGACCTTCGTACAACAGCTCTCCGGTTTAATTTATTTACTGAGGAAACAAGGGCACCATGTTTCACCAGGTAACTAAGAATTAATTAACATATCGGATTTGCTAAAACCCAGTCGACTGGGCTGCGCCGCGCGCTCGCCGGCAGCTGGGCCCGAGCGACGCGCGCGCGTGCCCAGTCGACTGGGACGGAGACACTCCCTTAACATATTTATGCTTGGTAAAATTAACTTCTGGCCTTGTAAAAGAGCTGACTAATTAACTAAAGAGCTTAATCCATGTGTATATGTTGTCGCAGATGTATTCCTGAAGTTTGGTGACATGGAAGGAAATATAGCTTGCAATGACCCAGAAAGCATGTTGTGCATGTACAACGCTGCACATCTTAGAATACATGGCGAAGAAATACTGGACAACGCTATCATTTGCACCAAGAAATATCTCCAGTCTGTCATGGAGCAATCCCAATCTTCGGTCATCAAAGATGAAGTGCGCTACGCATTGGAGACACCTGTTTTCAGGAGGCCTAGAAGAGTTGAAGCAAGGCACTATATCTCGGTTTATGAGAAGATGGCTACAAGAAATGAGGCCATCTTGGAGTTTGCAAGGATGGACTTCAGTATTCTGCAATCTCAATACTGCGAGGAGCTGAGGACTCTTACGCTGTACGTAGCTAATTAAGTAATTTCCGTATTCTACAAGCTTAATTTGTCTAGTGTCATCATATGCATATAACTTGTGAATTTGAATGCAGCTGGTGGAAAGAGCTCCAGCTCCAAGGTCATCTGAGCTTTGCACGAGATAGGATGGTTGAGATGCATTTCTGGATGCTTGGAGTTATATTTGAGCCTCAATATTCATACGGGCGAATCATGCTTACAAAGTTAATGACACTGGTATCAATATTTGATGACATTTTTGACAACTACAGTACCTTGGAAGAAGGCAATTTGTTCATCGTAGCAATGGAAAGGTCAATGGATCTTACCGATTGCTCTCTCTCTCTGTCTGTGTCTGTGTCTGTGTCAACACACATGCAACATAATTATTCATGCCTGGATGCATCCTAGCATCGTTTAAATTGGTTACTAGATACTAGTATATGTGCGTGCATGTACATGCATGTGTATACATTCTTAAAGAAAAAATATTCTCTAGGTGGGACGAACAAGCCGCTGGCGAACTACCAAAATACATGATGTTCTTCTACGAGAAAATTCTTGCCACGGTAAAGGTCATCGAACAAGATTTGAAACTTCAAGGAAACAAGAACGTTCATTATGTCCATGAAATGGTAAGAGCTGCTTCCTAACTAAACTAATAACTATAACGATGTTGGTGATTAAACTACAAATTACCATTGATCGCACTCCGTACTCTACATCGTGCATGGTATAAACAGGAGAATCTCGGTAAAAACGTTTAAACACTAAAGTTTTACTAAGTAAATAAGTGGCCCACGGCGACGCCCTATTTATGTCGGCGGCCGACGTAAATATATTTATGTCGGCGGCCGACGTAAATAAACATATTTACGTCTGTTTTTATACATCGCCTTATTTACGTCGGCTAGCTATTTACGTCGACTTTTCGGCTATTTGCGTCGGCTTCTGGTCGACGGAAATACCTCGGATTTATGTAGTGAGTGCATGTATTTTATACCTGGCTCTGGCTAACGGCCACCTAGCTTATATTTGATATTTGTTGATGTTATCATAATTCATTCATGATCAATAGATATGAGCATTTGAAAGATAAAAAATAAGAAATTTCGATTTGTATTCCGTGGTTTATAACTAATCACTATGTCTAATCAAAGCTAATCAGGATATTGTAAGTTGCTTGTGCAATGTAGAAAATTAACCTGTATTTACTTGTTTGATGTATTTGCACATGCAGTTAATCTATGCTGCAAAATGTTATTACAATGAGGTGAAATGGCATGCCGAGGAAGGCCATCCACCAGTGAATACCGTGGAGGAACACCTACAATTTTCGGTGCCTAGTAGCATGTGCATGCACATACCATGCTTTGCCTTTGTGTCAATGGGAGATATAGCAAGAAGCGATGCGATCGAGTGGTGCATGACCTATCCTAAAATCATAAGAGCTTCCTGCATAATTGGTCGTCTAAGCAACGACATAGTTTCACATGAGGTAGGCAGCTAATTCTTTCTTCTCCAATCGAATGCACCTGTATCCACCCCAAATATGCAGTTTTGACTTTTAATTATTGTTTCGATTTATTTATTAGAAACAATAAAATATAATACTATACAAATTTTCTAGATGAATTAATATACTCATAATTTTTCATGTGTGTGTGCCCAATTTAATTATGTAAAAATATATATTTTTTAGCTAATTAAAGTTTCAGTACTTTGACTCACGAAGACGACAAGTATATGACGTACTATCACTACCTAGCATGCCTAGAAACATCAATTCATCAAGACAACCGGATACGTTCGTATACATATGCAATTCGATCAATTATTAATTACTACATAACTAAAAGACATATATATTTTGTTTGTTGAAGCGAGAACAACGAGAGTATCAGCCTGGACACCTTGTATCAACGGTTGAAGCCTGCATGAAGGAGAACAATATCACCAAGGAAGAAGCCTACGAGAAGCTGAGGCAGCTGGTGGAAGAACACTGGATGGACATCAACGAGGAGTGTCTCAGGCCGTTCGTGCATCCGCCGCCACTTTTGGAGGCAGTGGTGAATGCCACACGCATGCTAGATTTCATGTACAAGGATCAGGATGCCTACACTACTCCACAGGCACTGAAATCCACCTTATATTCCTTATATGTAGATTCTATATATAATAAAACATAAAACCATATATGTTAGAAAAATAAAGGATATCATGCATGCGCGGAGCGCGCGTACGCCATGCACCTAACCCGTGCAGTAGTTTAATTAATTATCTGATATATTTGTATGGCTGGATGGATATAAAGACTATTCATGAAACATTTTATACCTTTTATATATCTATGGTTTGTGAGCTTTGGACTAGTTCAGCCTGAACTTCGCTTGAATTACTATGATTGCAGTGTGGTATATAATAAAACCAACTCGAACTAGTTTAGATTGAGAATGAATTCAGTTTGTTTGAATTGAAGTGTGGTATCTCATCAAATCAAATATATGAAACTTTTGAAGTTCAATTTGATTATGAAATGTTTAACATCCTTCGTACGTGTACATTTATTTATGGTGTGAGCTTTAAACGGTCAACTAGAACTAATTTGGATAATTTTTAAATTAATGTAGCTGAAGTAATTTATACAAAAAAATTATCTAGAATTAATCAAAGTGAAGAGTTTTTTAAAAATTAATTCACATCTCTAAGATTCCTTTTTTTTCTAGGTATATAAAGCTACAACTGTCAAATGTGGCGAGTTACCTCAAAACGATTTGACAAACGGTGCTTCAGAGAGAGAGAGAGAGAGAGAGAGAGAGAGAGAGTGATTATGTGTGTGTGACAATTCAGTGAGATTGAGATTTAAATCGGTTTTACAACGAATGAAGCTTGAGATTTGTGCGTATGTGGCTATGCTCTCTTGCTGCTGGTAACGAGTTGTGTCAACTTTGGTGGCTCTCGGCCACGTCCAATTCCTTCGTGTTCCTACTTTGACACCGTAATCTTAGGGCCCAGCCCACTCCATTACTGGCCCACCACACCTTGTCAGTGGTAGCCCAACCCAACTTGGCTCTCCTCCACCGTGTCATACAGCCCAATAGCCAAGAGCTTGAGGCCCACAGCCCCGCCTCCTCTTAGCCTCGTCATTTTTTTCTTCTCCCGAACAATAGAATTTTGATCATTAATTAAAGGGTCACAGGCTTACAGCATAGAAAAAATATTATGTACAATGCAACAACAGTACAACCTAGCGAACCAATGTCTATTATAAAAATATTAAGATTAACTTGACTTCCTCTCATCCGTATTTAACATTCATAGCATATGTGGTACAGTGATTGCACTAGGATCATACCAGGATTTTTTTGCACGTTCCAAAAAGGCATGTTCTTTCTTACTAGAGATGATTTGCAAACATCCCGGTTTCCCTCCTCTAGCGTTTTTCTCTGGTCTGTCTGTATCAACCGCATACGCATATCAACAAAAACATGTTACGTAGTCTTGGAGCGTAACTCTTAATGGCAAACCGGCATAAAATTCCCACCTAAGAGATACACAAAGGCGCACGAACGAGTTAAGGACCATGGATACCAATCCTATCAAATACGCTACCGACAAGACTGTCAAAGGCAAACATCATGTTGCGCAATCTCAAAGGGAACTTATCACGGTATGAAACGTACTACTGCCACATAGGATAGGAAGGACAAACTCTTATACTCTCTTAGTTTGATTGTATCTTCTTGATGTAATTTTCTAAGATCAATAAAACTCTCTTTATCAAAAAAAACAAACTCTTATACTCTAAATCGCTAATCGAACAAAAAAACTCATTATGACAATGGTCTTGTTAAACTCTGTAGCTCACTACTCACATTAGCAATATGAAATTATTCTCACTTCTCGAAACATGAACAAATTGTTTCTCATATTAACTTCATTTGGAATATGATTGGTAGTCTTTAGAAACAAAACACAAGCGATACTAAAACATTTTGTTTTACCACAAGAAACATTGTTTTAAAAGCTAACTTAAAATGTTTCAATAGTTATTCAAGGATGTTTTAATCGATATGGACAATATTTTACAAGTAAAACAAAATGTTCTAGACATTTTCAAGTGTTTCACAAGATCAAACATGATGATTCACAAGGACAATACCATGTTTCATAAAAGGAAAAATATTTCAGCAATGAATAAATGAGCAAAATGGAATGTTTCACAAGAGCAAACAAGGTGTTTCATAAAAACAAATAAGGTGTATAATATTCACATGTCCGATGTTTCATACCAAAAATTGAGGATGCATATTCTTCATATTCGGTCACCTTCTTCAAATATGAGGAGACAGGGTACCGTGGAGAATGAGATTGCAAAGTCTTAGAATGAAGGAAAAGAGCATTGACAAGAGACCAAGAGAGGATGGGAGGTGGTGGGAGTAGGAGTGGGACCCAGACACATGCATGTAGAAGCGGCAAACGCATCATCCGTACGCAGCTCTCAAATGTGTCGCGCTTGGCATACGCATCCGTTGGATAGGATAGTATTTCCGTAGCATAACATAAGAAAATGCATTTCATCCTCAGCCTCTCTTGGCCCTTAGTGTGCCAGAACAGTAATGGGCCACATGCATGGGCCACTTTCGTCTCAAACCTTCTTTACATAATTAAACCATCTCTTCAATTCAATTAAATTCAAACATAGAATACTGAAAGTAACAAATGATAGTAGCAAATCATGAACAGTTTGTCACAAAAATACTAGAGAAGGTGCTGGACCTACAACGATATAATCCCCCCATATTGCACCCTTTATGAATTATCGAAAATCAAAATAGCCTAGCTTAGCTACTACAGTATTAAGAAATAGAAAATCCTAAAAAGTCTTTTTAAGGACAAGGAATAGAATTTATACTCTAAAACTTAGTATTTTGGATATTTACACGGTCTTCAGAATACATCTTCAACTACTAATTATCATTGCAGTTTATTTGTATATGATGTTATGGTTGTGCTTTTCGAGACAAATCAAGTGTATGATTTAAGGTCCTGTTCTTTTGAGCTGATCTGAACGGCTTAACAGCAAAAATGATTGAATTTCGAGAGCTTCTCAAGATAGTCTCGAGATTCAGATCCATTCTGTTTGACTTGATTTTTAAAGCATTAGGACCCACCTTCAAACAGCGAAAAACAGACAAAAAAATCAAAACATATGTCTTTTAAAAACGTAGATAAATCGTTAAGTTGTTAATCCGTTAAGTTAAAAAGAACAGGGCCATAGGTGTATGGTTTTCATGTGCCTAATATAAATAGTTATAAATATTGTACGTAACACATGTAACTTTAACTTTGAACATGTTTAAATATAACTTTAACTTGAACATGTTCAAATATACTGCTGGACATGAGTGGCCTTCATTTTGTAAACCCGATAGAAATAGTGGTAAAACTGGTCGAACAGGGTGGTAATGGAAGCAGAATAGCGGATATACATGGCGTCATTCTTACTGCAGGATTGACTGGAAGGTCCAAACAAGAAAACCCCCTCACGGTCAAAGTTACCACTTGTTGCCGTTGGGGGCTTTTTCACCGCGCGGTAACAAAGAAAAAGAGAAGAGGGCAACGCAGCAGCTGAGAAGCGCAGCGGTAATAACTGACTTGACTGTGACCGCTCCTGCCGCCATCATCTACTTCAAACGGTTCCATCGGGCGCCACACCACACGCCACGCACGGCGCACACGCGACGTGGGCGCTGATATTCCACTGACGGGTGGAGCCTAAAAAGCGTCGGGCCCCGCCGGTCGGTGTCTCGGAAGAGGATAAGGCGTGGTCGCATGGGTGGGCGCGCTCGTGGATAATCTCCTCGCGTGGAATTCCCACGCGGCGCGTGCCACGCGTACGGCCAGGATGCGCCCCCCGGATTCCGGTGACTTTTCCTACCCTCCTCGTCGCTGCGGTAACTCGACCTGCGTCCTTCCAGCCTCCTGTTCCCTCACCGTTTCACACATTTTTTTTTTTATTTTCCCTCTCCGGCCGATTTTTTTTTCCTGGATTCATTGGAAGGTTTCGAACGGTTTCAGATAAAGTTTATTCAAATTTATGCATTTTAAGCATGTTTTAAAATTCCCTAGCATCCAAGGATCATCTTAATTGTCAAACTTTATGTAAACATATTTTACACCCCCATGCTCTTTTTGACAAAATGGCAATGGAGCTTAGTACGTAGGGAGTTGATGGTTTAGGATTATGATCTGGTATTTCGTAGATAAACCATGTTGCAGACCGACCCGTGATAGCATATCAACTCTATGATTAAAGAAACAAATTGTTTTAAAAAGAAAAAATTACATATTTCACCCTAAATTATGATCTTTAGTTCCTAAATTGAAATACCAAGTTTAACCAATATCTCAACAAGTAAAGCCGGACCTAAATGGTTCACTAGTTAAATAGCAGTTATGGAGAGAGTTTACTAACATGGCGTCCACATGGGTATTTAGAATGGCAACGCATCCAACATGGATCCTCTACTCCAACCTATCGTCCAAAATACCTATGTGGACTCCACGCCAGGATAACCTTTTCAAGCAAGAACCATTGTTTGACCGGTCAGATGACCATTTAGATTCGGTTTTACTACTTGAGATATCGGTCAAGCCTGATATTTTGATTTAGTGATCAATTTACTACGATGGACATAGTTTAGAGACCAAGCTAGTATTCCATCTGTTCTTTTTTGTTTGACGCATTTCGCTTTTGTACACACCTTTGATCATTCGTCTTAATCAAAATGAGGTAAGTGTATTATTATATTGTTTGTATCAAATGAGGTAATTAACCAAAGTTTGGATGGAGATATTTTTAAAAAGGTCGATGAACCTGCCATGTAATTTGCAATCCTTTTGAGCAATACTCTGGAGCATTGGAGAAAGCACTAGTGGATTGTTTTGGATGTAGCATCTAAATCGTCAAAAATTGATACAAGATCTTTCAATTTTTCTGGTATTTTCTCACACAAATTATATCTTTTTTTTTGCTAAAACTATTATATATGACATATTATTATCTTTCGTACTGCGTATTCATGATGGATAGACGAAAATGGACATGTGAATTTAACTAAAAAGAGTGAATGCAAAATAGCATTTTTGCATAATTGTACTGCATAATTATAGGTGCATATGTTGCCGTATATGTATCTTTCTTTCATCTCTTATCTCCTTATATATGATAATGATAATTCGTATTTTATTGAATTTAATGAGTTTTTTATAATACGTAAAATTTGACTTCTGTTATCAGTTGTGTACCTTGTCGCTTTTGCATCATCGAACAAGACTTTTATCTCTTTTATCTCTACCAAACTTGTTTTTTAGAATAGACCAAATAACCTTTATTTACCTGATGATAAAAGTTACAAGCCACATAAATCAATGAGTCTCCGCATTAAGAACCATTAACTTCTACAAAAGAAAAACAATACAAAGAATGTGGTCTTGCAATCTGCTGTAGCCTCAAAAAGCTTTGTGTGGTATATGCAACACTATGACGTCCTCTCCACTTGTATATGAGTGTTATGAGAAAATTTAACACCGGTATTGGAAGTAAGCTTCCCAAAAAGCAACAAAACATGACTACCCAACGTACGCTTCTCCACTAGCCTACTGACGAACCATAAGGTGAAATCTAGGATTCATACACTTGGTTCTTAACGCAACCAACTCATAAAACTACTAGAAAGCATAAATAGAGATTTGCCTTGTCCTTATTGTAGATATCTAACTCCTACTTGAGGTGAAGGTGATCATTCAGTGAGTAGATTCAATATGAGTCACCGTAACAACGACACTACCAGATCTAACACTGATAATCCAATCTCATTTGACCACTCCATCGGATATACTGTTGTCACTCTAGCTAAAGCCAATGGCGTCGCCTGATCCAAGCCCCTGCTAATGATAGATAAACTCTAATTCCAAACCTTAACCATTAACATTAGTGACTCTACCAATCGGCAGATCCGACGCCCCCTCTCTTACCGCCCCGCCTAGAGGCTATCGGCGAAGAGGATGACAGGTTGAAACTGCAGTGACGCTTGGATCACTTTATCTTCTTTTTTGTGGCGGTTCCCTGAAAACCCTAGCTGTTTTTGTACCGAACCTGTTATACACGAGGGCCAACAAAGAAACTTGTGTATTACTACTCAACACTATAAATTGTTGTTCCACATTATGTAGCTTTAATTTATTTTATCTCCTAACATAGAATAAACCATATTTACCGCAACAGTTGCTTTTCTATAAACTTTAGCCATCACGATGAACCTCGTGACCACCAACCAAGAATTTAACTGTCTTGTCAACTATGTGTATCGTAATATCGTTTTTCTAAAAATGGGGGTAAGTAAACAAAGTTTGGGTATTTTTTTTAAAAAAAATAGCGAAGTTGTAGGAACCTACATTGCAATTTGCAAGCCTTTTAATGTTTCGAACATTAGTCAAAACACTGGTGGAATGTCATGCCTAGGTCCTAGGTATTAGCTCCCATCATTATTAGTAATTAAGACAAATCTTATCATATTTTGTATTTTTCACATAAATTATCCCATCTGTTGTAGTCAAAACTAGTTGTTAAACGTACGCGACATATTATTATCTTATGTGCTAAATATTCATGATGGACAGAACAAAATAGACATGTGTGTTAACTACCAAGACTGACTGCAAACTATTATTTAAGGATAATTATAGGTGTGGATGTATCTTTCTTCTATCTCCTTATGTGTACGATAATGATAATTGAGATTTTAATGCATTTTAGTGTGATATGCCGTGTTTATTGGAATAGACACCCTTCTAAGGATTAGCAAATATGATGAACCCTTGTAGCAATCAACCCTATTTGGAAACAAATTAATTGTATATCAGAATATCATCTATGTTAAAAGTGGTATAAATTAATTGTATATGTTTCGGTATGGATATATATATATGACGAGTATAAATATGTACTATCAGTGTTTGCAGTTTCATTTCACTAAATACTTTTGTGAATTGGTATCGTTTTATTTAAAATAGATGCATACTATATTTTCTCCATGGAAATGTCAACTGATTGGATTGCTCTTGTAGGTTGTCATGTCTCTTGATCATTGTCCCCACCCTAAATTAATGTAGTACTCCCGATGCTATGAAAAGCACATTTAGCATCCCCATTTAGAACAGAATGCTAAACTAGTAAATCACAGTGTTTCTAGTCAAGACGAGAGAAGAAACACGTGCACATATCTTCCCTAGGAGTATTACACAAAATCTTCAAAGTAATGAGAATACAAGATATTTAACACAACAGTAACCCACATAATAACTACATATCTATTTGATTTATAAACAAGAATGGGATATTCTCGATAGTAACAACGGCCATAAGAGTAGAGATTACATATTAAGTATTTGTGAGTTGTGGCTGCAAAAATCCTTTAAAAGATTTGATTAAAAATTTAAAAAAATCAAAGCTATCATAGAATGAAATATCTACTATTTAGAAGACATTATGTTAATGAGTGCTCAGCCATGGACCACCTCACATTTTGATATCGCGGTTTTTCTAGCTTTACACGTATGTATTTGTGTTTTTTAGCGTTGTAGCTCTCGACCCTCTGGTTTCTTGACTTCTTATATAGGCTCTTTTTTGAGTTCCGTTACACCAAATTTATCGTTTGTACTTTTCCACAACGAAACATGAGTCATTGACACCTCACTATGGATTTTTATTTTAAAAAAGTCATTGCAAATGTGTAGCATGGGATGGGTTTTCTGGTTTTCCACGTACGCGTTTGTTTTATGCGTGGTAGCTCTCGAGTTTCTTGATTTCTTATGTGAACTCTATTTTTTTTGCATTTTATTTTATGGCTTGTTTTTTAGCTTAAATTCAATTAAAATTTATCATTTCTGTATAAGCCAAATGATTTAGTACTTCATAACCATTTTGTGGAGTTTTTAATAGTTTATCTTAGAGTTACTAAAAATAATTATTTTTTTAACTCTTCCAAATGTCTTTCGAGTGATCGCAACATTTTTAGTTAAAATTTTCAGCAACATCAAGAAAAAAAAACCGAAACCGTATCAAATTAATCAGTTCTGCTTTTTCTTCACTATAGATTTTTTTTATTTTTCTGAAAAAGACAGAGAGAGAGAGAGGTCATTGCAAAGGCGCGGCGGGTGAGAGGATGCATAAGAGCACCGGGCGGTGGCTCCTCCCCCACAGCATCCCGTTCCCGTCCACCGGAAGTGGAAGCGGACTTTCCCCACTCACCACCTCCCCTCCTCCCTCCTCTCGCTCTTCCTCCTCCTTCCCCACGCGTTCCGCTCCGCCCGCGCCCCGCGCCGCAGATCCTCCGGGAGCGCGCGCCGCCGCCCATGGAGGTGTCGTGGCCGGACGACTTCCGCTGCCCCATCTCGCTCGAGGTCATGACCGACCCCGTCATCCTCCCCTCCGGCCACACCTTCGAGCGCCGCAGCATCCAGCGCTGGCTCGACGGCGGCCACCTCACCTGCCCCGTCACCAACCTGCCGCTGCCCCCGTCGCCGCCGCTCATCCCCAACCACGCCCTCCGCCGCCTCATCGCCGCCGTGTCTCCGGCGGCGGCCGCGGCGGCGGAGGGGGAGACGGGCGGGGCTGGGGACCGCCGCCAAGAAGTGGCTTTCGAGGACTCGTCGGTGATGGAGCTGCTCAGGCGGGCCAAGTCGGGGGCGGCCGGCCGGAGGGCGTTGCTGGAGTCCGGCGACGCCGCCGTGCTGGTGCGGCACGCCTCGGCCGGGAACGAGGCGGCGGCCAGGGCGCTGCTGCACCTCAGCCTCGACGGCGACGACGCGCGCGTGGGGCTCGTCGCCGACGGCGCCGTCGACGCCCTCTCCGCCGCGGTGTCCGCGGGCGGCGCTGCCGCCGCCGTCGCGGCCACGGCGCTCACGAGCCTCGCCACCGTGGACGTCAACAAGTGCACCATCGGGGCGCACCCCTCGGCCATCCCGGCGCTGGCCGCGCTGCTCCGGCGCGGCAGCCCGCGTCAGCGCCGCGAGGCAGCGACAGCGCTCTATGAGCTCTGTAAGCTGCCGGAGAACCGACGGCGCGCGGTGCGCCTCGGTGCGGCGCCGGCGCTCGCCGACCTGGCCGCCTCCGGCTCCGCCCGCGCCGTCGAGGTGCTCGGCCTCCTCGCCAAGAGCCGCGAGGGGCGCCATGAGCTGTGCAAGATACCGGACATCGTGCCCGTGCTCTCCAGCGTCGCCGGCAGCGGCAACGCCCGTGCAATTGAGCAGGCCTTGCTCGTCTTGAACTGGATTTGCTCGGAGAGCAACGAATTGGCAATAGAAGCAATAAAGCTGGGAGCTTTCCAGCTCTGTGAAGCTCTGGTGAACGACGACAACTGCAAGATCGCCAAGAACGCAGTGGAATTGGCACGGGCGCTGGAGAAAGCATAGCAATGAGACATTCGAAGATCAAATTTGTTGGAATTTTGATTCAGCACTTATTCCAATCAGTGTTGGCCTCAGTGTACAAAGGTAGAAACAGCAAAGGTGAAATTTTTTATCTTCTCTTTTTGTTTACCGTCCCTTCCCTTTTTTATGTTGTAGCCTTGTAGGCGTGCCAGAAGGAAGGAAAAAAAAGAGAGTAGAAATTAGTTTTTTGTTCATATGTTTAAAAAGAAACATGGTTCATGAACTGCTTGGGTCTTTTGGATTGAACTCCAAATTCAGAATCATCCAATCTGAAATGCCGCAAGTATGATACATCAAAGTGATCATATGCTCTGAATCTGAAGTGGCTCTAATGCAATCCCTGCTTTCTTGTTCTATCCTGTGTGCCATATAGTTTGATAATGAGGAGGATTGGATTGTGTGTATCTGCCTATCATCCCCTTGCTATGTACCTCAATGATAAGAAATGAAAACTTCCAATTATTGGAATTGCCAAGGACGTGAATCATTTTGCTTGCTCAGAAATGTCGGGATGTTCGCTTGACATGTACTTCCTCAGATATTCCCTCAGTGAGGTTTGACATTTAGTACAATAAATTTTGTCAAGTAGTGCACTTAAAACTCGTGCATTGTCCTAAGTTTCTTCCATCTTAATTAAAATAGCTTGCATCGACATACTGTTGTTCATATAATATAGCCAATAAAGATCCCACATCATACACGTGGAGTACCCACTAATATGGCTTGAATCATCATGGACCTTTTATTAATTGGTAGATTGTGCAACTATTATTGCTATTATTATTTGGGGAGGATCTGAGACTCTGGGATAGGCTAGCTTTTTCCCTATAAACTGTTTGACGTTCTACAACAGTCATCGAATAAACTATCTAAATGCTGTAATGCAAGAAAAAAAAATTACCGAAGAGATGTTGCCACCTGACAATGGGATTATCTCAAGATTGCTTGTATCACTCTAGTCCTTAAAGAAGTGAGTGGTTATTATACAACTCTGATTGTCATATTGTTTGACAAAGACGTCTTCGCTTTTTTTACGGTCCAATTTTCGCCATGTCAACTAACTTACAGTTTCCACGTCAATTAGATTTGAAAAGGTCTAAACACACAATTGTCTCGTTAGTCCATGACAAAGCAGTGGGGCTTCTTAAGATTCGATGCGATCAAGTAATACTTTTTAAGAAATTAACTGCTTACGCTATTGTTCCGTCCTATTATTTCTCGAAAGGGGGTGTAGACTTTTTACTGGTCACTTTACTGTTTCCATGCTTGTATACAGTAAAAGACTAAAAGGTAGACTGTTTCTCTTTGATTTGCTATGAGCAAGGCTCCTTTGCTTTTCTAGAACTTCATAGAAAACTTAGGAGATTATGCAGTGGTGATGTGGCCTTGATGTTGACAATGTCTGAATGGAAACCTAGCATCCATAAGATAAGGGTTGACCTTGACCACAAACTTTTCTTGGAGGTTGTTGGCATGTCCATTTGGAAGCATGGCCTGTTCTAAACCAACAAAAGTCCGTTGGAGTCATTACTTAAATTAAAAGCTGTGCCACAGGGATCTAAATAGAGATCTTGCTTAGTGGACAGGATTAAGCCATGCAGGTTGCAATCATCGATTACCCTGCTTCTGAATTGCTCTGAGTGGGTCAGCTCATGCCATTTGCGATTTGGCGCATTGTGTGATGTCCACAGCTTTCCTCCATGTACATGCTCCCTTTCCTGAACTAATTTTGGCCGTGCCCTGTGCATCATCTTTGACTGAGCAGTTGAATGGGCCTCCTGCCAAGGTCGATTTGACCATGAACATATAGCAGGTTTAGGTTACTTTTGGGGTGCTAATCCATTGTGAAGGATTCATACTCTGATAAATAAGTGAATGGTGTGAAACTGAAACGTTGTACCATTACATTGAAAAGTCATTGCATTTGCAGCATGCATTTGGGGGGTTGTGATGGTGATGTGCCCACCCAGTGGATCTGCTCTGTTTAGGTTGAAGTACCTAATTTTTTTCAGATAGCATTGGCGCCTGTTTCCTGAAACACGCTTCTTTCTTCCCCTGCTTCCGCATTCAGGTTCCTTTCTTGGTTTGTGGTGTGCGCCAGATTCATGTAAGTTTGCTCCCTGCAATGTCATTCAGAGCTGAAGCAAAAGGAGGTGTTCATAATTGCACTTAGTTTCTTTTTTAAGATTGCAAGTTAAAGCTTTAGCGGCAATACTGCAAAAGGCAAAGCTAGTTCCATAATTTTTGAAAATTTAATTATCTCGTGAGCTTTCTGCAAAGCTGCCGGACTTCGGCCACTGGTGACTGCTCCTGCAAGGATCATAACAGTAGTAACAGAAGTGATAAGTTGCCTCCATGTTAGTCAGTGAGGTCACCTGTTTCGCAAAATTTATTCATTTATCCTAGAAGCGGCTTAATAAATGCTAGGTGATTTCAGCCCAATTTTAAAATTCTGCAAACTACATAAAAAGTGGTAGGCGACGGAAGGGATGACTTCGCGGCGGTGGATCGGTGATTGGATCCGCCCCTAACTGATGGAGAGAGCAGATGCTGGCAAGAGGAGGTGCATAATTTTCGGAAACCGCGCAAACCAGCCCGCTTTCACAAACTCACACGTATTTATAGATGGCCAAACGGGCCGGGCACGAGGCACGGCATTTTGGTCCGGCCCGAAGCACGGCACGACACGACATCGACCAGGCCTGGTTAGCGGGCCGTGCCTGGGCCGAAGGCCAGGCACGCCGGGCTGGCCCGGCACGGCACGATTAATTTTTCTGATTTTTTATTCATCAATATGTATATTATAATGTAACATAACACAACCAACACAAGTGAAATCAAGTTCTAATGGCTAGTACGGAGGCTGGTACATCGAGGACCTGGCCTGACGACCGCGTCGACGACTAGCAAGGTAGCGACCTGTCCTGATGCGCACAAAGTCCGACCACCTCCCCTTGTGCACAATGTCGGTGGCCGGATCTATGCCGCGGGTATGGATTTGTCAACCTATTGCTCGGATCAAACATCTGAGGCCGGCTCGACAGTCAGGTGGGGGCTAACGAGTTGCTATCGACCTTCCCCCTTGTGGTTTGGCTCTTGCACAACTGCGACAACCAGATCTAGTGGCCTAGTGCCCAGATCTGGTGCCTGGAGGCTAGATCGACGGTACGGAGGCAGAGACCGGTGGTCAGTCATTTCCCCTCCCTTCTCTTCCCTCCTCTTCGCTGGTGAGGTGGTCATGTACGTCGGCAAGGAGTAGCGACTTGGTGGCTCAACAGAGTAGAGGTCGGATCCATCAGAGGTGCTTGGATCCGGCAACATTGTGATCTGGCCGATTTTTTGTCGTGTGGCTGACTTGGCCTACTCTGCAGACGAGGGTGGCTCTTAGGTGTGCTCTTTTGGTCATAGTCGACGATCCGAGCGCCGCTTCCCTCTTTGAAGGCTTCGTCATGGAGACCACCCAGGCGAAAGCCCCGCCTGTTCCCCTCCTTGAAGGCATCACCGCGGGTGGCACCCAGGTTCCGTTGGGCGCTAGTTAGAGCGATTTTGTCGCACCATTTTTCTGCGGCGGTAAGACCCATCCTTTTTCTAGTTGTTGGTAGCGGCAGCTGTGGTCCTAGCACGAGTTGTGCAGCTGGAGCAGCATCGTGGTCCTATTCCCCTACGACCGCGTCACTCATCCTTCGGCTGCACGAGGCCAAAACATCGTCATCGCCCCCTCCTCTGCGGCAGCGACACCCATTCTTCCTCGCGTGGTGGCCTATGACTGTGCGCCCCACCCTTCCTTTACCTTCAACATCACTGGTTTGTCCCTTTGTGGTCAGCAGTAGTGGTGACTTGTGGCTGATGTTTTCCCGTTGACGCCCTCCAGTTTCTGGTGGTGGCATCTGATCTCTTTATCTGCTCTTCAGTGCCCTTGGTTTGGTCTTTAGAAGCGGTTGTGCATTTCGAACGAGCATCATGTGCGGTGGTGGTGGCCGGTGTCCTCTCCCCCTCCCCTGTGCGATGTGCATCTTGTGTGGTGGTGATGGGCCACGACGTCTCTAATTCTCTTCTATCCTCCTCTCCGTCGCCTCTGGTGGTAGAGGTTGTTCCAGCCAACCATCTCATGTGTTGGACAGTCTCCTTTTTTTTTAGCAAATGCTTTTTTTTGGAAAAAAAAAAGGTTTTCCAGCTTCCAACTTCTTTTTTCAAGTTTTCTTTGAATTTTGCTGAAAGCCAATCTATGCTATTGGGAAAAAAAAACCCTCCCAGGGTACCTCGAGTTTTGGGGCTAAAACAAAATTTGAAATGTTGGGCACATCCATACATAGAGTCAACTTCTTGTTTTCTGAGGGGACCTACTCTTGTGATGAGGAATTATTATTTGAAGTCTTTGAGGTGGATGTGACTAAGGCTATCCTGAAAATTTCCATTAGCCAAGTTGGGGAAGCGGGCTTTGCCTCCTGGCCTCATGACAAGAGGGGCATTTTCTCGGTTCGATCGGGTTACAATCTAGCCAAATCAGCTTTGTTCTTCCAAGCTCAGAGCAGAAATGGGCGTGGCCTACCATCGGGACTAGACAATGACTTACTGCTATGGAAATCTCTTTGGAATATCAATGCCCCGAGGAAGATGAAGATCAACTTATGGGTGCCCAATTGTGGAGACGACATATTCCAGCTCTGGAGGGTTGTTGTTTCTGTAATAGAGACAACCCAATTGAGCATGTGCTCCTCTTGTGGCCCCTTTGCCAAGTCCGTGTGGGATGATATCAAGGACTTTTATGATCTTAAACTGAGGAGAAGTGATTCGAGAAACATGAAGCACTAGATTTCCAACTTATTGATCCTGGGCTTCGGTAGCCACAAAACAGTCTTGGCTGTTACCCGTTGGCACATTTGGGAGGCGAGAAATGATTTGAAGAATAACAACTTTTCTTGGCATCCACATCATGTGGTGCAAAAGATTATCGCCTATGTGGACTTGATTCTATAGAATTGCTCTATATCTGTGCCTGTTCCTAAGTGTGTTACTCCTCCTCCTCCCCTAAAATGGAGCCCACCGCCGGCTAGAACTGTTTGCATAAACACCAATGCTGCAATTTTCAGAAGTGATCAATTGGGCCTAGGAGTTTTGATCCGTGATCACAAGGGTGATTGTGTGTTGGCCAGCCATGATCTTATTCTGAGAGAAACAACGTCTGAACTCGCCGAGGCCATGGCGATTTGCCGCGGGCTGAGTCTTGCGGTGGAGGTGGGGCTACAGAAGATTATCCTGGCCTCTGATTGCCTCTCTGTGGTCCTTCGCATCAACTCGACCATCAGAGACCGTTCGGGGGTCGGCAGTGCGATAGGCGATATCAAATCTATGGTTGGCCGCTTTCAATCTTATCTTTTTATGCATGTTAATCGCCTATGTAACATTGCTGCTCACACTCTAGCCTGTAGGTCGGAGGCCTTCGGTTGTGTTACCTTCCGTTATGTAACCCCGGAGTGTATCCGGGAGATGCTTCTTTGTGATGTTACGTTGACTAATCTATGACATGCCGTCGTTATCAAAAAAGTAATAATAGAAAACATACATGGAGTCTGCAGTACGGCAAGTAGTAGCCTTTCAGGTCATGCCCCAGTTCAACTGAACATGCAGCCTTTCGCTGCCTCTCTTGCATCATGCCGTGTCTTCTCCTGATCATGCTGGATGATAAGCAAAACAAACAGCTTTGGCAGCCAAACTGGAGGTTGTGCTTGATGCTGCTGGCCCCAGCGTGTTGGATCTTGATCTCTTGTGTTCTGCATCTCCATGCCTCCCAGATGTCGGCGGCTTGCCATGGATGATGGATGGGACCATGCCTCTTGTGCATCTTTTTGGTTGGGCGTGGCGGTTACAATCAAACATCTTGTTTTTGCCACTGTTATTATTTTATTCCCATTTTATTTACGCCATTTCCATTAGTCAAACTCTCTTGACCGTCATGTTGGGGGTAACCATTAGCTGATAAAATGATCATTATGTCTCTTGCTTGACTCATGGATGATGTTACATAACATTTGATGCCAAAAGTCCATAATTTCCTAAGTTTGTATCCTATTGCTTGTCTAGAAATTTACACAAGATATTAACGCGACACTGGATATGTAATTCATGCCTTAAACCAGGGCATAATGGTTATTTCAGGTCTAGATTTTGAATTCAGCTGTTTCAGTCTGGACCGAGTTCGTCATACGGTTTTTTCTATCGTAATGTGATCGCCACGATTATCATGTGATATTCATCGCTCGGTACATATATGGTATACACATTTATTTATTCTACGACATACTGTATGCCCTATATCACTTGCACGAACAGTGGTACAGATTCTGGATGGTTTTTCTAGCTGGTCAATGTTCTTCTCCTAACTTGCGCTGCCAGGCGTTGAACAAGGACGGCCATTTGATTCGTCGGCAATTAGAAGACAGATACGGCCATACGGGTCGGTGTTTGGCTGTTGAACAGTCCGATTAGTTCGTGGATGGGGTGCTATTTAATTCTACTGATTTGTTAACCAGTGGTGAAAATGGTTAAAAAAAATCACATCGTCAAAATGATTGGTTTTTGTTCAAAACCAAGTGAAAATGGCTTAAAACAATCAAGAGATTTCGATGCCGAATATAAAGATAAATATTGAATTTGAATTTTATCTTTTTTTCTCAAGTTTTGGACTGTTTTGTCAGAACACGCAACCGAGCTCTTTTCAGTTTAAAAGTTTAATGGAGAGTTCAAAAAATTTAAAATCTTCGTGGGCTGGTGGCTATCGTGAATGGGCTCGGCCAGAGAAGAAAACGACGGGCAGAGAGGCTTTGCCCAGTATACTAAATGGGCCACATTCGGCCCACAGAGATGACGTGTAGTATAACCATGTTATAGAATAGGCCATCGTGTGGCCAGAATTGCCCAGGCCTAATTCTTTCTCGAGTTATTTATTCACTTGTTTTCTTATTTTGCTAATCTATGTTTTCGGAAGGCTTTTTCTTTGTTTTATTTTTCTTTCTTATTTATCAGTTTAAACAACTTTTTGATTATCCAGAATACATTCTAATGTTGTAGGTTTTTCCCCTGTATTACTGCATCTATTATTTTATATTATGTTAAAGTGAGTTATGCTAATCCACTACGTTAATCCTAAAATACTAAAAATTCCCATATTAATTAGAGAAAAAATATTAACACCGTTGATTATAGTGAGATCAAATTATAATGGCTTAGATTAAAATAAAGAGTCCACATGAACTACATAAAAAATAGAAATAAGAGTTCATATCAACTCAAAACTACAAAAAGAGTTGTCAACTATGAAGAAACATAAATTAATAATAAAAAATAGAGTAAATTGCACTTTTGCCCTCGGAAGTTGAACGAAAATCTCACTTGGCCCCCTAAACTTTGTTTTGTCTCACTTGGCCCCTTGAAGTTTCCACACAGGCTAATTTTTTCCGCAGCCGGAGCCAACTTCTAGGGGTTGTGTTGCAACGGGATCCAACTTCTAGAGGCTTTGTGGCACCCAAAAACAACTTCCAGGGGCCAAGTGAGACAAAACAAAGTTTAGGGGGCCAAGTGAGATTTTTGT
>SPJY01003962.1:1843565-1925757 GCA_005191435.1 Raddia distichophylla
GGTTTTTTTCTTAATTTATTTAGATATTTTTAATTAAAATAAACCAACCCATATAAAATCGGGCCGGGCCGGTTCGGTTCGGTTACTGTGCGAACCGACCTGGGCCGAGACCCAGGCCCGTTGCCCCGGTTGGCCCAGTTTGTACAGTAAATGAACCAAACGGGTCCGAACCGAGCCGGCCCGTTGGCCACCTCTGGCACTGCACATCGGGCGGGTCAAGACCCCCCTTTTTTTAAAGATAGCACTCTATAGATTACTGAACATCTGTGTAGAGGATCTTCCGAAGGAACTCCGAAAGAACAGACCGAAAGACATTACAATTAGAGTACTCCGAAAAATGAGTCGTATAACTTCGTATAATGTATGCTATACGAAGTTATTACGCGCTTTGAATTGTGCGGCCATCATACCAAATCTAGTCGGGAACCCAAAGATGACACCGGGCTTTCAACTACATCGGCGTCACACTTGGGCTGAGGATGGGTGCACCTTTTGCAACAGAGATGATGATATTATCCGTACCTTGGTTATATGCCCTTTCGCTCGGGTGGTGTGGGATGTTGTTAAAGCCCTCTTTGATCTAAGATTGTGCAGAGGGAATAAGAAATATGAAGCAATGAATCTTTGACTTCATTAAGCGCAGCTCTAACATCCATAACACCATTCTAGCCATGACCTGTTGGCATATCTGGGAAGCAAAGAATGAGGATTTGATCAATAGATTGCCCCAGCACCCTAACCGGGTGGTCCACAAGATTTGCGCTTATGTCGACTTGATCATGAAGATTTGCTCCAAAGCTGAGGCTGAATGAGGTGTGAGGACCCTCCATGGGTTCCTAGATGGTCTCCACCACTGGCGGGATCAGTTCTCATTAATACTGATGCTACTTTTTTCAGCTCCATTATGATGGGTATTGGTGTGGTTTTCAGGGACCATTTTGGTGATTGCATTTTGGCATGCAATGAGCTGCTTCCGTGGGTTGAAACGCCAGAGATTTCTAAAGCAGTGGCCATCAGGCGTGTGCTGCAACTACCAAAGAATGAAGGCTTTCAAAGAATCGTCCTGGCTTCGGATTGCCTCTCTGCTATTAGGCGCGTTCAATCGTCAGTGTAGGACCGGTCTGGTGCCGGTTGTCTGATTAGTGATATCAAGTTCTATGCAACTCTCTTCTTGAGTTGTTCCTTCATGCATGTGAACCGTTTGGCGAACTTGGCGGCACACTCCTTAGCTCATTTTTCGGAGTACTCTAATTGTAATGTCTTTCGGTCTGTTCTTTCGGAGTTCCTTCGGAAGATCCTCTACACAGATGTTCAGTAATCTATAGAGTGCTATCTTTAAAAAAAGGGGGGTCTTGACCCGCCCGATGTGCAGTGCCAGAGGTGGCCAACGGGCCGGCTCGGTTCGGACCCGTTTGGTTCATTTACTGTACAAACTGGGCCAACCGGGGCAACGGGCCTGGGTCTCGGCCCAGGTCGGTTCGCACAGTAACCGAACCGAACCGGCCCGGCCCGATTTTATATGGGTTGGTTTATTTTAATTAAAAATATCTAAATAAATTAAGAAAAAAACCACTATATTTTACAAATATACACTATAAATTGCGTAAATACACTATATATATCAAGGTTCTAAAAGTCGCTAGTCGGACGGCGAGGTGGGGATTAGGGTTAAACGAGATTAATCGGACACATAAATCGGTATTAATCGGTAATCGGTCCTAATCGGAGAACCATCAACTAGAGATTAATCGGGGACTAATCGGGGATTAATCGGGATTTTTAGAACCTTGATATATATCATTATAAATGTATATATAAATGAATATATTTAATTAAATAAATATGCTACAGTGACGAACCGAACCAGGCTAAAACCGAACTGGGTCGACCCGTCAGTATACGAACCGAACCGGGCCGGTCCGATTGACCAAGGCCTCAGCCCAAGTTCGGTTCGGTTCACTGAACCAGGTCGGCCCAGTTCGGTGAACAGTATGGGCCAGCCCGTTCGGCCTTGTGGGCCGGCCCGTTCGGCCACCTCTATGCAGTGCGCCCGATGTGCAGTGTGGCCGAAGGCATAAGGATTCAGGAATGCCCTCATCCTATAAATGCAAGAGGAGACCTCACCTCCGTCGCACCGGTGCACCACACTCGCTTCATTCAAAGGTCCTTCCTTTCTCGCCGCCTCCCGTCTCCGCTCCTTCCCACTGAGCATCCGGTTCGCGATGGCGGCCAAGATCTACATAGTGTGAGTCGCACCTCCCTCTTCGCCTCCGTTTCAGGGATCTCTTAGATTTTCCTCCAGCCCCATCGTGTCGCGATGGGTTACATTTATCCGCGTCCCGGCGTCCGTTTGAATCTTGGGGAATGCGAAGCAAGATGGCGTTTTTGTGATGAATCCGCGTGAATGGGGGTCGAAATGGGGATGCAGAGGATGTTGATTACTGAGAGATGGAGCGACAAGAAAACGCCTTGCGGTGTTCTTGATTTCTTGTATGGGTGGGTCCGATTGGCATCAGTTGGGGGGCGCAAATTTGTAAATTTGGGTGATTTTTGCTTGGTATGTGCTGGTTCTGGAATTTTACCTAGTGGTTTCGTTCTTTTTCTGCGGGTTCTCTAAAACCACTTCTCCTTGTGTACACTGGTAAAATTCGGGACCGTGTGCTTAACTGCTACTCCCTCCGTTTTTTTTTTATTTGACGCTTTTGACTTTTTGATACATCTTTTTTGATACATCTTTGACCATTCGTCTTATTCAAAATTTTAGTGCAAAAATGTAAAAAAATAAGACATATTTAAAATACCTCTATTGATAAAACAAATCACAACAAAATAAATGATATTTACAAAAATAATTTGAATAAGACGAATGGTCAAAGACATGTCGAAAAGTCAAAGACGTCAAATAAAAAAAAACGGAGGTAGTAATATATTGCTTGCTATCAATAAACGTTTGTGCATAAGTACTTTATTTCTTTATATGCACCGTGTAAGCGATTATGTACTTAAAAAAAGACCAGGTGTATTTTGCTCACAGTGCCCTATTCAAATAGTCTTGACCCTCTACCCCATGGTGCACCAAGATTGACAAGAAAAAAAAACATCTTAAGATGATTCTTATGTCTGTTAGGGTCAAGACATCAAAGAAATGACTTGAAGTATGTCATCGCAAGATATGGCTCTCGTTGTTGTCTGTTTCATATATGGGGTGATGATGTGGATGTTTCTCCAAGCTTGTCTGTTTGACATCATCTACCTGTTGCTTTTGGATGTTTCTTGCAGTTTTTTAATATAAAATTTTCCTATGAAGATTCTCAGATTATTGCAATAGCCAAACTGTTTCCTCTAAAGTTCTAAATAGTTGACAGGAATAATTCAGTTATGTGGGGCGCATTACCAGGTAGGAGTATACTGAGTATCTCATCTTTGTCATAAAAATACTATTTGTGATTTTATTTTCTCTAGGTACTATTCCATGTATGGCCATGTTGCAAAGTTAGCAGAAGAGATTGAGAAGGGTGCTGCTTCTGTTGAAGGTGTTGAGGTCAAGCTATGGCAGGTTATACGGTGATTGTGATTGACAACCGTTACTAGTGTTTTTACTTTTACTTCGTTGAATTATTTTTTTACTTTTTACTTTGCTGGTTGCTTTTTTAACCTATTGATAAAATCATTTTCTAAATAGGTCCCAGAGACTCTTTCAGATGATGTCCTCGCTAAGATGGGTGCTCCTCCAAAGAAGGACGTGCCAATCATTACACCTGATGTGCTTGCAGATGCTGATGGTGTCATCTTTGGGTTCCCGACTAGATTTGGTATGATGGCCGCACAATTCAAAGCGTTCATGGACGCCACTGGTGGGTTATGGAGGACGCAGCAGCTCGCAGGCAAGCCTGCAGGAATTTTCTACTCCACTGGCTCCCAGGGCGGTGGCCAAGAAACTACTCCGTAAGATGCTTCACAATGGTGTTCCAATTATGATGCATGTAGTCTACAGTTCATTTCTCTCCATCAAGAATATCATTTGTGGATCCGTCACATTTTCTTTTTAAGTTCTTACTGTTATCTCACAATTGAAGTTCAAAACTTGGTGCGGTAGGCGGCGGCGGCGGTCTCTCACCGTCGTTACCTCGTTGGAGACGTCGTTTTCCGTCTTGGCACTGTTGGTTACTGTCGGTCGTACCTTTTCCTATAGTTGATCGTTGTCGCGTTGTGGTTTGTTTCAGTGGCTGTGTTGTGGTGTGCCTCGGTGGTGGTGTTCCTCGCAGCTTTGCGCCGTGGTGTTTCTTCCTTTTTTCCTTTCTTTTGTTTTCCTTGGGATTTCTTCCCATTGTACAGTTTTCCCCCTGCTTAATACAGAATGCCAGCGTTGCTGTGCCTTCAAAAAAAAAAAGTTCAAAACTGAGCTAATAATTGGGTAATGCTAATCTGCTCTCGATTCCGTAGGTTGACAGCAATTACTCAGCTAGTGCATCATGGCATGATCTTTGTTCCGGTAGGGTACACATTTGGTGCTGGTATGTTCGAGATGGAGCAGGTCAAGGGTGGAAGCCCATATGGGTCTGGTACATTTGCTGGGGATGGATCAAGAGTTGCTACTGAGCTTGAGCTGCAACAAGCCTTCCACCAAGGGAAATACTTTGCTGGAATTGCAAAGAAGCTCAAGGGTTCTGCATGATCACCCAGATTGCGTTTTATGCCGGCTGTCTACATGGAATAAAAAATAGCTCAAAAAAAGTTGATAGTTTCGTAGTTTGTCATTTGGCATTAAAGAATCACTTGGATTGAGATTTGAGTTGTTTCCCCAACACTGTCATGATATATACATTCAGTTATTCGCCACTTCTTGCCTAAATGATTTCAAGCTGCAAATGTTTCAGCATCATGTTGGAATTGTTCTAATGCTTCAATGCTGTCTTCTTCTTAGATAAATCAAAATATAGACCTGGATTTGGTTGATGGGATGAAATAGTTTCTTAAGTATCACCTTTAGCACTGCCAGTTCAGGTGGCTGCAAAAAATGGACCAGTTCAGCATGTGTAAAATGATTTGATTTCAACCAGGTTATGTACTGTTAGCATGACATTTTTCTTTTCCAATTAATGACGCTGAGCAACTGTCCGTGCATTGTAAAATTGTTGCTGATATGGTCGTCATAGCTGGTGTCATGCAGATCAAGGTTACAAATTGGCAATCGTTTAGCATGAAGCGTGCTTGTGGCCACTACTTTTAATACTAGCCACACCTTTCTTGTGAATATGTTGTATGATCTCTGAAGTTCCACAGTGTACTTGCTTAGCTTCTCACTTCTCTTTCATGACATAGGAGGAGTAGTTGAATGTTTAATCAGAAGCAAGACATGGTCCTTTTCAATCTAGAAGAACCTGCTGATCTTTTGAATAAAAGCACTACTACAAATTGTTCAGTAGTTGGTGGACTCTTCTCTGGGGTCCTTATTCACCTTTTTGGTGAGGAGACATGGTATTTGTGATTCATCTCTTTCCCAGATATTGAATCTCACCAAGGAAAATGACTGAAAAAGATTGGCATAAGTTCTTGACAAACAATTTCTGTGAAGCATTCTAGAAGAACTGCACTAGAAGAGAGATTGTGTTGTGTTTCGACCAAATTTGGAATTAAAAATAGGCATGACTAGCAAGATTCCTACTAGTTTAATGATGAAGCAAAATGTATTTAAATTAAAAAAGGATTATTAAGGAGTGTGACTGTCAAAGTTGCGAAAAGATTATTTTATTTGAATAAAAAAAGATTATTAAGGAGTAGGGAATGTCAAAATGCTGGGTGCCAAGGAGCTAATGCCTGTGAGGATTTGACAGTAAAACATAGCACCTCAAAAGTTGCAGTGTTTGATCATACATGCCAACATGCATGACAGATATCAAAAGCAACATCCTGAGTGCAGCATCAAATTTATTTGGTACGGGCTTTAAAAAATTCTAGAGGGCCACCAAAAAAGGGGAAGGGAAAAGAAATGAACAATCCTGGCTTTACCAAGATGGTAGCAGGGTCATGAAAGTTATAGTCATGATTTGCCATGATTGAGTGCACATCCGGTTAAGTGTGCTTGTAGTGTAGTTGTATGGATGAGTGAGTCCTCCATGACCTCACCTCTGTCTAGCATCTCATTCAGGTATCCCATGCTTTTGCATTGCTGCAATGTGCAGCCAGTCTCTTCCAACCAAAGGGCATCAGAATCTGCTCCATGCACCATTCAAACAATCAACAACGAAATTGACAGTATTCTTTCAGAGACTCTGTACTAAATCGTTTAGCCCACGATGACCGTGGCATTGTCGATAGCTTTCTTCTTGTTTGCTTTATAATATAAACTTTGAGAGCTTTTTGAGGTGGCTTAGAAAGTTCGGTACACCTCATTTGAGATGTTTCCTATAGCTTTCGGACAAAAAAGAGCAAATGGCAAATACCAAAGTGTTTGACTTTTCAACTAGAAGATAAGAAGATAAGCCGAAAAAAATTCTCTGTGTCGAAATTAGCTGAAAACTGATCAGGTTTCAGTTTTCACAAATTTTTTAATCCACGGCCAAACTGGGTCGTTGTGTCCACCAGTTTTGATTTAAAAGCAACCAATTCACATAAAAAATCGATCGAAAACGCATATCTGACAGGGTGAGATTGGATGGGACCTCCATGAACACATTTCTGCATGAATGCTTTTACATTGCTGCCGGCCGGCCAATCTTGCTCCTGAATCATTCAGCAATCAATAGTGAAGTCGACAGTGTTCTGTTGGAGGATCGAGGATCCATCATCCATGTCTGAATTTCCGGGTGGGCGGGAGAGAAATCAGCAATGAAATGGACCTCCAACAAGGACGGGGTGGCTTTAGCTTATTGACTGATTTGTCCTCGTGCCCATTGTCTGTCAGATAAGGTCATGCCCTAATTTGCTGGCTGCTGACTGACAGATATCGTATCTGTCGACCGTCAAATTGATCTGGCTGAAATTGGTGTTAACGCTCGATTTCTTGTGTGTCTAGTTTGTCAACCCCCAGGGTAAAATATGGAATACAAGGATTATGGAGTATGGGCAACCCTATAAAAGTTGGGCTAAAATTATTCGATTACCACCATGAACTAAACTTACAAGAGTTTCAAAACTAGTCGTGACAAACTCAGAAATAATCAAGAGTTTCAAAAGTAGTCGTCACAAGTCAGAATTCAGAAATGATAATTGAAGCCGGCTTTGAGAGTATTTATCTTGTGAATTTTAAAAATTACGAGAAACAGTATTGAGAAGTCAAAGTATTCAAAAATATAATAGAAATAGCATAAAGGAAAAAAGTTGTTTGCAACAAGCTACAGCTATTGACAAAACCAAAACTCCATTAATTTCCCCCAAATATTATTAGCACATGCCTGATGTTTCTTTACGGCTTCAACTCAACCTCGTTTCAACTTTCAAGGCTAGTTTTATTTAATTATTTCCCATTGATTTTCCTTCCTTCTCTCTCCTCTCTTCCACGAGAGGAATATCTGTGCAAAATGCCTCCTCACAATTGGGCCGTCAAAAGGCCGTGTTATCGATTTGGGAAAAAAAAAAGAAACCAGCATTCCAAGCCCACTAAATGCAAAAATCTACCCCGCATTCGGCCCGGCCCAACAGAAGGCTAAAACCCTCGCCCAAAAATATCTTCTTTCTTCTCCCCTTCCATATAAAACTCTCCCACTGTCTCTCTTCTCTCTCGCACCTTATCCCCAACTCGTAAACCTCACTCTCTCTCCCCTACCACGCTCCGATGGCTTCCCTCCCGACCGCCGCCGCCGCAGCCGCCGCCGCGGCCGTGGCGGCGCCGACGTTCTTCGCCGCGCCCCCGAAGCTCTCGTCGCCCTACTACTGCGCTGCGCTCCGCAGGGCCGCGGCTTTCCCGGCGGCCGCGGTGGCGGCGGTGGGGCAGGGCGCCCGGCGCGCGCTGGCCCGGCCGCCGGCCGCCGCGGGGGCCGGGAGCGAGCAGAGGGAGACGATACTGCTCCCCGGGTGCGACTACAACCACTGGCTGATCGTCATGGAGTTCCCCAAGGACCCCGCGCCCACGCGCGAGCAGATGATCGACACCTACCTCAGCACCCTCGCCACCGTCCTTGGCAGGTAACCGCTCTTCCTCTCTGCACCTGTAGTCGCTCGCTGAGCTCGGGGGCAGCTCATTGTTGGCGTTGCTGGATTGTTGGTCGAAGAGCAAAATGATGGCCCGGTAGCAGTTGTATGGAGGCAATGGATGGAGCATGCCGATTGAGATTGAAATTGCAGTTGAAACCGGAGCCACACATCTCTGGCAGTGAAAATAAACATCACGTTGGCCTGGTTTTATCATTAATCTCATGATTCTGGCGTAGCTGTTATGCAGATTTCACAGGATGCATCAGTGCGTGGTAGTGGTAGTAGTATTAGTTAGTGGACAATTGGTCAAAGAACAAGTGTGGAGTGGTAGTAGATAAATACACAGATATGACATAAAAAATGTACTTTGTTGCTGGCAAGGTTCAAACTATCTAGTTTAGATACAGGAAATGCATGTTTAGATATTCAGAACTTTGTTGTTCCACTTTCATTGGTTGTTGTACATATGTGAAGAGGAACAATACTGTAGCTAATATTGTCGTCGTATGTATTAGTTTAGCAGGGTGTGCCATAGGTTTGAGATTCTTTCTTCTTGTCCATTTACTTGACAAGCTACATGTAGATTTCAAAGGGATGTACCCTAATTACTCGACAACCTGGACTGAACGTTTTGTTGAAAAAATTGCAGCATGGAGGAAGCCAAGAAGAACATGTATGCCTTTAGCACTACCACCTACACTGGATTCCAGTGCACCGTGGATGAAGAAACCTCAGAGAAGTTCAAGGGTAATCCTCTATTTCCTGGTTGTTTCGGTACATGGTCGTTTATTCCTAACATTTTAGGATTTCTCTTGTTCAAATTCGTATACCTTTGCCTGTAGGTTTGCCTGGTGTCTTGTGGGTGCTCCCTGATTCATATATTGATGTCAAGAACAAAGACTACGGAGGTTAGTGCAAGCTATTATCTGCAGCGGCACATTTATATGCTTATCACTTCTTTATCACTAAATTATTCACTCTTTTCCTTCCATTTCCATTCAGGTGATAAATACATAAACGGTGAGATAATTCCGTGCACATACCCAACATACCAACCGAAGGAACGTAGGACATCAAAATATGAAAGTAGACGATATGAGAGGCGAAGAGATGGACCCCCAGCCAGCAGGAGACCAAGACAACAGGCCGCTCAGCCTGAGTCAGCATCTTCATGAGGTAGAAATGCATGAAAATCTATCCTAAGCTACAGATTGGTGTGTAAATTGACCCAATTTCTTATGGTATCAGTTTTGCAGGCATTCATCCACATACCGAGACAAAAGGGCACACTTGATTCTATCACTTGTTGCCAGTATGGGCAAAAGCTTTTCCACAGACAAGTTCCATCATCAGCCTAAAATATCATGCATCGCTGTGCAAGCGACTTGCCCAGCTTGGATTTGGAATTTTGGACTATGCCATCTGAATATGACAGGGACTGAAATCCCTATCCATCTAAAATGTTACTCCTCAAAAATCTTGTGATATTATCTGTGATGACTAATTGTACTGCTGATCCTTTAAAATTTGAACCCTTTAAAGCTTGATTACTGAAATTGGTTTTAACCATGCTAAGGATGTTCACATTGTGCTAATCGGACCTGCAATTTCGGATCATGAAATTAACTGAGATGGAAAGGGAAATTCTTGGTTCCTGGGTGCTATGAATGACGCATAACACTTAATCCTAATATGAATGTATGATACACCATTGCTTCTGGAGGGGTTGTCACCTCTTCTTGACCGTTTGATTCCGTGTTTCCGTTTGAAAGTTGGGTGATTTTTATTAGGGTGTTTCCGTTTGAAAGTTGGGTGATTTTTATTAGGGGTGTGCATGATTAATTTTTTGTCAGCGATTGTTTGTGGCTTGTCCGAACGCTGCAACGGTGTGGGGTGTGGACACTTGGAAGGACCTTTTGCTGATGCTTCCATACCAAATGTCTCCTACACTAGCTTAACCGTAGGAGAATGCTGGATTGCTACTCGCTGGATCACACGCTCGAGCGCATACATAGAAAGAAGTATATATTACCTTTTTTAACTATAGCAAAGGTATATTCCCTCATTCTTCACTCCTACCCAAGCCATTGGCGGGATGCCACCAATTCTTCACTCCCTATAGATTCGCTTCAACAAGCTTTCAAAATTCAACCAATTATTTTAGTAGATAATCAGATACATTAGAGGACACTTGGAAGGGCCGTTTGCTGATGCTTCCATACCAAACTAGCAGCGACACGCGCCTGTGGCGCGCCGAGCCCAGTGCGCCCAGCGAAAAAAGGGAAAAACAAACCCGGGGCTCCTAGGTGAGTATCTACCTGAGCTGACCAACCGGTCAAAGCATCCATACTGCTGAGATTTGTGTCAAAAAGTCGTTTTATACGTAAAAAATAATGGACGGTCGGATCTGGCTGGCGCGCGTGTCGGACGGCTGCGAATGAATGGGGCGACGTGGCACAATGAGAAGCGACACGTGTCATGGGGGAACCGAAACCCCTTGTATATTTATAGATGTCTCCTACAGTAGTTTAACCGTAGGAGAATGCTGGATTGCTACTCGCTGGATCACACGCTCGAGCGCATACATAGAAAGAGCCGGAAGGGCGCCAGGGCCTGGGGGGGTCTCGTTGCTGGGCCGCGAGTGGGGCTCAAGCCCCACTACGCCCCCCCGGTAATTCCGCCACTGATTGGCGGGATGCCACCAATTCTTCACTCCCTTTAGATTCGCTTCAACAAGCTTTCAAAATTCAACCAATTATTTTAGTAGATAATCAGATACATTAGAGAACAACCTTTAAGAATTTGTCTCGTTCAAATCTTTCAATAGCTGTTCAAGATTCTTAAAAATTGAGATCAATAAGTCAAAAAAATAGCCTTTCAAAGAGTTTTTTTTTCATCCGTACCATTATTAAGTGTTTGTACTATGTTCTTACCGTTATGAAGTTCATATAGTCCCTGATGCCATTATAAATTTGATTCCATCGCATCAATACCATTTTTAGTCATTGCCAGCCTGAAATGACCTAAATACCCCCATCTCCTCCTTCCTCATCTATTCTCTCTCCTTACTCCATTCTCTATCTCCCCTCTGGTTTGCATCGCTTCGGCGAGCACCTCGGAGAAGATGTTCACCGGTGACAGAGAAGAAAGGAAGGGGGAGGACGGCAAGGTGGCCACATACTTGAACGCTATGATGGTGGCTTCGACAGCTCCGTCGACGATCACACGAGCTATCCCACGCGTGCTCCTTTTTGTGGATGTTTGATGTTGTGTAGGTGCATGGCATGGCGGATACCGCCATGTGTCTAAATCCAGCCACACATCGAAGTCCTCCCATCGCTCCACATCTGCGACCTATTGCCCTTCCTCATCATCACTGTCAACACTTACCCTTTTCATGTGCGCGCTCCCGAAGTTGGCCAACAGCGGCGCCGGCGCCGTGGCTAGGGCCGGACAAGTTGTCGAAGTTTGGAGAGAAGGGGAGGGAGGTGAGGGAGTGGTGGTTTGACCGTAAATTTAAATTGGTCAAAAAGGCATTTGGATCATTTCAAACTGAAAATGGCATGTATGCGATGGAAATTGAAATTTTAAACGCATAAGGGACCATATGAACTTCATAACGGTAAAATCACGAAACGGTCAATTCAAATGGCACAGATGCAAAAAAAAAACATGTTTCAAACATCTACGTCATACATGTGGAGAACAACATGTAACAATGGCATATATGCAACAAATCTTGCAGTACGTTGAAAGTGACTTTTAGCTCAACCAGTTTATTAATTCAGTTCAGCCACTGCGAACATGATGCAGATATAAACCCTACAACCCACTTGGGAGTTGTGCGTGTGGGTTGGGTAGTTTTTTTTGGGGGGCACTATGGTCATTTCCTCGTAGGCCCAAAGGGCCCTTAAACCCCAGGAAGAGAGAGCAGAGAAATCCCTAATTCCCCAGCCGCCTCCATCAGCGAATCCCGGCGGCGATGGCGGCGGCTGCGGCGAGGTCCGGATTCCGGCGCATGTTCTCCATTTCGGCCTTTGCACCGCAGAAGGTGCCGACCCCGCCCCCTAAGGCCGACCCCTCCCCCAACCTCTTCGTCTCCGGTGAGCTCCTCCCTCTTTCCTTCCTCATCCGTAGCGCCCCAGGCGCGTTGCTCCCTTCTGGAGAATTGGCGCGGGGAGGTGCCCTTATAGTCTTAGTTTATCTCAGATAGCTCAGGATTTCGTTTTGGCCATTAGTTAGTGATAGCTTGACCATAAGCTTGCATCCCGAAAAAATGGAGAACTTTGTGGCAGGATTCTTGCAGGTATGGTGGTGGTGGAAAGCACTTGCTTATTCATGATTTTTAGGCTTGACCTACTTGATGTGCATGAGGGGATTAGCTGAGAAGTTTTTCCCTTTTTGTCTGTTAAGAGTGTGTTGCAAAGTTCTTGTACATCCTTGACATGAGTTGTATTCTGTCACCCCAAGCATGTAGAACATTGAATGACCTTCACCTTCGCGTTGCTGAGTCCCTGAATAGGTAGAAATCATATGAATTTATCTGATTGTCGAGAAAGCTAGACCTAGGACAGTTAAAACAAACTCAGGGTTCGCTTATATTTTTTTAAAACATTCTTAGATAACGAAAGTTTGACTCGCGGCCTCTGAAGCCACCAACAAGAAATGCACAAGACCATTACAAAACCAAAAGATAATCACTTATTACAATCCAAAGGCCAAAAACCAAAGACGCAATGACAAATTGTTTTGCTCCCACGAAAAACACTGACTCATGTTTTGCTTAGATGTAACATAGATCAGAGACTTGTACTTGAATCCACACAATTTTGGACATTTGGTCGATTCAGTTTTCTATTAGGACTTATACTTGAACGCTATTCTGGTTGTCCTGTAGAAATAAGTTTGCCAAGTTCTTTAACTTACTGAGATAACACTACAAATGTTTGAATCATAAAGTTAACAAATGTCATGACACATGAACATGTCCATCTCTGTCTAAGTGTGTAGTAATCATGCTTGCTAAGGTGTCCTTGTATTGCCACTATATCGGTGACGGTAACTCTACATGGGCTTGCCTTGCCGGACGTAGTTATGACGCCTGCTTCGCTGTCATGGCGCTGTTTAGGTGTCATTTGGTGTTTGGATGATGGAGGCAGATGCTATGCCTTTGGGCTCCATTTCTAAAGGGACTGCGTGAATCTGGGGTTATCGCTTCTGGATCTTTAGTCGCAGCTGACAGGTTACAACCAGGGGCAGCTAAATCTGACGCGGTGGCGCTTGGGCAGGTCACTATAGCGGTGATAGAACTTGGGGTTTGCTGCCGCCTATGATTGTAGAGAGTTCATGCCAGAGCTTGGGGAGGGGAGGGGCCCTAGGGTGGCGGCTGCCATAGTGGAAGCTTGGACCATGACTGCTGCAGCGGAGCATCGGGGTGGTGGAAGCTGCATAAGAGATTGGTGGTGCCACGTGTGGCACCCCGCCGCCAGCAAGATCCCCTCGCCGCCATCTCTGTTTCTTCTCCTCTTCATTCTGTTGGGTTTAGTCCCAACTCCCACATCGGACATTGGTGATGGGGGAGCACAACTTAAAAGATGGAAGCACCTCTCTCCCACAAGGCTAGTCTTTTGGGTTGAGTTGGGCCCTGATCTGGGTTGTGTTTCCAGTTGGGCCAATAGATGTGGAGACCTGGGCCCGAGACCAGGTGTTGGTGTCGGGTGGAGCCGGATCGATGTGGGTCATGAGATGGGCCGGATCGCAGTGGGCTCTAATAAGTGGTATCAAGGCCATGATCGGTAACCCGGAACGTCTCCAAAAGATTGCACGGTGTAGGGCAGATGGTCCGATATGTGATGGGGGAGATTGTTGGGTTTAGTCCCACATCGGATATTGGTCATGGGGGAGCACAACTTAAAAGGTGGAGGCACCACTCTCGCACAAGGCTAGTCTTTTGGGATGAGTAGGGCCATGACTTGGGTTGTGCTTCCAGTTGGGCTAATAGATATGGGGCCCTGGGCCCGAGATTACGTGTTGGTCTCGTGGGGAGCCAGATCGTTGTGGGCCATGAGATGGGCCGGATCGTAGCAGGCTCTACCAATTGTTGGCCAGGCGGCCCACATTTAGCTCAGCTAAGCACCGCCGTTGGCCTGCCACATACGCAGGCCCAACATCGATGAGGGTTGCTCCCTCAACCTTACAAACCAATCTAAGGCCCTCCTCGCTTCCAATGTGGGACTATTCCAACAATCTCCCCCTCACACATTGGGCCGAGAATGTCTGGAACCAGACGGGCCACCTAGGCTGTGATATCAATTGTTGGCCGGGCCACCCACATTCAGCTCAGCTGAGCATCCTTAGGCTGTTGGCCTGCCACATATGCATGCCCAATGTCGATGATGGGTGCTCCCTCGACCTTATAAACCATGCTAAGGCACTTCTCGCTTCCAATGTGGGACTATTCCAACACAGTCTGATCACTACACCAGCTTAGCCAGTTGATTGCTTCCTCTCCTTGCATTACCTTGCTTGCTTGCTGCTGCTAGTTGTACTAATAGCTACTTACTTATATATATGATGTGGCCCACATGACTTGAACGCAGCAACGATAAAAAGATGATGAATTGCCTTGCCATATCATTCACCGTGACAACCATGCTAGTGTGTAGTAGTTGTGGCTGCTAGTCGGAGATCCCCTCGTACAAGTTTTTTAGTCGAAGCAATATGACGTAAAACACAAATGGAATGACAACAAAACAGCAGAGAAACAGCATTGTTTGAAGCTGTCAGGTTCGGCCTGACATACAATAAACGACGAGGTCCCCGTGCTGGGTCTGGTCGATCTCCGGTCTTACCTGCCCCAGCCGACCAGCCAATCCTTTGGAAGGATGATTATCTATCATGGCTATCTTATTTTAGTTAAGAACTTAAGATCAGTTGTTATCTTAAATCAAGGTTGATCATCTCTTTCTTTTCTTTGTTAGCAAGTTATCCTTATTTCCTAATTGTAAGCCTTGGACATAGGCAAGCAATAAAGATTATCTTATTTTGTTGGTCCTCCCGTCTTCTTCCTCGTGCTGGCAGCAACTTGCTGCCGCCGCCTTCCACCAAACAACCACAGATCGCTGGCATATTTGTGCCATAGGTCTGCCCAATCAATCCAAGCTCCTGACAGAAGCCTACTGATCCTGTATCCTGGTTCAGATTATGATACCAATCCTCATACGTCTTTCACCTTTTCTATGAGGTGCCTTGACTGTATCTTTTTAAGCAGTGAATATGTTACCAACTAAGTCCATGGAATTGAATCAATGGCATTGAACATGGTCAACTGGGCAAACAATTCACAAGGATAATGTAAAATTATTTTGGAAGCGTTGAAAACCATCAAAACATTGCCCCAATAGCCTAAATTTTTCAATGATCTTTACCTGAGACTCTACTTAACCGCTGAATATTTTGTCATCTCAGTTCTCGCTTGATCCAGTGCAGTTAATAGTTGCAGTGCCTCTTATTTTCATCTTAGGTCGTGAAAAATGTCTGGATTTTTTTCTTGAGCTTACAGTTCACAAAATATTGTGGATCTACTAAAAGAAAGCTGTTGTAGTGTATTGTTCTTTCCCTGCTCTACTCTCCTCTGTTAAGTTTATAAATTGGATCCGTTTATAAATTGGATCCTTTCTGAGTCTTGTGGTGCACACAATCTGTGAAACCCCATTTTAACATCAATGATTTATAGGGCTAAGTAAACGTACAACAACAGATGGACTACAAGAAGCTTTTGCAAAGTTTGGTGAAGTTGTGCATGGTATGCTTTTCTTTTGAAATTTAAATTTCGTTATTCTTTACATGCTTTTTACCTGAATGCTGTCTTTTGTATACCAAATGCAGCTCGAGTTGTCACAGATCGTGTCACTGGTTTCTCCAAGGGGTTTGGCTTTGTGAGGTATGCTACAGTTGCAGATGCAACTAGAGGAATAGAAGGAATGGATGGAAAGGTTTGGTTCTTACTTTCTCATCTTTTATGTCCCCGGTTTGCGCAGATCTATAAACTGTCTCTACTATTCATTTCTACCTGCTTGGGTATTTCTGATTTTGCTTTTTTCTCATGCAATGAAGAAGTCTCACTGTTCCTGTAATGGTTAGTGCTGTTGTTGTCCGTACTGCAGCTTACTCACCATTAGTTGATCTCTCTCTGTACACACATGTTATGAGCTGATATATTGGCTAATACTACTAGAAAGTACTAAGTAGTGAATGTGTGAGAAATTGTGCATACATGCTCTCTAAATATATTGGCTAATATTACTGAAAGTACTGAGTAGTAAATGTGTGAGAAATTATGCATATATGTGATCGGAACATCATGCATCGTGTGTATGGTTCTTGATGAATGTGTGTTGGTAAAAAATTGTTGTTGTTTTCACTCAGCTGCCTTGAAATTCTTGATTTAAAACAACCAATTTTATGTTTGATGTCTTCTGATATGTAGTCTCCAGGATTTCCACACAATAAAATCGGTTTTTGTTTGATACTAAAATTGTTCCATTTATTTTGTTGTGAAAATTTTGCTGGCTAATTACCAAAGTCATGTTGAAATGAGATGTTATATGTCATGGTGTGAAAGATTATTGCAGTTGCAGCTTGTGAACTATTGCGCTGAGGGTAATTTGCTGGGAACAATGAAAACTAGAATTAAGGTTCCGTTCTTTTGGGCTGATCTGAACGATTGAACAGCTAAACAACTAAAATGGCTGAATTTCGAGAGCTTTTCGAGGTAGTCTCGAGATTCGGACTCATTTCGTTCGACTTGGTTTTAAAGCATTAGGACCAGAGACTTATATTTTGTTGTGCACCAAAATAACCGGATTTCGCGAAATTTCGGACGAAATAAAAATAGATATTTTGGATTTTAAACAAAAGGTTATAAAAAAATTGCAAACCAAGAAGTCAATTTATACACCTCATGTTTGGACTACTCACTAAGGTATCATAGGTTCTCAAAAGAAGGATGCCGTGGCTTCTTTTTTATATATTACTGTCAAGTTTTATAAAATTATTTGAATTCAAAAATTTTGAGAGAATTTTAAATTTCATTGTGGACTGAAATTATCGAAATTCGCTAAATTTCACGAAATTTCGGCCGAAAGAAAAATCCCTGGTTAGGATAATTTTGATGGTTCGAGACAGCGGAAAAAAACGGGCTAAAAAGCCCGAAAGCATATGTCTTTTCAAAACGTAGATAATCTTTTCAGTTGTTAAGACCAGAAGAACAGAGCCTAAATTTGTGCGATGCAATAGGAAAACTGATGCTCTTGCAATGTGTTTAGAATCCTAACATAAATATTGCATTCTGGAATCCTGATTCTTGCGGCATATTCCTAACTGCGTAAATTCTCGACTCTTGAGGTTTTGCCCTTTCATTAGTTGATTGACACACCAGTACTATTGCATTGCAACTGTAGGGGTGAGACCCCCAGCCAATTGGGGTTCATGTAGAGCTTTGCTGCAATGTATAATAACGTGTATTCTATTATGTTTCTGAGACAGCTTTTTCTGTGCAGTTTCTCGATGGATGGGTTATTTTTGCCGAATATGCTAGACCCAGACCAGAGCCACAGCAACAAGACACAACTTCGCAGCCACAACAATCATGGGGCCCTCCATCTGGTTCATGGGGTTCACAGTAGATGAAGAGATGATCATGGGGCCCTCTATCTGGCTTTGGGGCTGTCAGGGGATCAAGCATCCATTGATTCTGCATCTTGTTTGTAGCTATGTGGTGCTCTCCTAAGTGTGAACGCCCTCTTGGATCCAATATTCTTATCGTGTTGGAGTGGTTGTTTACTCACGTCCATGGTTTCCACATGGTGAAGCGCTTCTCAAACCGAATATGGACCAAACAAGTATTACTATCAACGCACAAAAGACACAAACATCCCCAAAGCTTTGCTATTGATGTTCCCTGTCTTGCTTGTCTTGGATTTGTTGTTATGTTGAAATGTCCCTTTTATTTGAATTGCCATAGCCCTTATCAGCGGATGGTATGTGTTGATCTTGTACTGGATAATGGCCCATTGCTCAGAATAAGAACACGTTTACATGGCAAGGGAAGGTACAATAGAATTCCTAATCCGTTTCCTCGATGGTGATGGCGATGCACATCTGCAGAGCGCAATTCATTCGTGATCAACTGTCCATGCACCTGTATTGTGATGTTCTTGTCATGCATTTGATTTTCGCCACGCCCTTATCAGAATCGTTGTGTTGCCTGGCATGCTTTGTACTGTCCATCTGACTGCTCTTCGTTCCTGTTGGTACACCTGTTATCCTTTGCACCATGCCATGTTCATGCCGACATTGCCACTCTTTGTACCTGGAGTTACTGACAACACGAAGGTTTCAGCTGCATTATTGTCTTGAGTCATTCGGTTGCACATTATTGTCAACATTTATTGGCAGCTCCAGTGTGCAATGAGCTTTTCTTGTGTAGCCTGATGCCGTCTGCAGTACTGTGCATTGCCTGATGCCTGCTCCTTGTTCTTACCATTTCATTTGCCCACCTGCAGCCTGGATGCCGGCCGGAGCCGGTGCCTCTACTGCTGTTCCGGAGGATGCTTCCGCCGCGGCGTCCCGGCCATCTGGCGAACGCTGCCATCTACACCTCTGACGGCGACGCCTCGCCGTCGCACCCCGTGGCAGCATAATATCTGCCTACGCCACCTGTAGAACAGTATCTACTGTTCTGTGGCGGCGGTTAACCCGACCAAAGATTTACGTGGAAACCCCTCTCGACCCCGAACATTGACCTGGCCGGGCAGCGGGCACAGCCACACACACCCTGGCATGGTCGCCGGCGACGGGCAGGTGATGGAGGGGAGAATCGGTGTGAGAGTGAGGCCGGCAATGGCCACCTCAGGGGTGCCTTTCATGGCTGCAGAATCAGGCACGAGTGAAGGGGAGAAGGAGAGATGGCGAGAGTTGCCCGGCGCAGCAGGGAAGCCACCCCGTCGCGCGACGTGGGCTCGCACGCGGCCCATCTCTTCCTCCCCTGCTCTGCTCTGCTTGAGTTGCAGCTGCAACCTCCCGTTGCGATCCCTAGATAATTGAATGCACCAACAGTGACTCGAACCAAACCTTGCATGCGTGTAGTGCATTATTCAGGTGTGGGTTTTGTGGATTAGGGTGGTGTTTCTAGAACGCGGTTGAGTTAATGAGCAGATTTAGATGCCATTCAGCCTTGTTCTTTTTTTTTTTTTCCATTTTCTCTCTTTGCATAGTGGTTAATTGTCTGGGTAGTGAAGATTTTAAAATAACCTCTCCAAGTCGCCGCGGGCTCTCCTTTTTCTTAACGTGATAACTCTCTAAAGAAATATGACTTGTACTAAAACAGTATCTACGACCATTGTAGTGTCAAAGTTTATAGATAGCTAAAATTACAGTGCCATTGTACATGTTGTACCTGCTCTAACCGTGTCTCTTTGCCTACGTGAGATTGAAAAGGAATGCATATAGGACCTGTTTGGTTCAAGCTCTAAAGTTTGCCAAATTTTGCGAACTCTTCATGCTAATTTTGTCTCATGTTCATTAAAATATTTGCCAAATTTTGGGTAGTCTAAGAGAAAGAAAGTCAATTATACACGAGACTCGTCAGGAAAAAAAGTATCTTGGTGCGATCAACTTGTCTAACATGAATGTGGTAAATTGTGGCAAGCCATGACTTCAGACTAAATAGACCCTACGGTAGAAAGACCAATATAATTGCTCCCACAAATTATACAATATAAGTAACATTTCGGTGTCACTACAGGGAATTTCGACCGCCATAAAATGTCTTGACAGCCAAGAATGAACCATCAAGCATATAAAGTTATGAGTAAATTTTAGAAAACCCCATGTTTAGAGGCCAATATAACACATAACCACATGTTTTATATTTTTTATCACATAATTACATGTCTCCAATCCAAATTAACGTAAAACTACAGGTTTAGAGTTGTTAGCGACACATCGGCCTTATGATATGGCAAAAGAGCTCCACGTCAATCTGCCATTTCAGCGGGAATTTAGGGTGCGCCCTGAGTTGATCCCGCACGCCTTCTCGTTGTTCTCATGCACCGCTATGCACACCTCCCAGCCGATGCTCCGTCCTCCTCTAGCAGACAACAACGACCCTATAGACCACGATCGTGAAGGCGAAATGTTCTCAGACAAAGACAACTATTGATGAAATTTGTAAATCCCCCAAGTCACCCAAACCTTAGAAATAGATTCTTCCCCAAATTAGAACCTACCTGCACAACAGATGCGCTAGAAACGCTCACCTCTAGGACTGCACAGCGAGCTACCCTTCTGGTTATTGGCACCATGGAGCTTTGTCCCTTGTAGCCGGTGGTCACGGGAGCAGATAGGTGAATATAGAGCATCGGACGAAGGGAGGGGCCTGGGCCCAACTGATGTGGAGCTCTTTCGCCATGTCATAAGGCCGATGTGTCGCTGGCAGCTCTAAACCTATGGTTTTGCGTTAATTTGGATTGGAGACATGTGGTTATGTGATAAAAAATATAAGACTAGTGGTTATGTGGTACATTGGCCCCTAAACATGGGTTTTCTAAAATTTACTGTAAAGCTAGACTCAACCGTAGGAAACAATGACGCTAGGACGTCGAACATCTCCCCTGGCAGCTTCCAAAGAGCCATCGAGTCATGCGTCCGTGGCCAACCTAGGCACTCACAGAGCGATAACACCATTCGGTCTCTCTCAACGGCCATGGTTAAACAAACGAGAGTAGTTCCTCATGGGTTTGATCTCACAACCTTCCTAGATGGTCTCTCTCAACGTCTCAATATTTCGTCGTTGAGAGAGGAAAAAAATGAAAAATGGATTAGTATGGGCATGGGTTACTTTGAACCCATGATCTCGTGGGTGGGAACCGACACCACACAAACCGCTACACCATTGTTAGTATTGCAACTGGTAAAGACAGACAAACTTTTTGTGCAAGAGGAACTTGTGGGGCCACTTTTGATGGCTTTGCCCTTGGCCACTCCTATTGGGGCTAAGTGGGTTGGGCTAAGCTTCCGTTGCCAATCACACACTAGATCCTTAGATTTAAATCATTAAACTCGTTAATAACATAGACTATTCTAACATGCATGCATGACACACCGTATCATTAGTGCTATATTTTTTGATCTCTCTAGACGGTACTAGCCGTCGAGATATTGCATTTCTCCTGTAATGGCTGATATAGACCAATTTATATTTCATCTCCTTACTACAAAAAATAATTAAAAAACAAAAAAAAAACCCATGGCTTTCACATTTCGGAGTGCCACCACATACACGAGGACGTACTTGGACGGAATACGCCTCCATCGACCCCTTCCCTGTCGCGCGTACGCGCATGCCCGGCCCCACCACCGCCCACTTGCTTGGGCCCACAGGCCACGCTGGGTTCCCCCCTCCTGCATGGCACTGCCTATTTGCCTCTACCGAAACTGCCCCTCGACAGCATGCCTCACACCGAGGGCATTCCGGTCATTCGCCGCCCCGTGCAAACCCTATAAAGCGCCCCCCGGCACGTGAAGCTGCACTCTCACTCACGCACTGCTGCTCAAAGCCACTCGTGTGGTCAGTGGCACTCGCGTAAATATATAGCTCCAGAGATTTCATTTCGTTGCCCTAGCTAGAGAAAGAGAAAGAGGCAGCTGCTGTAGTTGTAGAGAGAGACAGAGAGAGAGAAAGCAGCAGCAGCAGCTGTAGAGAGAGAGAGAGCTAGAGAGAGAGAGGGGGAGGGGCAAGATAGAGGGGGGCGTGCGCAGGAGGTTGATGAGGCTCCTGTCGTTCGTGCCCTGCGGCTGCCGTGCGGGACCCATCGACGACGCGCCGCCCTCCGCGCTGCCGGCGGAGCGGCAGCTCGCCGCCGGCGACGGCGGCGCCGCGGCCAGGAGGCGGCGGAGGCGGGCCAGGTCGCTGGGGGGCTCGCCGCAGTGGCGCCCAGCGCTCGGGGACATCTACGAGGAGTACGGCGGCGCCGCCGAGGCCGCCGCCGCCAAGGGCTCCCGCGGCCGGATCGCCCCGGCCAGCAGGGCCAGGTCCGGCAAGCCGCCGGCCAGGGACGTCGCCAGGGTCCTGCCCCGCGCCCACAGCGACGAATACCGGTACGTAAACACCTCTCTCTCTCTCTCTCTCTCTCTAATGGTGTTGTTACATGCGATGCGTGCATTGCAGGCGCATCGAGACGGCGTCGTCGCTGCCGTCGTTTGCGCCGGGGGCCTTCCTGTTCTGATCGCCGCGGCGGCGGCGGCGGCCCATCGATGATGGCGAAAAGTACCAAGGCGAGGCGCGAACCTATATGCAGATTACTGCTGTCTACTTATTGCAGAACCAAGGATCTATGCTTAATTATCCAGGGAATAACTAATTAATTATATTAAGCTTTATAGATTGTATAACTCCATGCATGTCTGCATATAATATACTTTCATGTACGTGTCATGTGTGTCGAGCGTGTATCTGTATGTATATACAGTACGTATATCGAGGGTTGTGTTTGCGATTATGCGTGTCTCATGCGCACATCACCATGCATGACTTTGTAAACCTCTCTCATGGTGTAAATGCCACATGTACATACAATTAGTTAATATAGGGTTGATGGTAATTAATAATAGAATATATGTATCATTTTTATGGAAGTGTTCATCACAGACGTGACATGAGTTTTTTTAAGTCCATTTTGTTGTTGTTTCGAATGTGGGTTCTAACGCTTTAAAAAACAAGTCATATAAAATTGATCCGAATTTCAAGAAACTCTCAAAACTCAGTTATTTCAACCATTCAGCTGTTCAGCCGTATAGATCAGCTCAAAAAACATGGCCTTAAGGTCAAATGTAAGAGCATGAACAGCAGGGCCTGCATCAAGCGGCCTGCATCACCAGCAGAGCCTGCGTGCATGGCCGCTGCGTGTGTGTGCGGTCTGGCCGCGTTTGAATTTTTTTTGGCGTGGTGGCGCGAGCAGCTTGATGCAGGCGCGTGATAGCGAGCCACCTGCTCATGCTCTAATGTACTAAATATTACGCGAACATGCCAAAAATTAACCGCACCAAACAATAATTAATTAAAGGTATAGAACTATAGATACATAACTAAGTATAATTCAGTATAGAACAGAACGTGAAACATTAACGTCATGTAAAAACATAGTAATATGGGTGCATGTTAGAGACTACAGACGAACGAGCATGCACAATGAATTAATATTAGGTCCATCCTCACAACATATATCTAGAACATCAACTAGAACATGACAAATTACCGTATTAAGGAAATCAAAAATTCAATTTTCATAGCATCGTTATTTTAAGAGAAGATGAGGCATATACATGGGATAATCGATGACAGACGAGGGGAGGGCCAACATGGTCGTCCAGCCGTGTTGAGGTTTGGTAGAAGCGATCGATCATATCACGAATTAAGCGACAAGACAAGGTTCAAGTTACAAAGGCGCAGCTAAGCCGATGTGCTGTCTACGTGCTTAATTTGATACCAATACGACCTACAAGCTAGCATCAGAGCATAAGTCATAACATGCTCACCCAACCCGAGGTCTGTTAGCAATTCTTGATTAATTTGCCTCCCTTTAGCCATACTCTTGAACACGGATTGTAATTTAATTCAAAGTATAAAAATTCTGCTATATATACTCATGTGCAAAGGTAATATTCCATCCATCCCAAAATATAAGTCGTAGTTTGATTTCAAAAAAATCAAACTTAGCAAACTTTGACTATAAATTAATCAAATTATATGCATCGTTAGTATGCAAAAGTTGTACAATATGTTCATATTTCAAAGTGCTTTTGATACAATATCCTCTTTATAGAAATTCATAATATATAATAGAGAAATTTAATAGTCAAAATTAATCTTGAAAACCTTTCTCGAAGTCAAAATATGCCTTATATTTTGGGATGGATGGATTACTATTTAGATGCAGTGGGTCGAAAAAAAAGCAATTCCTAGCCCATGTCTACCAAGCAATGGGTCGGGCTATGGGCTTCAATCATTGGCCCACAAATATTTGTTCTTTCCTTTCCTTTCTTAAAGAGAATGGGAGGCACATTTGTTCTTAACTTCTTATGATCGATGTTTGAGCCTATATACAAAGGTGCAATGATAGGCAGGTGGCTAGGTCTAGGAGTGTTTGGTTGAAAAGAAGGGAATGAAAATTGAGAGAGATGGGATGTAAATTCCCTTGATTGATCAGTGGGAATTAGAGAAGGGGATGATAGTTTATAATTTAAATGGAGTTAATTCACTTCTCTAGATCACACTAAGGAATTAAAGTCTCACTCCCTTTCCATGCCCCCCTTCTATTCCCTCCTCATGACAAATATACTTTGTCGAGGGGGGCGAGGACGCGAGGCTGTGGCTGTTCGCTGCTAGACACGCATTTTGATTTCAAAAAAATCAAACTTAGTATACTTTGACTATAAATTAATCAAATTATATGCATCGTTAGCATGCAAAAGTTGTACAATATGTTCATATTTCAAAGTGCTTTTGATACAATATCCTCTTTATATAAATTCATAATATATAATAGAGAAATTTAACAGTCAAAATTAATCTTGAAAAACTTTCTCGAAGTCAAAATATGCCTTATATTTTGGGATGGAGGGATTACTGTTTAGATGCAGTGGGTCAAAAAAAAAGCAATTCATAGCCAATGTCTGCAAAGCAATGGGTCGGGCTATGGGCTTCAACCATTGGCCCACAAATATTTGTTCTTTCCTTTCCTTTCTTAAAGAGAATGGGAGGCACATTTGTTCTTAACTTCTTATGATTGATGTTTGAGCCTATATACAAAGGTACAATGATAGGTAGGTGGCTAGGTCTAGGAGTGTTTGGTTGAAGGGAATTGAATGAAGGGAATGAAAATTGAGAGAGATGTGATGTAAATTCCCTTGATTGATCAATGGGAATTAGAGAAGGGGATGAGAGTTCATAATTTAAATGGAGAGAATTCACTTCTCTTGATCACAATAAGGAATTAAAGTTGCACTCCCTTTCCACGCCCCCTTAATTCTATTCCCTCCGCGTGACAAATATACCTTATCGAGGGGGCGAGGACGCGAGGTTGTGGCTGGCTAGGCGTGCCACGCCACGTTGGCTCATCATGCCTAGGCTATGGCCCAAGCACAACCTAATCACCATGATTTTTTAAGAAAGGGCGTAATACCATACCGTTAGGCGATAAACCCCCCACTAAAAGGATCATTACAAAGTTCAAAATACATGGAAAGTAGCTTCACAAGGGTATGCTTGTAAAAATTTGAATCATCACCCTTTTGTGATACCAACCGCCGCTAGAAAAAAGCACTAGCCAGTGCTCCGTCGGATTTGACTCCATCAATCGAACCCCTTGTATCCAACGATTTCACCGCCAAGGAAGAACTAATGATCAAAATATCCGCTAATATTGGATAGCTCGTCAATAAACCTGATGCACATTTTTTTAGAAAAATAAAGTGTATTTTTTTTTGTGAAAGTGTCATATATTAATATGGAGAGAAACACCTTTTTATACTTTGGTTCCCGACAAACAAGCCACTAACAACAAGCTCCCTAACAAGGCCATTTTGGAACACTTTCACTTCCCAACTGTTAAATAGCACTCCTTGCTTCCCAACTGTTAAATAGCACTCCTTGCTAGCGATGAAGAAGATGAAGCTCTTGGCTGAAGACACAAAAAAAATTTCCTCAACCGGTGTCGAAGCCACCGCTCGGCGAGCACTGGCATGAGCACGGGCTCTGCCAGCGACAATATGTTGTTTCGTAGCTAGCACTCTAGTAGCCAATATGCGTAAGGGTAATGGTGTCGATCTTATTCTCCTTTTAACATGTCGATCTTATTCTCCTTCTAACCAGAGTCTTAACAAAAACCAAAATATCTTGATCAATCCGTCGACTAAGAAGCAGATGCACCATCGTAAACGCCTCGTGGCTTCACCCAAGTAGTAGCACGCCGCTGCCCGAGTTTATTGCCAAGGAAGATCAAAACACCATCGCATAGAACCAATGGCAATATTAAACTTAATATCATAATTCTACACCTGTACAGATGTCGGTGAAGAGTATTCAGCTATACCACACGTGTATAGGTTTTGTTATCTTCAGGCTTCAGCTACTACCTGCCATGCCAATCTTTATGTGAAATGGTAAGTAAATGGTGATGTAATTGACGTTTTTCGATCGAGAATGCCAATCACAAGAACGATGAGGAACAATTGACACATAGATGTAGAGATAGAAAGCCAGGCGGCAACATTTTATTAATCAATTGCTCGTCGTTTGCAATGGGGTCTCTCACCTATTTATAGTGTAGAGTTTCTTTACCACCAAGAAACCTCAAGAAATAATTACATACCTATTGTAGTTTGATTTTGCTCGTAATACCAGCGTGGTTATAACAAATGGAACGCAAGCAACTTACAGGCCACAGGGTATTCCCCGTAGATCATTGCCTCTGCAGCATGCGCTGGCGTGGCCCATGGGCCATGGCCCAGTGTCGGGCAGTTGATCGGCCCAAAACCCTCTCCTCCCTTCCCTTACCCCTGCTCCTCCATCCTGTTCTAGCCAGTCCCTAATTCTATATGATAGTGCTGCACCAGTCACCTTGACAACGACAAAAAGGGGTATATGATGGGTTCATATCATTATCTCGTTGTTTGGTAGTTGTCCCCGTGAATGGAAAATTGGTGCTTGACACCCGTGTTCTTGATGCTGACCAAGAAGCTGAAAGGCTTCCACATCCTTCTAGGGCAATTTGACCGACTGGGTGTTTTACAAGATAGGCTCCTATGAGTTTCGAGTGACGGTCATTTGGACAGGAGGTATGATGAATAGAAGGCGGCCCGATATGTGGGAGAAGTTTGGGGATCACTGTTGTTATTGTGTGAACATGTATAACTGCATGCCAAGAATCCATTGCATGTTCAGCAGGTGTTGTTGATTTATGATCCAAATTCAATCAAAGAGGCCAACTTCTGACGGAGTGAAGTGGAGGCCCGTTGCCGGTAGGCTTGGGCTGGAGCGGAAATTTAAAAATATATGCATATATTTGCGGTAACATTTCTTCTCAACATTAACAACATACATACATACGTAGACATGTATAAAAGTACATTTAAATACGTTAGATCCACAGGAGCGCGTGTGTGTAATGGGCAGCTAGAATCCTCTGCCGTAGCCACTGCACACTGTCAGATGGGGTCAAGCCCACCTGGCAACTGCCGTAACTGCATATGCAGTTAGGACAGAGGATCCCCGCCGGTTCTATAATGGGTGCGTGTTAGGGTAGCGTGTATCATGGGCATTGCATCCTGATCAACCAACAGATCGATCTTGCAACCTAGCTAACGTACGCCTTAACAAATACTCCCTCCATCCCAAAAAATAAGGCGCGCATGCATTTCAAAAAGTCAATAGTTGCAACTTTTGACTAATGATTAAGCTAAAACTTATATTTTCCATGTTATGCATGTAATATGATTGGATTGATATTTGAAAGTTCTTTCATATGATGTTAATTTTGTATTTGTTAATAATATATCATGAAAGAAATTAATGGTCAAAGTTCGGCTTTGAAGATCGCGCCAAAAATTTATATGCCTTATATTTTGGGATGGAGGGAGTAGCAGCTATACATGTAGTTGATTAATTATTAAAAGAAGCAGCCAGTGATGCTGCGGCTGCCGGCAAAGAGGGAAGAAAGTCTCTGTAAAGGAGCATGCAAGCATGCGTCTTAATTAATTAAACAATCAAAATCCATTTATATATGTGCAGCCAGCAAACATAGAGGGCTCCATGCTATTGCTAGCTCTTTCAAGTCATCAACCTTTTCGATCTCTCGTCGTTGATCAAAATAATCTCTCGATCCGTTTCCTCGTATTAGTTGTGTTTCTGTCATATTGCTGTTCCGTTCCATTTTACCTAGCTACTGTTGCATTCAGGTTAATTAGCTAGGCGGCTGCATTGTCATTGGCGGAGCTAGAAAATCTGAAAGAAATGGGAACGAGCACAAATTTCACCTTTGGTACAAGTGTGGAGTATTTTCTCAACAGAACAAAAAAAAGGAAGGTTGTGTATGTATTTCCATCTCATTATGAAATGAAATCGAACGCGAATTTCACGTTTGTACAAGGCCAATTATTGAAATCCGAAGCATGGAGTATTTCCTCAATTATATGGAAACAGGGGAATTGCAGAAAAAAGAAGAAGAAATGTTGTCGTACTGCAGCCTCATCTAAATGCAGGCAGACAGGATTAGCCTCATCTAACATTCTAACCCAAAGGCTGCCTCTCTGCATGCAACTTGCAGTGTTCCTTCGGTTAGGCATATTAAAAAGAGGACATATGCAGATTCTAATAATGAACTGCAGGTAGCTAGCTAAGCTGTAATTAAGAGGAAATGGGTGGGCATGTATGTCTACATGATGTATTAATAATGTACTGTATATACAAGTATTGTACGTATTGTATGGCAAGAACACAGGTCATGCACTGCATGCATCCATGTGGGCAGGCAGCTAAGTAGCTAAGTACATGTATTTATACGAGTACCGGGAACGACCATGTGGCTTTGCTCTCGTCGCGTACGTACGAGTATCTTAGCTAGTAATTGAGTATCAGCTTAATTAGTCACAGCAGGTTACAACTTACGAGTTAATTAATTAGTAGTATAGGATTTTAGGAGTGCGAGATGAGTACAATGCTGCTACTACTTGCTAGTGCTTGCTGCTTCTGCCTATGAAACTAGGATGGTGGGACGTCCCAATTTTTTATTTTTCTTTGAGAAAGCTCGGTTTAGAGCATGTTTGATTCACAACCCTCACTCACCTTGCATTGTGTTGAGTGTCCTCGAATTTGACTCTGTTTGGTTTGTGCTCTTCAAAAATCGTGTCGTGGAGAACCTTCGCTGACATAATTTCTATGTGAAAATGTCATCTCCTTGTGGCGCGAAATCAAATCTTGGTGCTATCACATTTTTTTTTGTCATCTGCCTTTGTATTAATAAAAAGAAGTTACAGAGTGGGGAGAGATAATGGCCCCTCCCCCGTGGGCCCGAAAGCCGGTCTAACTAATTACAAAGGGGTCGCCGACAGCCTCCCAAAGGCGCGAGTCATCTAGGAGCAGATTAAGAAGCTATCACATTGACACGACAAGCGAAGACGGCTACCCAAATAAACCCTTATTTAGGTTTCGTCCTATGGCCTTCTCGTTTGGACGAGCCAATTGTATCAACTTTTCGAAGCTAGCATGGTGAGGAATATCTCCAAGCCACCTCTCGAAGCAAGCCCACCATTCTAGCTCAGTCACTTCGCCACAATTAAGCGCAGCAATTTGGATATTCGGATCATTTTTTCTGCTTGTTTATATGATGCAAATATGACATAAAATTTTTCATCCCAATTCGTACTTCTCTTGTTAAGGTGGTTGCTAAAATGCACAGAAATCTACATCCTATTTGCTCATAAAAAAAAATCTATTTACGTGTTTCAGATATCCATTCACACCCACTTATACAAACACTGTCTAATTTATCTACCGTCAGATTTGAATCGAGCCAAAACTAATGAGAATCTCAATCTGTGTATTCAATAATCCTAATTACTTTTGACGGTTTGATGGGCCGGTCAGTTTCCGGGCTCGGCCCACCCGAACTCCCAACTGTAAAGCTCGTGGAGGCAGGTGCACGGCGCGCTTTGCTCAATGACACGTAGGCCACCGAGCGTCCGGGCCCACACGTCAGAGAGTGACGGCGGGTTCGTGCGGTGCGGTGCGCTACCGTCCCGGCAAAAGTCAACAACAACCGCCGGAACGAGCGGCAGGGACGACCGGACGAGGGGCAGCCTGGTCCTTTCCATGCGTGGGCCCCACCGGCAGGCACAGATCCATCCATGTGCACCAGCGGAAGACTTGGGTTCCATACTTCCATTGCGATCATTCAACAGAGAAGAATTTAAAATTTCTATCCCATTTCTAAATTTCCAGACATTTTCGACGATTTGGTTCATTTCAATTAGCTCAGAGTAAGAGGCCCAGACTTCCGGGTGCAAATTTGTGTTCATCTTTAATCTAATCAAGGTTCACCAACTTCGAGGCAAGCTTGAAGCATAGGATACCTTCCTCGTTCCTTCAAATATTGGGTAGATACTCCGTATGCTACGTATTTTGCCTCGTTTAGAGGCACAAAGAAGTACACGTACACCACCAATCCAAGATAACATAGAGGAGAGACCTAATTTTTGTACGAATAATGGGGCATTCTTTGTTCTCTATAATGGGCATTCCTCTGATAAACCCCTTATAGAAAAAAGTAAAATGTGAATGGCTACAGAGTTTTTAAAACTAGTTTTGAACTCTTACAAACCACTCAAAATTTAAAAAATGTTAAAAAAATGATACAACGCTTGACCTATAAAAACAATAAATTAAAAATGGGAGTGATTTTCATGATCATGTCCGTATAGGTGGATATATATATTCATTGTTTTATCCTCTTTGAGGTGTAAAAAACCCCAAATTCACATAAAACTCCAATATGATCTTGACTTTATACACATTTACAAGACTACCCTTGACTCCGCCATGAGTCCATTGTCTCTATCTTTTTTTGGAACTTTTTTTTTCTTAAGTTCCTTTTCCTTGTTTGCTTTATTCTCCATAGGAAGTTACACTATCATCAAAAGTCTCCGCCTTTCTTCAAAGTTGAAACTCAAAGCGAGCGCCAAACCTTACCCCGATCGATTTTTCTCCCTCATTCCCTCGGCGTTCGCGCCTAGGAGCGGCGCAATCGGGATCCACTCTTCGCGCCGATCCGAACGAGCACAGATTCGCGAGCCCACGGCGCCGCCGCCTCCCGCATTTGGCTAGCCCCTTGCTTGTATGCTTTCTTGGATTCGGTTTCTTGATCCATGGATTGGTGTGCCTAGTTCTTTGTTCGTTTCACTGGCCGAGGAGGCCTTTTCTTGGGGGGTTGCGTGGTTCTTGCGCTGCTTTATGTCTTCTTGTTCGTTGGCTCTCCTTGCTCCTTGCAATGCTGGACCGGTCTCCAGTTTCTTGATCTTGTGGAGAGACATGGAGATTCTTGTTCGTCGGTGAAAGAAAGGTGGCGACTTTGCAGTGTTGTTGATGATTTTTGTGTGTGTGGATGTGTAAGCATTGGGGCGTCAGGTTCGTAATTTGTAGTTCGTCCACTGGGGCGAGGTGGGAATTTTGAGTTTTTTTTTGTGCTGTGCTTCTGTTTATAGTTCTATTGCTCTTCTTTATCTGTTAACTGGATCAGTCTTTCATTTTAGGAGTGCGATTTTTGCATGGTTCAAATCTACTGATAACAGAGTAATTTGGTTCCTTAAGAGTTCCATTTTACCAAACGGGGAATTTTGTGTGCATTGAGATTATTTTTCAGTGACGTAATAACTTCGTATAGCATACATTATACGAAGTTATACGAGGCTACCCAAATAAACCCTTATTTAGGTTTCGTCCTATGGCCTTCTCGTTTGGACGAGCCAATTGTATCAACTTTTCGAAGCTAGCATGGTGAGGAATATCTCCAAGCCACCTCTCGAAGCAAGCCCACCATTCTAGCTCAGTCACTTCGCCACAATTAAGCGCAGCAATTTGGATATTCGGATCATTTTTTCTGCTTGTTTATATGATGCAAATATGACATAAAATTTTTCATCCCAATTCGTACTTCTCTTGTTAAGGTGGTTGCTAAAATGCACAGAAATCTACATCCTATTTGCTCATAAAAAAAAATCTATTTACGTGTTTCAGATATCCATTCACACCCACTTATACAAACACTGTCTAATTTATCTACCGTCAGATTTGAATCGAGCCAAAACTAATGAGAATCTCAATCTGTGTATTCAATAATCCTAATTACTTTTGACGGTTTGATGGGCCGGTCAGTTTCCGGGCTCGGCCCACCCGAACTCCCAACTGTAAAGCTCGTGGAGGCAGGTGCACGGCGCGCTTTGCTCAATGACACGTAGGCCACCGAGCGTCCGGGCCTACGCCGCCACCACGCATCGTGGTGCCACCGCCGCCCCCCTCTACCCAGCGCCGCCGCCTCTCGCCTCCCCTCTCCACCGCCACCGCCACCGCCACCGCCCTCTCCCTTCTGCTCTCCACCCGACCAACGTTCCCCGCCGCCAGGCGCCGGGTCCTGCTTCCCCGAACGCCGCCTCCACCGGGTCCGGCTTCCCCGACCGCCCCCGCGCGCCACTGGATCTGGCTTCCCCGACCGCCGGCGCCGCCGGCTCCGGCTTCTTCGTCCGCCGCTGCCACCGGATCCGACGACCTCGAGAGCCCTCCATCCTCTCTCTCTCTCTCTCTCTCTCTCTCTCCTCGCTAGAGATCGGCGCATGATTTGGTGTTGTTCCGGCGTCGTGATCCGACCTTTTCCGTTGGTTTCTGTTGCAGCCCATCGGGGAAGCTGGTACAGATCGAGCACGCGCTTACGGCTATCGGATCCGGCCAGACTTCGCTCGGCATCAAAGGTGAGGATGCGTGGAGTAATCTCTTCCCTGTAGGAAATTGTTAGGTTTTAGGCCAGCTCGAGACTTCGGCATGGGGGTTTTGCGCTTGGCTTAGAGCTAGGGCCGTGCTGGAGGGTTTAGAGGTATCGGTGTGTAGTGGCTACATAATCTATATGCATCTATATGGTTTTTATTCGGTTTCTTGTACTTGAATTAATCTACTCCCCTTTCCTATGAAATTTGGGTTGGGATGTGAATGTCTTGTGATGAAAGCTGGCTGTTCATGCTTGTTCCAAGACATTTGCTATTTGGTTTCTCGGGTTGATGGATTGTAATCAGATTTTTGTATTTTGCTTTCCAATGTGCTATAGTATTGTGTACTGGAAGGATGACCAGCTGTCCAGCTGTGTTCTATTTGGTGTTCTGATGACCATGATCGATTGCATACAATCAGAGTTTTACCTGGGAGTCTACTTCCCATACAATTTTGTCTGTAAAACCCCAAGCACAGGAGAGAAGAAGCTTTATGGCGAGTTCCTTGTAAATGCTCAGGTATGACATGATTCTGGTTTCTCGTATCTGCTTTTGAAGTCTAGCTTCCTGTCATGCTATGTATATATATGCACATTGAATGAGCAATATGTTGCCCAATTTGGTCAAATTACTTGCTCAAGCACAAAACAAGGTGAAAAGGAGATTCAAAATGAGGTAAGCTACCAAGAAAAACTAAGGGGCTAACATTTATACTTCACTAGAAACTCTGGCATGTTTGGTATTTTATAGATTCTTAATTCCAGGTCCTACTTCTTGGACGATTGCACCACAGGAATCTGGTAAATTTGGTCGGCTACTGTGCTGAAAAAGGGCAACATATGTTATTATATGCATACATGCCTAATGGGAGCCTTGCATCACATTTATATGGTATTTCCCTGTCTTCATATGATTCATTCATAAATCATAAGCGCCTTTCTCCTTAGTCCTGACAGTAACTACTACAAAACATCTGTGCCTGGCTGTTGGTATAACTTTGTTTGAATGAATCTCATACTGTGTCAAAGCTTCATTCTTTATCTCATGTACCTTGATGGCTATTGATATCTGACAAACATAACTACTGACTGGCCTTCTAGGCTCTAGCTGCTTTGAGCAGATAAATCATTGAAGGATGATTCATGTGGAACTTGATATACATTAGCTATTTCATTGATTTCTTTTTATCCTTGCACATTATTCTTGAACATTTATTGGACTAATTATCTTGATTTCGTGTCAAAAACTACTTTTACAAAGGAAGTAGTTGTAGAGCTAGAATTTTACATGTTACATGCCATTATGCCAATAGTATATTCCTTTCCCTTTTGAGGATTTCTTTTCATCAGGTGAAAACAGTGCAGCACTAAGGTGGAATTTGAGGGTAAACATAGCTCTGGATGTTGCTAGGGGCTTGGAGAACCTACATGGCTGTTTTAACACATAGCTGGAAGCTTGATGCATGATGAAATGTGGACATGTTTTTGCTCAAAATAATGTGAAGAAGTTTGTTGATCTGGTTTAACTTTAGTGCAGGCTGTCCCTTCAGTAGTTCATCGTGACATTAAATCACCAAACATTTTGCTGGATCAGTCCATGCATTCTAGGGTATGTTGAATATCTCTGCTATTTGTTTGTTTCTCTCCTTGAATGGAATGGCAAAGCTCCTGCCCTTTGCGTTAAAAAAAAGATCTATCTGCTATTTCATCATATTATGCAATACACATCATACATTCATATGTTAACACCTGTATTTTAACTCAGCAGCCAATTGGCAGCAACAGTATCAAATGGTATTTTTTTTTGTTCCTGCTGTAATATAATATGCACCAGACCTAATTGGTACTTTCAATATTCTGTTTGCACTTGATGCTGCATATAACCATACATTGAAGGCAGCAAAAAAGACTATACTGGTTATTTGTTCCCTCACTCAGGTAGATTCCTGATTTGAGTAAATAATAATTTTTTGATGCTAAGTGACATGGTGTAGTATGTATCTAATTTTAAAGAAATTAACACGTTTTTTATCAATCAGCAAGTCTTTAAAATAGCCTTTGGTTGTAAAGAGTTAAATACACATGAGGTTCTCTGATATGCGGTGAATGGTGGGTGTGCGAACCACCCTACGGTTTTAGTTGTTCAAACACGACAAAAAATATTGCATGCTACTGCATCTGTTGCATTTTTTGTTGATTTGCTCTTAGAGTGAGGAAGCTTGCTTTGTTGGCCAGGTCGCTGAGACTTTGGATTGTCAAGAGAAGAAATGGTTACTCAAAATGGTGTTAATATACGAGGGACTTATGGATATCTTGATCCAGAGTATGTGTCCTCACGATCATTCACAAAGAAGAGTGATGTGTACAGCTAATCATCTCAATTTTGTGTTTTTTGGAATTGGAATAATTGTTAGATTACCGGATGTGTGGATTGATTTGGTGGCAATTGAACTGAAATGTTTATTTTTCTTGTAACTGCGGTTCGGTTCGGTTTGGTTTGGTTTGGTTGATGCTTTAGTAAATCTGGGTATGCACATCTAGGTCTTAGCTTTCTTGTGATTAGATGTTTATTTTTTTAAAGTAAACTTAAGTAAAAGACTACCAAAATGTATTTCTATGCCATTTTAATGTTCCAATGCAAGGTACAGCTGTGTTTAAAATGCAATTGCATGTGTTGTTGCTTACAAGTTCTTTTTATTCACCATGAAGCTTTTTGCGGAGATTGAGAAGTTTAACAGATCAAGAATAGTTAAACATTGTCACACTGTCCTTGTGAACAAGTACCAACTTAATGATCTAGGGAATTTTATTCAGGAGCACGTGTACCAAGTTTCTAATTTTTTTTGTTCAAGAACATATGTACTAAGTGAATTAGGAGTTTTTATTGTGATGAATTTTATTTCTCTCGTTGCAATGCACGAGCATATTTGGTCTGGTTGGAAAGGTACCAGACTCCCCACCATTTAATTAAGAAAATATCGAACAATTTTATGTTACAATATTTTTTTCTCTTCATCCATGAACCACTTATATTTGTCGTAAAACAAAGGATGTCTTGGGTCATGCTCAGGGGCTAGGACGTGCGTGAATTTTTATTTCTCCCGTTGCAACGCACGGGCATTTTTGCTAGGCATGCGTGAACTTTTATTTCTCCCGTTGCAACACACGGGTATTTTTGCTAGTAATAGATTATAAATATGCAATCTAAACGTTGATCTACCGCCCCTCTAACACTGTGAGACTCATGTTATTCCTAGAGCTGCTAATATTTTCTCCTATTTCTTTGGCTTCGGAATTTCTATGTGCAAAATACACGGGTTGTTTTGGGGTTAGAAGTGTTGTGCTTTCGTTCTCTAGCATGAACACAACCGTTGACATCAGTGGCCTACTATTTGGATTGTCTTGTACGCACAACAATCCTATGTGGATACATTGTAGAACTTCATCTTGTACACAATTCTTGACAATGCATGAGTCCACTAAATTCATTGCCTTACCGTTTGTCCATAAGCTCCATGCCTGAAACAATGGAACCAAGTTCTTATAAATTAACACGTGCTGTTTGATTTGTATGACAAAAACAAGGGGATCATATTGCACTTACGTAAGCTAACAGGTTGGGGAAGTCTATGATGTGAGGTAAGCTAATCTTCAAGCCACTTATGATCTCCAAGAGTATAACACCAAAACTATAGGTGTCAGACTTGATAGAAAAGGCACCGTCCATTGCATATTCAGGAGACATGTAACCGCTGATTGAGCAGATTTAGTGAAAAAAAATAAATATGAAAGCATAATCTTTTCTATAAAAAAATCAAGGCATAATTAGTTAATTGCTCACTATGTTCCAACAACTCGGGTAGTGTTTGCTTCTTGTTGGTTGCCACCAAATATTCTTGCCATGCCGAAATCTGATATTTTTGGGCTCATATCCACATCCAACAGAATGTTGCTTGATTTGAGATCTCTATGAATTATAGTCAACCTAGAGTCTTGGTGAAGATAAAGCAGTCCTCTAGCTACTCCTTTGATTATCTTGATCCTTGTTGGCCAATCAAGAACACATTTACTTGTAGCATCTATTGATAGAAAATACGAGATGTAATTGTAAGTATGAAGACAAGTTTCATTTGGACTTCAATATGAAACTACGAAAATACCAAAGATGAAGATGTCCAAACTTTTGTTTGGCATGTACTCGTAAATCAGCAGCTTCTCATCTCCATGAATGCAATAAGCAAGAAGTCTAACAAGGTTCTTGTGCTGCAATCTTGCAATTAGAACAACTTCATTTTTAAATTCCTCTACCCCTTGTCCGGAACCCTTATCGAGTCTTTTGATTGCAACTTCTATGTCGTCCAACATTCCCTGAGTGATGGAACCACTCTTAAATTGCAAAGGCTTGGACAATGAACTAATTTTCTTAGTACTATTCTTTAAGGTAAATATCTGTGTTACCTTATAAACCTTCCCAAAGCCACCTTGTCCGAGCATGTTGTCTTCAGAGAAATTGTTCGTTGCAGCAGCAATGTCTTCGAAGCTAACAAACGGGAGTTCCATATTTTCATCACCAAGTTCATTTGACGTGGCCGAGTATCCTTGCTTCGATTTTTGCAAGATATATTTGTTTCGAAATTTGCCTAACATGAACATCAGAATTGCGGAATATTATTAAGTACTTACTGTTACATTTAGGAAAAAAAATTAGTACTCCCTCCTTTTTTTTATATAAAGCGCATTTTGAATTGGCATATGGATTAAGAAAATTGTGAAATCAAGAGCAAGCCAAAAAAATAACCATGCTACCCTTGTTATAAATGCCTTAAAAATGTAAAGGAAAACATTATGTGAGGGTCGTTTAAAATTTATGAGAGAGAATCATGTAATAAATAGGGACTGTCTAACTAGCAGGCGCCTACACTTTAAACTTTTGTGCAGGCGCTAAAAATTCCACCAAATTAATACATTTCTTCCAGTAACTGAAAATGTGGAAAAACAGTACAAATTTAGTGGAACTTTTAGCATCTGCACCATTTCGCAAAAATAAAACTATAATAAAAGAAAAACAAAATAAATAAACAGAAAACAAAATAAATCTATAATAAATAGAAAACAAAATAAAAATATAATAAACAGAAAACAAAATAAAAATATAATAAACAAAACAAAAAATAAATCTATAATAATATTTGCCTGCACTTTGAACTTCTGTGCAGGCGCTAAAAGTTCCACCAAATTAATACATTTCTTCCAGTAACTGAAAATGTGGAAAAACAGTACAAATTTAGTGGAACTTTTAGCATCTGCATAAATAAAAAGAAAACAAAATAAATCTATAATAAACAAAAAAAAAAATAAATCTATAATAAACAGAAAACAAAATAAATCTACAAAAAAACAAAATAAATGTACAATAAACATAAAACAAAATAAATCTATAATCTACAGAAAACAAAATAAATCTATAATAAACCTAAAACAAAATAAATCTACAGAAAACAAAATAAATCTATATATAACAGAAAACAAAAAATAATTCTATAATAAACAAAAAATATCACTAATTATATTATTAATTAATAATTACTTGATTAATCGCTAATCGGACTTGATTAATTAGCTGCTAGCGCTAGTTCGCTGTACATGCCGACGCGCCTGCAAGATTCGCTAGTTTGCAGGCGCCTGCAAACTAGCCGTGGCGTAATAAATAAGGGTAGACAAGGAAGAGCATCAATAAATTTGTATGCACATTTTATTTTTTTAAAAAGAACATTTGAATTATATGTCTTGTAAATAAAAACGAATAGAGTATTTAGTTAAAAAAACTATTACTACAAGAAGATTGCATTGTAAATAGTGAAGTAACTCCAGCTCTACCTCTGAATTTGCATATCCAAATAAGGAATATACAAATAACCACAACCAGACTTGCCGCAACTGGAACCAAAATCTTCGTGACATCACTTCCTTTCCTATTACCTGCAGGAACATAATCTGGAAGAGAAAATACCACTAAGATTGTAAATTAAGCACCAAGGACTAACCAATAGCCTCTTTGCAGAAAAAAAAAAAGAGGGGTAATTTGCTTGCAATTTATAAATGATCCATGGAAACTGCAACCAATAACTATGGGGAGCGTACCTAGTTCAGACTTTGCCAACCTGACATAGAGATCCTGCCCTTTGTCGATGTACCGAACATCAACAATGGCGCCCATCCACATGACGCAGCCACTGCCGTCGCCGCCGCCTCGGATATTACCGGCCGCGTAGGCGACGCACGAGCAGTTGGCTAAGCACCTCGCCCTGCACTCCTCCATGGTCGCGCCCAAGTCCACCGTCGTGTTGTCCATGTCCGGGGGCTTCACGCCGCGCACCGCCGTGAACCCGTCTTCCATCGTGCCCCCGTCGGCGCACTCCAGCGGCGCGTCCCTCCGGCACCCGGCGGAGGTCTCCCTCATGGACCACTGGGAGGGGGACGCGGGGCTGAACCCCTTCACGCAGCTGCAGAACGACGTCGACGCCGCGTTGGCGTCGCAGAGGCCGAACACGCCGCACTTGGCGTAGCTGTCGCAGAAGTCCTTCGGCGCCTGCCCGAAGACGTCCCACGCCTTGCTGCTGGCGTCCCACCCCAGCCGCTGGATCACGCCGGCCTCGTTCAGCACGACGCGGGAGAGGGGAGCGCCGGCCTTGGGGTTGATGACGTAGGAGACCTCGTCGGGACTGACCACCACTTGGTACGTGTACATGGCGGTGTACGACGCCATCGCCGGCACGCCGCTGAACCACAGCCCGTTCCACGGCCCCGAGCGGTACTTCTTGGAGTTGCCTTGCCACGAGACCCATTCCGGTAGCTCCTTCGTGTCCAACACGCAGCGGTAGTCCCCCGTCGCCGGGTCGTCGGGCGAGCGCCATGACGCGAGGGACCACTCTGCGCCGGTCCGTGGGTTCTTGCCGAGCCTCATGCCGGGAAGCAAGGTGTTCGAGGGGTGATCGAACGACTGCCAGAGGATGGCGCCGCCGCCCTGCTCCTGCACGACAAGGTTGCCGGACTCGAGCAGCCGCGCCGCCGCAACGCCGGTCGTCGTGTTCGACGACGACGACCATACCGTGCGCCCGGCGCCGTCGAGGAGGAGGAGGAGGCCGCCCTTGCCGTTGATCACCAGCACGCCGGCGGTGTCGTTGAGCGGGCTGTCACGGTTGGCCACCCAAACCACGTCGGAGGACGCGGAGAACCACACACCGAGGTATCTCCTGCTCGGCGTGCCGGGGGCGAAGAACCCCAGGGTGAAGAACCCACCGGCCGAGACAAGCGTGTCGCCACCTTTGTCGGTGATGTTGCGGCCATCGTTCAGAGTGTCAGATGCAGCGATGGTCGCGATGGCCGAGGTGCCGAGAGAAAGGAGGAGGACGGAGAAGAAGATGACGGCATGGTAAACGAAGCAGCTCGTAGCTGCAACCTCCATAGTTAATGGCCTTCACGTCTAGCCCTTGAACAAAAGTTTCATCGGCACGGCCTCACCGCCGCTCGCTGGCTCTCGCTGAGTCGCTGCTATAAATGGGATCGCTGATGCACTCCACAGTCCAAAACTGATAGTCAGATAACATATTCAGAATTTCAGATTCTTTTGCGTGGACTTATGTGAATGTTGTAAAAATGCCCGTAAAAATGGCATGTTGTAAATGTTGTGTAATTGTGTGGTTATCTAGGCTAGGATTGACTCTGGCATGTTGTAAATGTTGTGTAATTGTGTGGTTATCTAGGCTAGGATTGACTCATGACTGACCGAGTCTGTCTGTGGATAAGTATTGAATGACCGAGTCTGTCTGTCTGTGTAAATGAGGAGGGTGCAGTTCAGAGTACCTGGCTGCCAGTCCTCCAAGATCTTCGCTTGCTTTCATCACTGACGCTAGCTCCAAATGATTAATTAGCGCCTGGACCATATATAGCATCACCCTTCATACGTCTCATTAATTGGAATCTTGACTTTGGTATTCCAATAGTTAACATTAGCCACAATTTTCACCCTTCATACATCTCATTAATTGGAATCTTGACTTTGGTATTCCAATAGTTAACATTAGCCACAATTTCACCCTTGAAAACAGCCTGAAGTGACAAGAAGTTTATTAGAGCTTCCATTTTTTCCTCCCTTCTCTCCCTCTTGTCTTCTTCCCTCCTCCTTCCTCCCCTTCCTTTTTTCCTCTCTTGTTGGCCGGTACCAATGCGGGAAGGTTCTCGGTTTTTTGGGTGGCGTGGAGGCCAGATCCGCTACGAGGTGGCCGGATCCGACAGCGAGGTGGCCGGATCTGGCGGCAGCGCGGCCCGGGCCGGCATGGGGCGAAGGAGGCGTGGCCGGGGCTGCGTGGGCGTCGGCGGTGGTGGCGTGGCGGCGGGCGGAGGAGATAGAAAGTAAAATCGTTGTGTCGCTGCCCCCACCCCTTGTTACTCACAAGCCTACATGCCACCACTTTGCATCGAAGTGCAACCCGACCATCACCGGCGAACCATGCAACCCATCCTTTGTTGGACACCACTCACATGGTACCACTAGTTTCTTTAGGATACCATAAAAGAACTTAAAATAATACAATATGATTAGAAACGAACATGCGAAGCAACAGACCAAGTTCTAGCAGCTCACTGCTTTTATCCATCCACATATCATCATCTTATCCAATCCATTTTATATTCCAAATAATTCCCTCTCTATCCCTAGTTCTCTATAACAAACCAGCAAACACGATGTTATTCAACGGCTGCTCGCGGCGCCGCTCATAAAAAATTGGCGTCCGCCCATCTCTTACCATCTCTCAACTCTCTATTTCCTATCTCCTCTCTCTCTCTATGGCAAGGGACGGTGACACTACAAGGAGAATCCCCCTTTGCCAACGCATAACTCACAGCGTTTTCTTTATGTGTTGTAGGGAATTATGGTAACCACGCATTTTTGCGTTGCAAACTCTAATCCGTGGTATCCTAGGTGGATAACTACGGAATAATGTGTTGCAATTGATGCGTTGCCAATATGTTCAATTAGATTGCTTTATTTTTTTGACCTACTCTTAATAAAAATATGTACATATTTCCAAAAATTAGGACGCAATTATTTCAAGGAACCCCATCCGCTCAAATGCAAATCTTCCTTTTAAAAATTAATCCTTTTTTCATTCGACTAGACTTTCTTGCAAATGTCCTTTAATTTTTGGATTTTTCTTTTCTCACCCAGACAAATTGGGCAAGATCCCATCTCACTTGCAACAGCGGCCAATCGGGGCTAGGGTTCCCACCCCTAGCCCCCTATGGCCGCCGGCCGCCACCAGCTCATGGTTGGGCGCGCAGGAGTTTGCCACCGCCGTCTCGTGTCCTGGGCGCCAGAGTCCGCCGTGGCTGGACGCGTCGTAGTTCGCCGTTGTCGTCCCGTGTGGGGTGCATCGGAGTCCGCCCCGCACTGTCCCCGCGCCGGCGCCACCGTCCCTACTCGAGGCCCTACTTTTCGGAGAAGGTAATGCCTCAACTCTTCGCTTTAATCAACCGCCCAGTGCGATGGTTGTCGTCCTATGTGATATCTGAATCTGCGCTTCTTTGCTTTGCAGACGACCTTTAAGGGCAAGGTATTCATGGCCTATGTGACAAAGGCCATTTACAGGCTGCTTCTTTCAGATTATGTCAAAGTGAGCTAAGTTTCAGTCGTATGACAGGCATGACATTCTCCGTTCCATGGATAAAATAGAGGTATCTCACTATCGTTTTATTTTCATCTCTTTCTTTTCTCCAGATCGAAATGGGATGAATGCGAGTAAATAACTTCTTTTAATTTAATACGGAATATTTATATTTGGAACGGAGAATGTCGTGCTCGTCATGCAACATATTCTCGACTGAAACTTTGCTCACTTTGACAAAATAGAGGTATCTCACTATCTGTTTATTTTCATCTCTTTCTTTTCTCCAGATCTAAATGGCATGAATGAGAGAGCAAATAACTCCTTTTAATTTGATACGGAATATTTATATTTGGTTGATTGTGCATTGTGCCATTGGTCATCTATTCTCCATATCTAAATGGGATGAATGAGAGCAAATAGGTACATTACTTTTAGTTAGTCATTTATTCATTGTGCCATCATTTGCCGCAAATATCTGATAAACAATTTGGACCTTATAGTTATATGCCTTAGTTTTCTGTTCTTCTGTTTTCTTACACAAATACATGACCTTTGCAGATAAATGCCTTTTGTTAGGAAGGGAAATGTTAAGTCGTGCTCTCATTGAATTTCTACTATTATTGTTCTTAGATATTTCTATCAAAGATATGTGTGTTTTCATAAGATATGTGTGTTTTCATTTGTTTGTTGTTGTAAAACTTACAAGACACGTATATGCTTTGATCTATTTGCTGCTTTAAAAAATTTCAGAAAAACCTATATGCATGCTATCTATTTGCTGCTTTGATCTAAGTACTTGTGTATGCGTTGAAGTTCATGTCAGTACGAAATGTCGTTATAATATTTTTTGGCCCTTGTATATTTTATGAACACCAAAAAATTTATAATACCTTTTGTCCTTATATAGTTTATTTAATCTTGCAGAATATTCCATGAGATCCACTTACAATTGCATGGACTAGGACGGAGATGGAGAATATCAATGCGCCGACTTCTCAGTAGTTGTATAGACACTTACTATGTAAAGATTTTCTTTTGAAATTATGTTTCGTTAGTGATTAGATGATATAACTATGTAATGTAGATCCTATTTTGGGATCTTTTGTACAAGAATTTTCTGGAATGCAATATTTTTTTTTTCTAATCCCATATTAGTGATTACTCTGTAAAATAATTTATTATCTATGTGGGCTCCTAGTTTTGAGGTAAAAAATAAATATACCACTGCAAAGCATTAATGCATAAAAAATATATTGGGTAAACATGATTCTATTAATGCAACATAGCAACGCATAAGAAGCGTTGCCATGTATCCGTTGTTACTCCACAACGCTTTTCTGGGCATGTTACCAACGCATTCAGATGCGTAGAGATAGATGCTCGCAACGGCCCCTGTGGCCACGCATTTTAAATGCGTTGGTACAGATCCTAACAACTCCTATTGGAGCTTTTAACAACACATGGATGCGTTGGTAAAGGGGGTTTCTCCTTGTAGTGTGAGGAGCAACATTGTGCCATTTGGAAGCTTACCAAGCTATCTCAATTCACCTCTCCTAGAGCTCGCCGCGTGAAGAGGCTTGACATTCTATTGGAGGGAACAAGGAACGGCCATAGAAGGATTTTCGGGAATAGCATCTGCAATATGAGCTGCAGTCAAACCTCTATATCTTTGACCGAAAATATATCAAATATTGTTAAGGTTAGCCATGTAAAAACGATACGGCTATAATTGTTTGGAGAACTATGTACACAGTACAATAATTTTACAAACATCAACCAGCTTGTTAATTTATAAAACAAATGATGGTGGAAATTACATGTTGAGGACCATATGTCAATGTCCAAATCGTTATATATTCTTTTCTTTTTTTTGAAGGAAAAGGCGAGCAGCCTAATTCATTCAAATTAAGAAGGAGGAGCAACAGAGTTGTAGGCAAAATGCCTAGGGTCCTGACAACAAAGAAACAACAACAGAAAGCTTACGCTACCCACTAGGCTACATCTAGATGGATATTAGACACAACATCAGCCGGCCAGCGGCAAACACTCTTGAAAATTCGGTTATTTCTCTCAATCCAAACATGCCAACAAGTGAGGATTATAATGCCGTCCTCCCTTCTTCTAACCGAATCGTTATATATTCTTGAACTGGGGGATTATTGATTTGCTTTATGTCAGCTCTCAACTAAACAAATGCTAGTACTTTTCAGCGCCACAATCACGGATATGCCGCTTCCCCAGACTTTTCCTTTGTTTTTGAGCGAACGGACTTTTCATTTCATGCACAGACGTCGATGCAAAGAAGAAAAGATCAACGGAAATGAGTAACCGGAAAAGAATTTACCTAGCCTCCTGCGTTTCATTCCCCCAGAAAAACACAAAGATGAACAGAAGAACAGTGGCCGTAGCACCGCAAGCTACAGGTGCGATGACACGCACGGTTGAAAACCACCTTTTGCTCTTATCTGACATGGAAGCTGAAAACAGGTGTAGAGTAGAATTTTGTACTCTCATCCATATGCTCACAACTATTACTTTTGATAGCAGATAACTTCAGTATCGTGTAACATGAGTTTATTTTTCGTAACACAAAAAAACTTTCGTCAAACATCAACCAAAGACAGTAAAACAGCGTAAATCTAGCTATTCATTTTGTCCAACGCAATCGCACAAATAAACCGCTCATAATGAGTGAAACCAAATGTCTCGACGGTTGAAACCCTCGAGCGAAATCCTAAAACCATATAGAGAGACTTCTTTTGACGGACAACCGTCGCGCAAGCCAAGTCCAGAAAAATATCCTCTCTCGACAGCTTGGCCATCAAGAAAACCTCTCTCGATGGTTAGCGAGCGGCGATCGGCAAAATTGGTGGTACCGTAGTCTGATGGGATGACGGCTCTCTCGTCGGCTTCCTGGCCACTGAGAGAGCATATAAATTAATGGTTCGGCAAGATCGCTATCTTGAGGCCCCCTCTTTGGTCCTTTGATTGCCAACACATCTTATTTTTTAAAAAAGTTAGAGTCAATATCCATAGTGTACAATAGCTAGTTTTGCTACATACATCACATGATACTTTAATTTTTTTTAGAACTCCGTTCGGAGTTATTGATCCATGTGAAAGTGATCATATCAATTAAACTGCACGTACCGAGACGCTCTAGTGAGATGTACTAAGCACAAGTAGGTTACGACTACAAAACAACTTTGCATTGCGAAAGCCTTGATATACACCTTTTCATACTAACCTTGACATGTTATATTAATTTCCATATGCTATATTTTTCTAATAGTTTTATTACTTAAAAATATAATTTTCCCACTGTAACATAATGCATAAAACAAAAAATAAATTCATATAATGAATTGTTTTTAGTATTTTATCAAATTTATGATGCATATCAATTGATTGCAGATTTTTAAAATAAATATAGTTTCTTAAAATTCAGTCAGAACAATTTATAAAATTTGTGTTATGAAAAAATGTATAAATTACACCCTTGACGGCTCGGTGTGGGGTCGTCGAGAGTACGTCCCTACCGTGCGTTATATGAGCCAGCTCACTTAATGCTGCCGGTGCAAGGGGTTAACTTCTCTCAACAGCTTAGTGTCGACCATCGAGAGAAAGATTGATGCTACAAAAGGAGTTTTGCACCCAATTAATTCTTGTTGGCTTGAATAGAATGGCAAGGTGAGCCCACCACTTTGCATTTTTAGCCTCTCTCGACGGCCTTCAAATGGCGGCGACGGCGCGCGGGGCGACGACGGCGCGTGGGGGCGATGGCGGTGCTAGGGTGTGGGCGGCGGCGACGAAATAAGCCCGTGCTGGGACTTAGCGCATAAACGCGGATGGCCCACCGGCCAGTGAGACTGACCAGTGTCGGCGGCCTCCCTAATGCCGCCGACACTGCAAGACCTATGTCAGCGGCACTAGTGAGGCCGCCGACATAGAGGAACAGCCAACACCTATGTCGACGGCTGATCCGCTAGGAAATAAGCCCGTGCTGGGACTTAGCGCACGAGCATAGTTATTTACAATATCTACACCTATGTCGGCAGCCTATTGCTGCCGACATAGGACGAAATGCCACCGACACAGCCTCTCCAACGGCGGCATAAACACGAATGGCCCACCGGACAATGAGACAGACCAGTGTCGGCGGCCTCCCTTATGCCGCCGACACTGCAAGACCTATGTCGGCGGCACTAGTGAGGCCACCGACACAGAGGAATAGCCAACACCTATGTCGACGGCCGATCCGCTAGGCCGCCGACATAGAGCCTCCACCTGCCCCCTTTTCAAGCCAGTATCGACTATCCCGAGTTGTTCAATTGCCCAAACCAAGGCTGTAGAGCATGCACTTAACCTAATAACACATCCCACGTGGTCACATCCGCCTACTTGCAATTTTGCGGCACGTTGCTTCAAAGATCGCCCACTGGTTTAACTTGTATCGATCACCTTTGCCACTACGAACGGTGAGTGCAACTGAAAAATGTTTCGACGGTAGGCCTTCAATGGCGACGTATTTCAATACAACCACTTGTCCTAAACCATAAACATACCAAACACCTTTTGCCAGTTTGATAAACATTTGTCCTACGTAAAGGCCGTTATGAAATCAAAACATTCATTCAAACCGTCGGTGGTCTTCAAAGCAACGTGCCACAAAAAATGCAACTTAGGTCGACATGATCACGTGCCAAGAGCTATGAGGGTGTAGATCATGCCCTAAGAACTTGGGTGCCCTAATCAACTTTCTCGACAGCGGCGAGGGTGGCTTGGAAAGTAGAGTGGGAGCCTCTGTGTCGGCATCCTACCATATGCCGCCGACACAGGTGAGTCAATGTCGGCGGTATAGAGGAGGCCGTCGACAATAGTGTTTCGGAGGGCATTAAAGAAATCAGCCCCCCTATACGGCGTAAAGCACTTTCCTCCCACTTGGTTAACATCGCGCGGTGTGGCGCGGGCTCCCTGCTCGGTGCGGGTTCGAGCCCCGTGTAAGATCAAGTTTTAAGAAGAAATCAGTCCCCCCATACGGCGTAAAGCACTTTCCTCCCATTTGGTTAACACCGCGCGGCATGGCGCGGGCCCCCTGCACGGCGCGGGTTCGAGCCTCGCCACGCCCCATGTTATTTTTATTTATCTATGTCGGCGGCCTTGCCTATGCCACCGACATAGGTGGCTCTCCAGGCCCCCAGCCCATTTACGGTGAGCCCACATGGCATAGACGTGCCACGTCTGCCATGTGGGACCACCTTGGGATGTCGCCGTTAAGGCTGTGAAGCTGCCGTGATCGGGAAGCATTTGTGTCGACGGCACGGCTTTTGCCACCGACACTGATGAAGTGGCGGCAGGGGTAAATTTTTAAATTTTCGCCCGGGTGGGGTGGCGGGATGGCTATGCCGGCGGCCTAGCGGATGCCGCCGACATAGAGTAAGGGGAAAACCTAACATTTTCTCGTGGGCGGGGAATGTAGTGTCTATGTCGGCGGCATAGGTCATACCGCCGACATAGAGTATGGATTTGTAGTCGGTTTTTTTCGCCGCCGACATTAGATTTTTGGCCGTCCACAGAAAGTGCGTTTCCTATAGTACATGTTTGGCCACGTCATCTGCATTGTGCAGTGGTCATGTGTCTATCTTCCAAGCTACATGCGATTGGTGATAATCACTTTAATTAGTAAGTAGTCAAATAAAGACTGCTTAAATAATTGATCAACGGTCATTACTTGATTTTGAAATCGTCGGTAGAAGATGACGCACCTTGTAAACTATGCTAAATCCGCCTTGACCGATCATATTGCTTTCAGAGAAATTTCCCGTGACATTCTTTATAGTAGCTAGACTAACTGAAGGAACGGCCATAGAAGGATTTTCGGGAATAGCATCTGCAATATGAGCTGCAGTCAAACCTCTATATCTTTGACCGAAAATATATCAAATATTGTTAAGGTTAGCCATGTAAAAACGATACGACTATAATTATTTGGAGAACTATGTACACAGTACGATAATTTTACAAACATCAACCAACTTGTTAATTTATAAAACAAATGATGGTGGAAGTTACATGTTGAGGACCATATGCTAATGTCCAAATCGTTATATATTCTTGAACTGAGAGATTATTGATTTGCTATATGTCAGCTTTCAACTAAACAAATGCTAGTACTTTTCAGCGTCACAATCACGGATATGCCGCTTCCCCAGACTTTTCCTTTGTTTTTGAGCGAACGGACTTTTCATTTCATGCACAGACGTCGATGCAAAGAAGAAAAGATCAACGGAAATGAGTAACCGGAAAAGAATTTACCTAGCCTCAGCCTCCTGCGTTTCATTCCCCAGAAAAACACAAAGATGAACAGAAGAACAGTGGCCGTAGCACCGCAAGCTACAGGTGCGATGACACGCACGGTTGAAAACCACCTTTTGCTCTTATCTGACATGGAAGCTGAAAACAGGTGTAGAGTAGAATTTTGTACTCTCATCCATATGCTCACAACTATTACTTTTGATAGCAGATAACTTCAGTATTGTGTAACATGAGTTTATTTTTCGTAACACACAAAAACTTTTGTCAAACATCAACTAAAGACAGTAAAACAACGTAAATCTAGCTATTCATTTTGTCCAACGCAATCGCACAAATAAACCACTCGTAATGAGAGAAACCAAATGTCTCGACGGTTGAAACCTTCGAGCAAAATCCTAAAACCATATAGAGAGACTTCTTTTGACGGAAAACCGCCGTGCAAGCCGAGTCCAGAAAAATATCCTCTCTCGATAGCTTGGCCATCAAGAAAACCTCTCTCGATAGTTAGCGAGCGGCGATCGACAAAATTGGTGGTACCGTAGTCTGATGGGATGATGGCTCTCTCGTCGGCTTCCTGGCCACTGAGAGAGCATATAAATTAATGGTTCGGCAAGATCGCTATCTCGAGGGCCCCCTCTTTGGTCCTTTGATTGCCAATGCATCTTATTTTTGAAAAAAAGTTAAAGAGTCAATATCCGTAGGGTACAATAGCTAGTTTTGCTACATACATCACATGATACTTTATTTTTTTTAGAACTCCGTTCGGAGTTATTGATCCAAGTTAAAGTGATCATATCAATTAAACTGCACGTATTGAGACGTTCTAGTGAGATGACTAAGCACAAGTAAGTTATGACTACAAAACAACTTTGCATTGCGCAAGCCTTGAGATACACCTTTTCATTCTAACCTTGACATGTTATATTAATTTCTATATGTTATATTTTTCTAATGGTTTTAGTATCTACAAATATAATTTCCCTACCGTAACATAATGCATAAAACAAAAAATAAATTCATATAATGAATTGTTTTTTAGTATTTTATCAAATTTATGATACATATCAATTGATTGCAGTTTTTAAAAATAAATATAGTTTCTTAAAATTCTGTCAGAACAATTTATAAAATTTGTGTTATGAAAATTGTATAATTACACCCTTGGCGGCTCGGTGTGGGATCGTCGAGAGTACGCCCCTACCGTGCGTTATATGAGCCAGCTCACTTAATGCTGCCAGTGCAAGGGGTTAACTTCTCTCAACGGCTTAGTGTCGACCATCGAGAGAAAGATTGATGCTACAAAAGGAGTTTTGCACCCAATTAATTCGTGTTGGCTTGAATAGAATGGCAAGGTGAGCCCACCACTTTACATTTTTTGCCTCTCTCGACGGCTTATTCGTAGACCGTCGTCGAGAGAGTTGACGTCGTCTGCGCACTGTCCATGGCTGGGGTGTGTAACATCCCAAATTTTAAAATCAATTTGGCACGTTAATAATTTCCTAAAGTGCATGATTTAAAAACGTTAAATCATTTATTTATTGCATCGTGGCATATTCAACATTTCATGCATCATTTTTGAAATAACTCGTACATTTAAAATCTTCGAAGTGAAAATAGTTTTGGCAAGTTAACTCCCGGCGAGCTCGAAGGTAGCATCTCCGCCTATCTTTGTTCACTTTCGGCCGGAGGGTTAGGGTGCCGGTTAATCGCCTCGCCGGCGCTGCGTGATCCGCGAGTCATCGTCGCCGCGAATCACCGCGCCGCCTATCCCATCCACCTTTCGGAATGTTTAAACCGCCTTGGTGTTTGCCTTGTTGGTACCTCGCTCTGCGCGCACCCAATCGACCCCTGGTGGCCGAAGCCGTCGCCGTCGTTGGCCGCGCCGCCGCCGGGTTCATCTCCCCTGTTTATCCCCTTCCTACCTGCGGTGCCACCGACAGGTGGGACCCGCGAGTCAGCCGCGCCACTGTGTCGCCTCGCCCGCGCGGTGCCTGGCCGCGTCGCTGATGGGCCATTCGGCCGGCCGGCCCATCGAGTGGCCCCTTTTCCCTTTACTTTCATTTTTCAATTTCTGCTTAAACCCTTTTTGCTACCCTAAATCATTTGTTAAAAATAGTTAATGCTTGGTAAAAATTCTGTAAAAATTTGTACAAGTACCCTAAGTGTTTCTGAACCTTATAAAATCATATATATGCATTTCATTCATGTAGAATTCATTTGCTGGTTAAATAATTAGATTTAAGTGCATCATTTCATGTGAGCATATTTTTGTTTTATTGCATTTTCTTAAAAAGCATTTGCATCAAAAATAATTTATTGATAATTGTTGCATTGTTCTGCATGTATGTGCGCGTTTAGAAGGTCAAGCTCCCGAAGACCCGGTCGTCGACGTCCCCTTCGTTTTCCCCGGAACCGATCAAGGCAAGTCCCCCTTCGATCATATTGAGAAGCCCTTTTCGGTTATTTAGAAAATGTTTACTAGACTTTAAAACATGCATGCTAAGTTAAAATGATATCTGCCGTATTTGCTAGAATTAGTTATTATGCCAAATAGAAAAGGTAAGAGATATGTTAGGATTAAACCTAAGGCTAAAAATATGGATTGCTTATATTTAAATACCTTGTTGTGGTAGGATAAAATGCTTAAAATCATTTATGCGGAATGATTCAATTATTTGTGTGAAATGAGGATATTGTTGAGAAATGTTTGGGAAAGGATGATTTAAAGATAGCGCATCAGGGGTGATGCTTAGCAGGAAATGAGTTTGCTCTTACCCCAAAAACATTCTGACTAGGGAGATAATTTGTCGGTTGGTGCAGTGAGGCACCGGTTTTGAAAGCTGGGCTAAAAGATAAACTCTCCCCTAGTCTAAGGACTGTTCATCCTATGATCCTATGAACTGAGCCATTACAGTACGACCTCGAGTCCCGGAATGGGACGGGCCCGATCGTTGGTCCTCGTGGTCGACGGTCTTGTGGCGAAACATCGTCTGGGTGCGTAGCCTCTCGAGGGTAAAGCGTACCCACTCTGCAGAGTTAAAACTGTCATGATAGCCGTGCTCGCGGTTATGAGCGTGCGATGGGACTGATTATATGGTAGATTCTTCATTTAAAAACCATTTTTGAAAAAGGGTTTTTGAAAAAGGATTTGAGTTGAGTAAAGGATTTGAGAAAGGTTTTTGAGAAGGATTTAACGTGAGCTGGCAGCCACCGGTGATATTCCGAAATGGGCGACGGCCTATCGGAAAGTGTCACGCGGAAAACCGGAACCAGCAAATTTGAGAAGAGAAGAGAAAAGAAAAGAAGAAAGAATTTTGAGCTAGCAGCCACCGGCGATATTCCGAATTGGGTAACGGCCTATCGGAAAGTGTCGCGAGGTAACCGGACCTAGCAAGTTTTGAGAAGAAAGGAAGAAAAAGAATTTCGTTCTCGCTATGGCACTGAGGCCAAGTGGCGAGAACCGTTTGCGAAGAGCCCAAAGAAAATGTTGAGATTTAAAGTTTCAAAATTGCTTGGTCAAAACTAGGTTAAATAAATGCATTTCCGCAAATAACCTAAGCTCTCCTTGTACTAAACCTACACTTGCATAATTCCGGACTTGCGGAGTACAATTTGTACTCACCCTCCTTTTCTCCCCCTCTTTTTAAAATTTCAACAGCTGGTCCATCTGAGTATGGCCCGCCTTCCGAGAAGGAGGATCCCGATGACTATGAAATATATAGTGACGGCTAGGGTTTGGGGCGCAGCCCTAGGAGATACATGGGCCATGGGCCCAAAGTGGAGCGTCACAGCGCTTGGCAGATTCTGGTCGTAATCTTGTTTCGACGATTCCCGTTGATCGGTAATGAATTTGGAGCTGGAACTGGATCCGTTGGAAAGATCTCGTCGAGAGCTTGTCTGTGCATACCAAGAACGTCGAAAACGGAGTCCATATGTGGCCTGGGCATCCGTTTGAAGTTGGGCTGCGTGTAGTCGAGCGAACCGAAGTCGCGGATGAATTGGCCTTTCTCTTGGGCCTTGGAGCGATGTGACTTGTTCAGCCTTAGCGAATGTTGTGGGTGAAGATGCACCTTTTTTAAATTCATCTTGAGCTTGGGGAGGCGGCCAAGGTGGAGGCCGAATTGCTGGCGGTGACGATGCAATATTAACACGTCGATCTTGTGTGTTGCGTATACGACCGGGCCAAGGTGGCGGTCGATGAAGCCATGCTGAAGGATACATCATAGTAGACATGGATGTAGCGGAAGGAGTGTTGATCTTATCCATATATGTGATGTCCTCATCAGATTATACTCTATCTATTCACCAGTTAGCTAGTACCCTTGTGCTAAACGACTAATGCAAATATTTTTTTCTAATAGTGTGGGTTATCCTAGGCGCTACACACTACACAGGTGGGAAGAGGCCGCTTGAGCGGCACTGGCAAACTAATTTACACGTGGACAATGGTTTGGACACTAATGCGTGAACTGTATTTATATATTCTATATTTGAGAATAAAAAATTTATTTCTCAAAAAAGTATTCTATATAATCAAGTCACTCCATTAATTGACATCTAAATAGACTACGCGTAGGGCAGTCTACGATCAAAGTGGGAAATTAAGGAAACAACCGCCTAGCACCTAGGTGGGTCTAGACGCAAATATTAATCAGCCATGCAAAACCTTTTGGAAAGAGCGGCGTTGATTATATGCCACTCCAGATATCAACCTTGACTATTTACCACTCCAAAGACGGTAACCTGATTATTTGCCACTTTAGCTAATTAAAAGTTTTTCTCTGTTTTCTAATAACCTATTACCATTAGAAAATGACCATATTGCCCCTATTTTATTTTCTTACTAGCCTCAGGTATCAATCATACCGTTTTTCAATGAAATAACCAATCTAATAAATCAATCATATATCTACACTACAAGAAACGACAAGAGTTCCGACTGCTACACTACATCTCAACAGTTAGGAAATGACCGCCGAGTACAATCACATACTATTGATGGCTTCGAAATGCCCATTGAATCATGAACCTTTCCCAATGGAGCCTTTGAGTCCCTTTGTCCATCGCGCAAGCCGAAAAGTAATGCCATGACCTTCTATCAATGGCCCACCGTTAGAAGGTCGAGACAACCCATTAATGGGCTTAGCTGCAAATCCTTTTAGTTAGTCTCTCTTGACTACTCAATGCAAAACCGACGAGAGAGATAATTCTGAAAAAAAAAATGGCGTAGCAGGGTGCGAACTCAAACCCTCAACCGCATGGGTGAGTTCTAGCATCGCTAACCGCTATGCCACATTAGTATCAACAACACATAGGGGCATGAAATCCCTGCTACCGTGCTATGGTGCTAGGTGACCAATATCTCTCGATGGCTACATTTAGACGTCAAGGGTGGGTGCTCTTTGCACCTACACGGGTGGGACTATTGTTATTTCTCTTGGCCAGCTCTAGTGGGCCGTCGAGAGATACAATCATCTCCACGACCAGATCGTGCGGGCCTACCACCATCTCTCTCGACGGCTCTAACGGTTGTTGTCAAGAGAACTCCGTCCAGACCTAAATACCGATAGGGCACGTTGTCTCGACCATTCTCCATTTAGACATCGAGAATATATTTCTTGACATCTGAACCATCGAGATAGCTATTTTCTCTCGATCGCTTTGTCTCGACGGCTGGGCGTTGAGAATGACTTGTCTCAACGGTTTTCCCTTGTTTCTCAATGGTTTGAGCCATTGAGTCTTTCATCGTTTCTTGTAGTACTACCAATAAATGATGATAAAGGAAAGAAATACATTATGAATTTTGTACTTGTTCAGTCACCCATTTAATGCAATCTACATTTAGTCACCTGCACAGAGTTTACATACAAGTCCAACTTTCGTAGCTGGGAACCTGGTATATATATTTACATTTGTGATTCGATAATCAAGCACATGAGGGTATCCATAATGCTAGAACTATCCCAGTATTGTAGTATATCCTAAACATTGTAACGAGTGAATATGAGAGGGGAAAATATGGATTAATAGTATAAATGGGTGTGAATAGTAGATGAATAGTGGATATATGGATTAATAGTATAAATGGGTGTGAATAGTAGATGAATAGTGGATATATAGGATTTTCAATTTAGATGGTGTGAATAGTAGATGAATAGTGGATATATGGATTAATAGTATAAATGGGTGTGAATAGTAGATGAATAGTGGATATATGGATTAATAGTATAAATGGGCTTGAGTCCCAGCGAACAGAGTTGCAAATAAATCAACTGCTTAATCGATAGTATGTGCAACCATCATCAAGTATTTAGTAGTTTCAGTAACTAGCGTTCATCTATTCGGCAACGCTGGGTGGTGGAGGTTGGCACGGAAACTAGGCGGTGGACAATAGCGGGTGAGGCGTTGTCATTGCTAGGGTTTGGTGAATGTAACGTGCTGGAAACAGATTGAGAGATGGCTAATATTGGTAAGCAAATAGAATTAGGGTATTATGGTCATCTTTAATGTGTATAGATTATTAGAAATGGAATAGGAACTTTAATTGATAAAAATGGCAAGTAATCAATTGGCTTGCCTTTGGAGTGGCAAATAATCAAGGCTAGTCTTTGGTGCACTGTTCTAAAAAATCCAAATTAATCCCTGATTAATCTAGAGTCAGTAGTCCTTCTATGATGAGCGATTACCGATTATTCTGAATTAATTCTTGTTAGTTCCAATCATTTTCTTGATTAATCCTGACTAATGGAGGGCTGGTAAGGTTTTGCGCGTTGCATCGAATTAAACCACATGCTCCACCGCTTGTGCAGGCCCTCGTCAATTCTTTGAGTTTCAGTCTTGCGACCGTACTCCCCAAGCGTAGTGTTTCATGCGTTAGCTGGGATCTACAACTGGATAATAGATTTGCCAAGGAATAGTATTATTTAATTTATTTGAGCCGTGCCCCTTGTTGGAAAGAAAGGGAATAGGTGTCTTCGGCCGATCGCCGAGTGTCTTCATGAACCATGCTTTGGAGTGACGTAGAAGTATTATTAAAGGCTACTCTCTAGAGTGCCATGTAATCAATTTTCTCGAAAACTGCTACCAAACATTATATACCACTGATTGAACTCTACACATCCAAATTTTGATTACCTTAGCATTGCCTTTGAAACTTCTTCTTCCCTTACTTATCACCTTTGAAACTCATTCCCCTCAATGCGAACGCTGATCCATCCACTCGAGACGAAGTTGGAAAAGAACAATTATGCCCTTGCCTGTTTAATGCGTTGAAAATGTAAAAACATAAAAAGTAGAAGATTCATAAAACTATGAGAAAAATGTCTATATGTTTGGAAAACTATGCGTGCTCCATGTAAAATTTGAAAAGTTTGTAATGTACATTTCATTTTAAAATTAATGGAACCATATCACCTGAAAATGGGAGCCAAAAAAATACAAAATACATAAAATTATTTATAATTATACAATTTTGACAACAAGTGGAACATGGTTTTTCGTAAATTTAGAAATTTAAATAGCTCAATTTGGAGTTACAATGTAGGAGATGCAATATTTCAAAGTTTTAAATCGAGAAATTATAAAATTGGTATTTTGGCCATTAACCAAAACTTTGTAACAGTTTAATGTAATGGCGGTGGCTAGGGGAGAAGAACTTTGAGAGGCTATGACATATAAGGGAAGTGGAAATTGGTAATGGTAGATTAGGGAGAGGGCCAACCCCAATAAGGAATTTACTCTAGAAGCAATATTTTGGCTATAATTAGAGTGAAACTGTGATTAATGCTAGTTTTGAGATTTAAAATATCCAAAAACAACTGTAATCTAAATGGCCGGTCTGAATGCATCAAACACTTCAGTCCCCATTTTTTAAGGAATTGTTTTGGGGCTTTGTATCTGGAACAGATTAGACGGACTATATGGTAATGAAACAGATTGAGGGTAGTTTAGCTTTATGGTTTCATGTTGGCTTCCTAAAGCATAGAGAATGCTGATGACTCATGAAGTCATTAGCCTGTGGGACGTATTTTGTTATGTATCAGATGCACCATTGCCTAAGTGAGCATCAACCCGATCTAAACATGCATTATAGATCAAATACCAGCCTTACAGTCTTCTTGTACTTTTTACAGTTCTCTGAAAATCCACTCGAGGGGATTTCATGGAAGTTTCAGAACCTGAGGAAAACAACCATGAGCGTAAATTTTGGCAAACTCTCAAGCATTTTATCAATATTTTCTTTACTGCAACGCGCTCCACGCATTGAAATTCTTCATATCGAGGTAATACTGAACGCACCCCTTGATGCTGCATTTTACAAACTGACGATGCTACCTGGCTGATTGGACTGTATTCCATTACTGGACCTGTTCGGCAGGTGGACATGAATGAAGCAATGGTAGATGAAATCGATGAAGCCTTTCTAAGTGAAGTGGCGAGTGATGATCTGTTCACCACTCTCACACGTGTGTCCCTGAATGGTATCAAGTGCTTTTCAAACGAGATGTGCTTCATTAAGCATCTTCTGTCAAAGACAGGATTACTGGAATCATTTGATATTGCTGTCTTCACTCCAAGTGATATGACCTATCTGAGGGCAAGTGTAAAGATTGGTACGTACAGAAAGTTGTCACCTGCGGCCAAGGTCGAAGTAGGTCGTAGTGACAAGCAGCCGGCCCCGAGGATGATGGGTGCTTACTTCTAAACTTCTTATCCTTTTAATTTGCGCACCATTAAATAATGGAATAAAACCTTCTCTAAAGGTGCAACTGTATTAGTTCTGGATGGATGTTTGTCGTACAAACTGTTTCTTTTCTCTGGTTGAGTGAATTTGCTGCAGATGAACAGCTGAACCAAACTGTGGTGCATGCATTTCTGGATTTCCTGCTACACATGTTTTCTACTATCCTGGATTATGGTATACCACAATACCTGACAAGCAAATTTCTCACTCTGACACACGTTTTTCACGCGTTAGCTAGATCTACAACTGGATAATAGATTTGCCAAGGAATAGTATTATTTAATTGATTTGAGCCGTGCCCCTTGATTGAAAGAAAGGGAATAGGTGTCTTCGGCCGATCGCCGAGTGTCTTCATGAACCATGCTTTGGAGTGACATAGGAGTATTATTAAAGGCTACTCTCTAGAGTGCCATATAATCAATTTTCTCGAAAACTGCTAGCAAACATTATATACCACTGATTGAACTCTACACATCCAAATTTTGATTACCTTAGCATTGCCTTTGAAACTTCTTCTTCCCTTACTTATCACCTTTGAAACTCATTCCCCTCAATGCGAACGCTGATCCATCCACTCGAGACGAAGTTGGAAAAGGACAATTATGCCCTTGCCTTTTTAATGCGTCAAAAATATAAAAAACATAAAAAGTAGAAAATTCATAAAACTATGAGAAAAATGTCTATATATTTGGAAAACTATGCGTGCTCCATGTAAAATTTGAAAAGTTTTAATGTACATTTCATTTTAAAATTAATGGAACCATATCTCCTGAAAATGGGAGCCAAAAAAATATAAAATACATAAAATTATTTATAATTACACAATTTTGACAACAAGTGGAACATGGTTTTTCATAAATTTAGAAATTTAAATAGCTCAATTTGGAGTTACAATGTAGGAGATGCAATATTTCGAAGTTTTGAATCGAGAAATTATAAAATGGGTATTTTGGCCATTAACCAAAACTTTGTAACAGTTGAACCTAATGAATCTAATGGCGGTGGCTAGGGGAGAAGAACTTTGAGAGGCAATGACATATAAGGGAAGTCGAAATTGGTAATGGTAGATTAGGGAGAGGGCCAACCCCAATAAGGAATTTACTCTAGAAGCAATATTTTGGCTATAATTAGAGTGAAACTGTGATTAATGCTAGTTTTGAGGTTTAAAATATCCAAAAACAACTGTAATATAAATGGCCGGTCTGAATGCATCAAACAATTCAGTTCCCATTTTTTAAGAAATTGTTTTGGGGCTTTGTATCTGGAACAGATTAGACGGACTATCTGGAACAGATTGAGGGTAGTTTATCTTTATGGTTTCATGGTGGCTTCCTAAAGCATAGAGAATGCTGATGAAGTACCATTAGCCTGCGGGACGTATTTTGTTATGTATCAGATGCACCATTGCCTAAGTGATCATCAACCCAATCTAAACATGCATTGTAGATCAAATACCAGCCTTACAGTCTTCTTGTACTTTTTACAGTTCTCTGAAAATCCACTCGAGGGGATTTCATGGAAGTTTCAGAACCTGAGGAAAACAACCATGAGCGTAAATTTTGGCAAACTCTCAAGCATTTTATCAATATTTTCTTTATTGCAACGCGCTCCACGCATTGAAATTCTTCATATCGAGGTAATACTGAACGCACCCCTTGAAGCTGCATTTTACAAACTGACGATGCTACCTGGTTGATTGGACTGTATTCCATTACTGGACCTGTTCGGCAGGTGGACATGCATGAAGCAATGGTAGATGAAATCGATGAAGCCTTTCTAAGTGAAGTGGCGAGTGATGATCTGTTCACCACTCTCACACATGTGTCCCTGAATGGTATCAAGTGCTTTTCAAACGAGATGTGCTTCATTAAGTACTTTCTGTCGAAGACAGGATTACTGAAATCATTTGATGTTGCTGTCTTCACTCCAAGTGATATGACTTATCTGAGGGCAAGTGTAAAGATTGGTACGTACAGAAAGTTGTCACCTGCGGCCAAGGTCGAAGTAGGTCGTAGTGACAAGCAGCCGGCCCCGAGGATGATGGGTGCTTACTTCTAAACTTCTTATCCTTTTAATTTGCGCACCATTAAATAATGGAATAAAACCTTCTCTAAAGGTGCAACTGTATTAGTTCTGGATGGATGTTTGTCGTACAAACTGTTTCTTTTCTCTGGTTGAGTGAATTTGCTGCAGATGAACAGCTGAACCAAACTGTGGTGCATGCATTTCTGGATTTCCTGCTACACATGTTTTCTACTATCCTGGATTATGGTATACCACAATACCTGACAAGCAAATTTCTCACTCTGACACACGTTTCAGGTATTTGTCATACTTCTGGACCAAGGACATATTCTTATGTTACCCTGAAAATTAGGTACATGTTTATTCCATGAACTAACTTTACTGAACAGCAAAAAGAATGGTGAAGAACAGAGTTTACAGGCTACAGCACAGAGGAAGTGGGAGAAGAAACAAGATATTCACTCACCCATCTTTAATTTTCAGTCTGCTTGAATTCTGCTGCTATGTGTAGCTACAATCCTCATTGGCAAACCCTATCCTTGACCCCGCAGTGTCATATACCACCCTCTTGTTCTTCTGCTGGTAGTTGCCGATGATGGGCGTCTGGTCTTCGAACGAGAGGCTCGCCATGGCCAGGCACACCTGAGACCCGTCCTTCCTCACCATGAACAGCATGCCGGCGGCGTCCACGGTGATGTCGGCGCCGCCCTCGAGCCGCAGCGTAAGCAGCGGCACCCTCACCTCGTCGTAGCCGGCGAGATTGTAGCAGGCGTCGAGGATGGAGAAGCCCGGCGCGGCGGCGTACCGGGCTCCGAACTGGCGCGCGAACTCGGCGCGCACGGCGCGGTACACCGACGGTGGCAGGCGCGTGATCACCGTGCCGGAGTCAACGAGGACGTTGCGGGCGCCGAACCCGGCCGCGGCCACGGCGGCGCTGCCGACGGCCGCTCCGGTGACGTTCACGAAGTAGAACGGCGGCTGCGCCGGGTCGGCGATCATGCGGGTGTAGGCCACCGGCGTCGTGTTCCGATAGGAGGAGGGGTCGCCGCCGAGGGAGAGGGACCCGGCGGCGCCGCCGGACATGCTCGCCGGCAGGCAGTACGAGAACACGCCGCCGAACCTCGACGCCGTCTGGGACACGAGGGAGAGCTCCGTCCGGCCGAGGCCCATCAGCCCCGCCGTGCCGCCGAACAGGCCGCGGTTGCTGAGGCCGCAGCCGAACACGAAGCTGTCGAGGCTGGCGCCGCCGAGCCCCACAGTGTCCGTCGCGAGCACGCCGCGGCTGAACGACCCGTCGCCGTAGGCCAGCGCGTAGTAGCACCTCTCGCCGGCGCGGGAGCAGGAGCCGGGGGTGCCGGTGGCTGCCTTGAGGGAGCCCGCGCAGGTGGAGGCGTTGCACGGGACGGCGGCGTAGGTGGCGGAGCCGGCGGGGTCGAAGAGCGGGTCGTGCTGCGCGTAGCAGTCGGCGCAGGGCTTGCACTGCACCCAGGTGAGGTCGCTGCCGGTGTCAACGATGACGGTGAGGTTGGCGGCGGCGGCCGAGGAGGAGGAGGAGCTGCCGCCGAGGGCGATGGTGGTGACGTAGTTGAGCGTCTGGAAGCGGATGCCGGAGATCAGCGGAACCTCGGCCGCCGCCGCCGCCTGGCCGAGCCGCGTGGCCTCCGCCTTGCTGCGCGGCTGCAATGAGTTGGCCCGCGCCTCGTCGGCGGCGAGGAGGCGGCGGAGGTAGCTCTCGCGGGCTGCAGGGTGGTCGGAGATGCTGCCGAGGGAGTGGTGCCTCAGCTCTAGCACAGTGGTTGAAGCTCTTGACACGTCCACTTTCTTGTGCATCTCCGACCACCCTGCAGCCCGCGAGAAGTGGCAAATGGGGGTGTCAGAACCGTAGATTTTTTAGCAACTTTGCATCGAAATGCATTGTTGACAATTGTTCTTAAAACGAGATAAAATTAACAGTTTCGAAAACAATTTTTAAAAACGCTTTTGGATATATGGTGCACTATCTGTCTTAGTTTGGAGCATTATTCACAAAACATAATGGTTAGATCGATGGTCGAAAAATCCAAGTCAATGAATAATGATTAATAGGTTTGGATAAATAAAAATTAATAGGTTGTTCTTGTACCGACACAATAGGACAGGTATATATACGGGTAAACTGCGGAAAACGGAGACGGAAAACCATATACAATGTTTTTTTTTGTCATCTTTGGTGATAACACTGGATATTGTTTTAGTGGGTTACACTATCCCTATCATAGATTATTCTATCATTATTCATTCATTTTTTAATAATTACATTAATTCTTTCTATTTTTCTCTAATTTTTTAACCCTTACTTTAATGCTGCAATATTGAGAACCCCAAATGGGCAACTTATCGGATACAACACATATCATAGGTTTGTCAGATGGACCATTTGCGTGAATCTATGTCTGACTTCATCCCGTCGATTAGGATATGCTCTTAATTACTTGAGGTACGAATATGATGAATCATTCTTTTCCCACACCTTTCCTTTGTTGTCGGAAATTCAAGTATAGGGTCATTACTCATTGATACTAGAATTCACGTCGGTGATTATCTAAAAAATTAGGTGCACGTCAATTCTATAAATCTATCTATCATTATTTTATTATTATATTAAAGCGGAGTTAAACGGAGCCACCACATTAATTCAAAAATACTAAAAAATTCATGTTAATCGAAGAGAATAAAAATCTACACCGTCAATATTGTGGGTCCGAATTAATTATAATGGGTAAGATTAAAAGAATAGTCCATGTTCACAATAATAATAAAATAAAAGGAATTTAAAACAAGTTCGTATCAAATACAAGATATAAAAAAATACATATCAAATAAAAGGTCCAGCCGCACAATTGCATAGGACACCTTACTTACAAACGCATTAAAAAAAAGTTAGGACTGTGAAACTGGGAGTCTGACGTTGAACAGTACAAGTGCACAGCACTATTCACTTACTTCACAAAAAGAGATTCATATATCTCCCGTTAATGAATACTCTACTTTGCATGCACAGTCATTAGTACAATATTCCCTAGAATTAGTGGGGAACTTAAACAAAAATCCCAGCCAATTCCTGCGAAATGGTAAGGATCTCAACGAAAAAATGGAATTCCAAACATGGTCTTCAGATTAATAAGGGGGCCACTGATATCAAGCAGGAACATATATAATCAAACAATTATTTTGGCACAATTCAGAAACATATATATGGAATGAACATGCAAATTGAACTCCAAGGGCATGCATCATGCATGCATGCATTGCAGATTCCAACATAAGAACAACATATATAGCATCATGCAGCTAGCTTCGTGTGAAATACTGCAGTTACCTAGCCTCTCAGGCTCAGCACGCTTTGCTCCGGCGTAGTGGCTGCTGATCTCCGTCGCGGTGCCACTAGCGCCGCCCCACTCCAGCTCACGCAGCGACAGCACCGCGCTGGTCTCCTCCCCGGCGACGGCACCCCGGCCGCCGCCGCCGCCACCGGCGGCAAGAACGGCGACGGCGAGGAGGAGGAGGAGGCGGCGCAGAAGGAGCAACGGGGAGGCGGCCGCCATGGCAGCTGAGGTGGATCTAGCTAGCTAGAGCGGCCAGCTAGCGACCAAGCGAGAAACGGGGAGTGCAACAGACAAGGGAATGTGAGGAAGGTGAGGCGAAGGTCGGGAGATATATAGATGGAACGTGATGGCTTGGGCAAAGATTCTCGACAGGGGTAGAGAGAGAGAGAGAGAGAGAGAGAGAGAGAGAGAGTATGTATGTATGGATGGATGGATGCGTGAGTTCAATTCGTGGGACGCATGCACGCACGAGAGTACTGTAATATTGTAGGCTTGCGAATTATTTGCAATCACGGGCAGGCATGACGCAGTTGTTTGCTTGCGAGGGGATGGTAGTAGGGCATGGGACGATGCCCCTGGCCGGCAGGCGCCGCATTGGCACCTGCTCCCGTGAAACAACGATCTGGGAACGAGGGTGAACCATTGTCGTTAAAGGTTTACATCATCCCATTGCCAGTCTAAGTCAGTTTGATTTAGCCATTATTCAAGTCTCTTTTTTACTATTTATCTACATTTTCATTTCTTCTATTTTATTTGCCGTAGAGCCAATCTAACTTAAATTGCCATAAGACATGCCCTTAGAGTATGAACAATGCTTAGAGCATGTACAATGTTACATGTCAATCCTCCCCCTTTGGTAGCTACTCTCCCCTGTGTGGGTATTGTTACCTATAGAGCTAGCTTTACCAGGTGTCGCCTTGGGCCCCTTGCGTGGATCCCCCTGTCAAGTTGCGCACCGTGTTTGCCCAATGAAGATCGTCTGTTGGAACGTCCGGGGTCTCAATTCCCCCGCCAAGCGAGCCTTCGTCGCCGACCTTGTTCGCTCTTACCGGCCATCGATCCTAGGACTTCAAGAAACCAAGCTTTCTTCACCTGACCGCCAAACCATCCTCGAGCTAGCGGCCTTTAGGTTGAAGGGTTCTGTCCACCTCCCAGCTAGTGGCACGCGAGGGGGCCTTCTCCTGCTTTAGGATGAAAGCGTCGTCTCCCTCTCAGATCACAGACGGATACAGCGGTGGGTCTGGTGGGGCTTCATCCCCACCTACGCTGTCTATGACAGTGGAGCCCCACCTTAGACCCACCTATAATTTTTAGTGTAAATATAAAGAAAGAAGGGGCTAAACTTCATGCTTAGGCCTTGAGCTAAAACTTTGGCCCATCCTATTATTTTTTGCTGCGTCCACCCCTGTCTCAGATGTTCTAATCTTGCCAAATTCCATTTCCGCCAAAGTCACCTGCACCCTTACCCAGCTGTGTTGGACCATTACCAATGTGTACGGTCCATCTCAATGTGATGCCACCAAAGAATCTTTTCTTCAAGAGTTACAGACTATCTCAAACCTTTTCTCCGATCTGTAGCTGCTTATGGGAGACTTCAACCTCATTTACAAAGCCTCCGACAAGAACAATATAAACATTAATCGCCGCCTGATGTCCCTCTTCCCTAACACCCAAGACACTTGCCAGCTTCGCAAGATTCACCTCTCTGGCAAGTGTTTCACCTAGAGCAATGAGCAAGCCAATCCAAACCCTAGTCAAGCTCGATCATGTTTTCTGTACTTCATCTTTGGAATTGGCCTTCCCTAAGTGCTCACCACTTCCGCTCTCCACCTCCGCATCTTACCACTGCCCCCTCTTGCTCACTGCCGAAGCTTTCAGTCTGCCACCACGACGCTTCCGCTTTGAAAACTACTGGATCGGGATGCCTGGTTTCCTTGATGTGGTTCAGAATGCCTGGACGGCTGACTCTCTCTCCCAACTCAACCCTCTGCGTCGACTGCACCTCAAAACTCCGCAAGACCGCCTCTGCCCTAACCACGTGGAGTTGATCCACCATGAGCGAACTAAAGCTCCAACTCGCCATTGCCACCGAAGTTATCCGCCTTTTCGACATGGCCATGGAGTCCCACAACCTCTCCCCACAAGAAATGACACTTCGCTGCTCACTGAAGATTCGTCTTTTAGGCCTAGCCGCCAGTGAGAAAATAAAATGGAAGCAGCGCTCCAGATTGTCATGGTTGAAGCTGGGTGATGCTAACACTAAATATTTCCACCTGCGCGAACTCTAGAAGACGCAGGAATTTCATCCACTCCATTCAAACTCCTAACGGCCCCATCACCGGCCATGATGATCTGGCCATTGCTCTTCACCAGCACTTCTCCAATATCTTCGGTGACGACGGGGGCACGGTCGGGCCCCGCTTTGGTTTCAACTGGGACTTCTTGAATCTCCAGGCTCTGAATCTCACCTCCCTCGAGGACCGGCTCACTTTTGAAAAGCTCCGCGCCACCATCGTGGCCACGCCTTCGGACATAGCCCCAGGCCTTGATGGTTACACCTGGTCCTTCAAGACCTGTTGGGAGATCATTCACCTCAATCTCCTTGCCGCCCTGCAATGCATTTTCGAAAACAACCACCATATCCCCCAAGTGTTAAACTCTGCTACTGTCGACTGATAGCTAACCGGGGGTTATTGTCGGCAATGATTATATATGGGGCAATGCACAAGATCCAAACTCGATGGTAGCACAAGACAGGGATTTATATAGGTTCAGGCCCTCATGGCGGAGGTAATACCCTACTTCCTGTGCTCTGGGATTATATGGTTATCTGATGATCAATGTGGAGGGAGATGTCTCCCCATGGATAGGTGTGGAGATGATGATCAACCCAGGGATGCTCTACCGATCTATGGCCCCCTACCCCCTTTATATGGTGTAGGGGGTGGGATTACAAGGAGGAGTCCTAGTCGGTTACGAGGTAGGATTCCTATCTCTATCTTCTAGCCAGATACATAGTTATCCAGAATTACAAGTATATCTTTCCTATTAATTAGGGACATACTTCTATCTTGCCGGTCAAGCCTTCTAGAGTCCGAGTGGTACACGTCCTTATCCACCCGACTTGGTCCATCCCCTGTCGGGTGGTCTCTTAGGCCCGCCGTGTGGGTACCCGGGGTCTATGTTATCCATTGTAGCCTCTGAGTGCTTCATAGTCGAGTTGCTGCTGCGCTTTACCGCACCTTGGATGAGTCATGCTTCATGCCGAGTTCTTCGTAAATTGTTGATGCCTCTTCCCGACTGGCTTCTGCCTGTTATCTGCAAGGAGGTTGTGAAGGACTCATAGAAAGTTGTTAGTGATACCCAGCCCGGGATTACTGGAGTTCTGGCGGTCGGCCCATTGTAAGGCGCATCACTTTGATTTTGATGAAGTGGTACTTGTACTCATCTTTCGATGTACAACTAGCAACCCAACATGGGGCGTACCATTGGTTTTGGCTGAAGAGCCGAGTGGTACCTGTACTCGTCTTGCGATGTACAGCTGGCTACCCAACATGGGGCATACCACTGGTTTTGGCTGAAGAGCCGAGTGGTACCTGTACTCGCCTTGCGATGTACAGCTGGTGACCCAACATGGGGCATACCACTGGTTTTTAACCATCTGGTACCTGTACTCGTAGAATACAGTGATTGGCCCAACATGGAGCATACCAACTGGATAGGGTTTGGCCCAATGATACCTGTATCCGATTAGTGCGGTCACATAGCTAGTGTCCCAACATGGGGCATACCATTGTTGTCAGCTAGACGGTACCTATACCCTCGACCGGAGTGGGATACAGCTGGCGGCCCACCACAGGGCGTACCTTAAGGATAGAGTTTGGTCGTATGGTATCCATACCCGGGTTGCGGTGTATAGCATAGGACCTAACTGGAGCGTACCATCGAAACTCAATCCTAGCATCACTGGTATCTGATCCTGACATGCAGCGACCAACTAGTGACCCAACATGGGGTATACCAAGAGATGGGTATTTTTTGTAGCTCTGCCGGTAGTCGACCCGACATGGGGTGTACCGAGGCTGAATTTGGCTTAGCCCGGCTGCGCTTGCAGCCACTGGTTGTGACGCGCAGTTAGAAGGCTGTAGTTAGCGCTCAGGGCGCAGAGGCGTAAGTGTATAGCCGTACCAAAGTTGGTGTAGACGTATAGCCGTACCGAAGTTGGCGTGAGCGTATAGCTGTGCCATGAACTTGAATGCTCGAGGCGCGGGCGTAGGCGCGTAGCCATGCCGGGCGCTCGCCGAGCTATAGATTTGGACGGTCGAGGCACGGGCGTAGGTTTGTAGCCGTGCCGGGCGCTCACCGAGCCGTAGTTGTCGCTCATTGCGCAGGTCCTTCTTACTCGTGTACGGAGTCGAAGGTACTTGATGAGGTAAAAACCCATGAACCCTGTAGCATGTACATGTAAGATTTAAGCAGTTTTGGATGAAAAAACAATCAATCGGATGTAAGGTCCGACTGCTTTACTTAAATGATTTTTATACTTTTGCCACTTTTCCTTTTTGATATTAAATTCCTCCAAGTAGTCTTCCTTTTGTTAAGCACTCTGCCCGACTTGTCCAGCCCCCGGGTGTCGGGAATTGGCTCATGGCTCTTTTCTCAGGCACGCGTATCGAGTGACCAGAGTTCGTCGTTTGTGGGTCAGAGCTTCACTACTCGAAAAAACCACTCAGATTCATTTGCAATCATTAAGATAAAGCAACAAAAAGTGCACACAAGTGCACCTATTAGGTGTGCCCCCGACTAACTGCTTAGTTCGAGACCGACTAAGTAGTAAGTCAAGAAACAATTTAGATTTATATGAAAAGATTATGGTAAAGAGAACTTAGCTCTGATGTAGGCGTAGGCGTGTCGCCGAGCCGTAGAATTGGACGCGTAGGCGTGTAGCCTAGCCGTACCAGGCGCTCATGGCGCGCGATGGCATTGAGCCGTGCTGAATACTTGGACGCTCATGGCGTGGGCGTAGGTGTGTCGCCGAGTGGCGTGTCGACGGGCCGTAGACTTGGGCGCTCGTGGCTCTGGCGTAGGTGTGTAGCCGAGTGGCTTGTCGCCGAGCCGTAAATTTGAAGCTACAGGCGTGTAGCCGTACCGAGCGCACGTAGCGCGCGATGGCGTACAGCCGATCTGAAGACTTGGGCGCACGTGGCGCTGGCGTAGGCGTGTAGCTGAGTGGCTTGTCACCGAGCCATAGATTTGAAGCTACAGGCGTGCAGCCGTACCGGGCGCTCGTGGTGCACGATGGCGTACAGCCGAGCTGAGAACTTGGACGCTCATGGCGCAGCATAGGCATGTCGCTGAGTAGCGTGTCGCCGAGCGATAGACTTGGGCGCTTGGGGCGCTGGCGTAGGCGTGTAGCCGAGCCGTAGATTTGAAGCTACAGGCGTGCAGCTCTACCGGGCGCTCGTGGCGCGCGAGAGCGTACAGCCGAGTTGAATACTTCGTCGCTCCTGGCGCGGGCGTAGGCGTGTCGCTGAGTAACGTGTCGCCGGGCCGTAGACTTGGGCGCTCGTGGCGCTGGCGTAGGCATGTAGCCGACTGGCTTGTCGCCGAGACGTAGACTTGGTGCCGCAGGCGTGCTGCCGTACCAGGCGCTCGTGACGAGCGATGGCGTACAGCCGTACCGTAGACTTGGTCGCTCGTAACGCGGGCATAGGCGTATCGCCGAGTGGCTTGTCGCTGAGCCGTAGATTTGAAGCTGCAGGCGTGTAGCCGTACCGGGCGCTCGTGGCGCGCGATGGCGTACAGCCGAGCTGAAAACTTGGATGCTCGTGGCGCAGGCGTAGGCGTGTCGCAGAGTAGCGTATCACCGAGCCGTAGACTTGGGCGCTCGTGGCGCTGGCGTAGGTGTGTAGCCGAGTGACTTGTCGCCAAGCCGTAGATTTGAAGCTACAGGCGTGCAGCCGTATCGGCCCTCGTGGCGTGCGATGGCGTACAGCCGAGCTGAAAACTTGGATGCTCGTGGCGCAGGCGTAGGCGTGTCGCGGAGTAGCGTGTCGCTGAGCCGTAGACTTGGGCGCTCGTGGCGCTGGCGTAGGCGTGTAGCCGAGTGGCTTGTCGCCGAGCCGTAGATTTGAAGCTACAGGCGTGTAGCCGTACCAGGCGATCGTGGCGCGCGATGGCGTACAACCGAGCTGAATACTTGGCCGCTCTTGGCGTGGACGTTGGCGTGTCGCCGAGCCGTAGACTTGGGCGCTCGTGGCGCTGGCGTATGCGTGTAGCCGAGTGGCTTGTCGCCGAGCCGCAAACTTTGAAGCCGCAGGGGTGTAGCCGTACCGGACGCTCGTGGCGCGATAGCGTACAGCCGCGCTGAATACTTGGGCGCTCGTAGCGCGGTAATAGACGTGTAGCCAAGCTGTGGAAGTAGTCGTTCAAATCTCTATCAACACCGAGCAGCACACACCGTGGTCGGCGTCGAACAGCGCATGCTCGTCGAGGTCTCGCCCGTGGTCGGCGATGTCGGCCGTAGTCATAAATGATCTCCACGTGGTTGGTGTAGCTTGAGAAAGTTGATGAAAGTCCTCGCTGGTCTTCAACGTCCCATGGGATGTGGCACGATCAATCCTCACGTCATGGCCGGCATTGACGAGCTTTACGAGCTCGCCGAAATTCGCGACATCTCAGCGCAGTCTGTCTTCAAAAAGGCGCCACAGTCGCATCCGAACTCGGAATTAGGCGTTCTTGGATTCGTTGGAAAGATGACGAGATAAGATTTCCAACGCATCTTATTTCACCCCGAAACTCCTTCTGAGTCAACGGAAATTTGTGACACAAGTTCCCTCCAGATTATGAACAAGAACAGATCGCATCTTCTTCTTACGTTCGTCTCGTGGTTGATGAAGCCGACTTCGCACGATAGACACCATGATCGTCGAGTCTGAGTGATTTGCTACTGATGAAGGTCACCACCCGAGATTCGTTCTCCATCGGGACCTCGCCGTATCCGAGTCGGGAATTAAGCCCCCGGCGCACTACTCGTCGGTAGGCGGCGGTGTCGTTCCCCAACACGACCGGGAGTCCGAGTGAAGCGCTGTTGAATTCCATCCCGGATTGGATCTTGTCCGAGCTCAAAAAAGCTTTGTTGCAGTCCTTCGTTGAGTTCTCATCGTATTCGAGTCGAGATTTGAGCCCCCAGCACACCACTCGGGAGTAAGTGATGGCGGCGTTTCTCGACCCGACCGGGAATCCAGACGAAGCGATGTCGATGTTCTTCTCAGACTGGATTGGATCCGAGTCTGAAAGAAGTGTTGGTCATCGATTGTTTTGAGAAGCTCCTTACTGATCCTTGATGTCCTTGGAGGTGTTCCACGGCCTATCCGCATTCCACAGCCTCCGCAAATGGGTTTTACGAGCTTGTTGGGATTCACGACCTTCCCGCGCAGTCTGCATTCAAACGGACGTCCCAGACACATCCGAACTCCGTTTTAGGTGTTCTTAGGCTTCACGGAAAGCTGATAAAATTATGTTTCCAATGCATCCAGTTTCATCCAGAAATTCATTCTGGATCAATGGGAATTAAAGAAACAAGTTGACGTCCAGAGTCTGTCTTCGAGCCGTCGCCGTAACCGAGTCGGAATGTGAGCCGTTGGTGTACTACTCTTGAGTAGATGGCCGTGGCATTCCCCAACCCGAGCGGGAGGTGTTGTTGTAGTTCTCCCTAGATTGGATCTGATCCAAATCAGGGAAGTGGAGTTGCCGAAGCCGTTGATGACGCGGTCTGCTCCGGGGGCTGAGACGACGGCGACACCGTTGGTTGATGCCATCGAGCTTAACGAAGATGATCTTGACGCTGCCCCTACCTGACATGCCAACTGTCGACGGGTAGCTAAACGGGGTTTATCGTTGGCAATGATTATATATGGGGCGATGCACAAGATCCAAACTCGATGGTAGCCCAAGACCTGGATTTATACAGGTTCAGGCCCTCATGGTGGAGGTAATACCCTACTTCCTATGCTCTGGGATTATATGGTGATCTGATGATCAATGTGGAGGGAGATGTCTCTCCATGGATGGGTGTGGAGATGATGATCAACCCAGGGATGCTCTGCTGAACTATGGCCCCCTACCCCCTTTATATAGTGGAGGAGGTGGGGTTACAAGGAGGAGTCCTAGTCGATTACGAGGTAGAATTCCTATCTCTATCCTCTAACCAAAGATGTAGTTATCCATAATTACAAGTATATCTTCCTTATTAATCAGGGATAGACTTCTTTCCTTGCCGAGCAAGCCTTCTAGAATCCGAGTGGTACACGTCCTTATCCACCCGACTTGGTCCATCCCCTGTCGAGTGGTCTCTTAGGCCCGCTGTGTGGGTACCCGGGGTCTATGTTATCCACAGCTACCATTGTGCTGCTCCCTAAGAAGAAAACCCCAACTGCTGCTGCCGACTATCGCCCGATCAACCTCATCCATAGCTTCGACAAGCTTTTCATCAAAATATTGGCAAATAGGCTATCAGGGTTCATTAGTGACCTTATTTCTCCTTGCCAAAGCGCCTTCATAAAGAAACGCCACATCCAGGACAACTTCTTGTATGCCTAGAGCCGTGCTAAGCTTTTGCATTGATCCCGGACATCAGCACTCATGTTCAAGCTCGATATTAAAAAGGCCTTCGACTCTGTGTCCTGGCCTTACCTCCTTGACAACCTTCGCGCCCGTGATTTTGGCCATTGCTGGCAAGATTGGATTGCTTCCATCCTCGCTTCATCCTCTTCCCGAATCCTCCTCAACGGGTTCCTAGGCGACCACATAACCCACCACCACGGCCTCCGTCAGGGAGACTCCCTCTCCCCCTTCCTCTTCAACCTCGCCATTGAACCCCTACATAGAATCCTTTCCTTGGCAACCCAAGCGAGCATCCTTTCAATTCTCAGAGACGTTCCTGTTGACCTTCAGGTTTCCCTCTTTGCAGATGATGCGATAATTTTTGTCGCCCCAATAAAAGAGGAAATCTCTACGCTCTCTGTCGACGGTTGGGATATCGACCCAAGTCAACTAAGGTTCTTTATGAGGGAGATAGGAGACACGCCGAACAACCACGAACAGCGATCAGCAAGCAACAGGGAGACAAGGGTTTTTATCCTGGTTCAGGCCTCTCGGGAGAGATAATAGCCCTACGTCCAGCCTTTCTTTATATCAAAGAGTATTACAAGAGGAGGCTCGACGAGACGAACAAGTCTCGGCGAGATTATGGGTGTACAAGATGTATTATGCAAAGACCTCGTGCGTATAGGTCGTGCACGTCGTGCCCTCTACACGCCGTAGGGGCTCTGTTTATATAGTGTTGATGAACCGACCTACCAAGGGATAATCGGGCCGGGCTGACTACGAGTCCGTAACGAACTCATACATGCCAAATACATCCCGAGGTAGATAAGGTAAACTCCAATTCTTGGGGATCACGACTCCTAATCCAATCCGGGAAACCTACGTCCGGGTCTTCACGTAGTCGTGCAGAACTCTGTTCGAGTCGGACTCAAACACGAATCCTAGGCCGTTACGCACCGTACCAGCCAGGAAGCTGTTCGGCAGGATGCATATGGGCCAGATAGAACCTTCCAGGTAGCTAGGCCCTGACAGGCTGTTCGACTGGGCCGCTCCGGCCAGTGCGGCCAACTCCCTCTCCGCTGGGTCGTGCATTTTGTTCCTACGTTGGGACCCGACGGTGAGCCCTCGCGGCTCCGCATCTCCCCCAGATTTGGCCGCTGACTCCACCTCCGCCTCCACCTTTAATCCGACCACAGCTTCAACTGCCCACCTCCCTGCCAACTCCAATTCCTTCACTCACCCTGCTTTCGCTGCTACTGTTCATGGCCGTATTTCCTCTGCTTCACCAGAGCTTGCCGAGCCCGCCCACCCTTTTTCTGGCGCTGTCGTGGCCAAGACTAGCCTTCGTTCGGTCGTCATCGCCGCTACAAAGCCTGCAACCACCTCGGGTTGGCAAGTGGTTCCCCCGAGATGTGTGCGTCATCATCAAGGCGCTTCTCTTCGGGCCACCCAGGCCACACGCGCCAGCCGCTGTGCCTCTGCCACCGCCATCCCCCATGGGCGCTGCTTCCGGTGCCTCGCCTGCGACCACGTGGTGTCCGCCTGCAGGGACCCTGTTAAATGCTTGCGCTGTCGCAAGTCCGGGCATCGCTCAAAATATTATCGCTTGGGTCGGCTTCCTCCTCTACTCTCGGTGCCTCACCCCGCTCCCCCCATCACACCGCACCAGCATCCCTCCCTTGTAGCTCGCCGCCCTCCTTCCTTGCGTGCTTGCGTCAAGATTACGCCGGCCATCAGCTCCGCCCCTGTGCACCTCCACTTCCACGCACTCATGGTTGAGATCGCCGGTGGCCCTGTCCCAGACCTCGACACCATCGCACGCGCCATTGATTTCCACACCGACGTCCCCCTTGGCAACATCCGCGTCTCCTTTGTCGCAGGCCGCCACTTCATCGCTTGCTTCACCTACCCTGATCAGACGAGGCTAGTTGCTTCTCGCCGCTCTTTCCACCACGTTGGCTGTGAGTTCACCTTCACCGCATTCCCGGAGAATATACATTCCGCCCGCCATTCCTGCTCCCTTTGCTTTCATGTCCGCTTGGTCTTGGAGGGCCTCCCTTTCCACTGCTGGGAGCCGGAGATTGTGGACCAGCTCCTCGTCGGTTCGGCCTGCGTGGATGTGGTTGAGGAGGCCTCGCGCTTCCGCACCGACATCACGGCGTATGGACTATGGGTTTGGACTAACGACCCTGCCTCGATCCCATTAGAGGCGGAGCTTTCCCTCGTCGAACCATTGCTCGGCCAGGTTAGTGCGCACGGCGGGAGCTGGAGCAGGGCCTCCGTTGTGGCGGCGCCCCGGCCACGTCCTACATGCTCCACCGACTTTCGGTTCACCATCCATGTCGCCGTCGTAGAACACTTCTCTGGGAGTTTCTCCCACGTCGAGGGTGGCCTGCCAAAGGTCATTTTGGGGGGCTGGCGGCCAGGTTTTCCTGATTTAGTGCATACTCCAGCCGCCACCGCCCTCTCGGCTGCCTGCCGCCCTCTCTTTCGCAATCGCCTGCACCGTCTGGACATCCGCGACAACGACGACCCCGAGCTCGATGGTCCGCCTCGCCGCGCCCGTCGTCCCGGCAAGGAGCCGGTGCACAAGCGCCTTGCCTTAGCTGCCGACTCCTCTCGCATTGTCGACTCCAGCCAGGGCCGGTCACGCATGCGGCGCGCGGGTTGTGCGCGGTTCGACACTCCCCCCCTCCCGCGCACGCCGTTCCCGCTCTCGCTCGTTGCAGGCGCGTCATGCCTCGCTGGTTGGGGCAGCGCGTTCTCCGCGCCCTGCTACAACTGACTGCCGTAGCTCGCCGTGCGCTAGCCTGGCCATGGCGCGCGAAGCTTCTCCGGGTGCGCGCGTTGTTTCGCCGGGGGCGTGCTCTGCCGCACTGGGCTCACCACTTTCGCGTTCTGCCTTGTCGTGCTAGACACGCCAAGCCTCGCTTTCGCCGCACCCCTCCGCTACATGTTCCATCACCAGGGCGTGCTCCGCCTCTCCGCTTTCCACCTCGCTGCCGCGCTCTGCCTCGCCGCAATCTGCTGCGCCCCGCCATCCCTCGCCACCAAGCTTGGAGTGCCCTGCTTTGCTGGCTGCGCCCTTTGGCCCCCTGCCAGCTCATCCCATCTCCTTGCCATGTTTGGTGTCGCGCAGCCCAACTCCTTTACAGGCCTCAATCCCTCTTGGATCTCGATGCTAGCCTTTTCTGTGAAGGCCTCCCCTCTACTCCTGTGCTTCCCTCACCCCTCTTAGACCCGATGATACTCGAAGCGGAGATGCCTCCTCCGCCTCTTATATCTGCCAGCAGTTCCTTCCTCGCATCCATTTCCACCCCTGTCCAACTGCCACTCTTGCACTCCACCCCATGCCCTTCTAGAGGTCGAGGTTCCCGTGGCCTTACCTCCCTCCCTAAGTGCACTCGTCGCAGCTCTCGCCTGGCTTCCGCCTGCGCCCCTCCGCTCGCTCCAGGGGCCTCCTCGGTTCCCTCCATCAGGAGGGCACAGGCTGTCCTCGCTCGCAAGCTTGGACACGACTCCACCAATGCCGTCATCGACGACTTGGCGGCCCACCTCAGCTCGCTCTTTGCCTCTCCCCTTGGCAAGCCTCCCCTCGACGTGATCGCTGACCTTAATTTGCGGTGTCCGGCAGCCGACCATTGATCTATCTGTGGTTGGTGCGGATGCTGTAGAGGAGGTCACTGCGGACGGAGCTTAGGCGGCCTCCCCGCCCATGGTGCCTTTTTAGTTCCTATGATAGGTTGATTTCGCGTTGTTTTGCCACCTGCTCGTGGCGACCCGGGTTTGTGATGTCTGTTCCAACCACCTGCGTGTGATTGTTCGTAGCTGTCTCCTCTTAAACCACCTGCGCGTGGTTCCTCCCCCTTTGGTAGCTGCTCTCCCCTGTGTGGGTTTTGTCACCTATAGAGCTAGTTTTACCATGTGTCGCCTTGGACCCTCTGCGTGGATCCCCCCTAGCAAGTTGCACACCGTGTTTGCCCAATGAAGATCATCTGTTGGAACGTTCGGGGTCTCAATTCCCCCGCCAAGCGAACCGTCGCCACCGACCTCGTTTGCTCTTACCGGCCATCGATCTTGGGACTTCAAGAAACCAAGCTTTCTTCACCTGACCGCCAAACCATCCTCGAGATATAGGGGCCTTCAAGTTGAAGGGTTCTCTCCACCTCCCAGCTAGTGGCACGCGAGGGGGCCTTCTCTTGCTCTGGATGAAAGCGTCGTCTCTCTCTCAGATGTTCTAATCCTGTGTTGGACCATTACCAATGTGTACGGTCCATCTCAATGTGATGCTGCCAAATAATCTTTCTTCAAGAGTTACAAACTATCTCAAACCTTTTTTCCGATCCGTGGCTGCTTATGGGAGACTTCAACCTCATTTACAAAGCCTCCGACAAAAACAATATAAGCATCAATCGCCGCCTGATGTCCCTCTTCCGTAACACCCTAGACACATGCCAGCTTCGCGAGATTCACCTCTCTGGCAAGCGTTTCACCTGGAGCAATGAGCAAGCTAATCCAACCCTAGTCAAGCTCGATCATGTTTTCTGCACTTCATCTTGGGAATTGGCCTTCCCTAACTGCTCGCTTCTTCCGCTCTCCACCTCCGCATCTGACCACTGCCCCCTCTTGCTCACTGTCAAGGCTTTCAGTCCGCCACCACGATGCTTCCGCTTCGAAAACTACTGGATCGGGATGCCTGGTTTCCTTGATGTGGTCCAGAATGCCTGGACGGCTGACCCTCTCTCCCAACTCAACCCTCTGCGTCGACTGCTCCTCAAACTCCGCAAGACCGCCTCTGACCTAACCACGTGGAGCCGATCCACCATGAGCGAACTAAAGCTCCAACTCGCCATTGCCACGGAGGTCATCCGCCTTTTTGACATGGCCATGGAGTCCCGCAACCTCTCCCCAGAAGAAATGACACTTCGTCGCTCACTGATTATTCGTATTTTAGGCCTAGCCGCCATTGAGAAAATAAAATGGAAGCAGCGCTCCAGATTGTCATGGTTGAAGCTGGGTGATGCTAACACTAAATATTTTCACCTGCGTACGAACTCCAGAAGATGCAGGAATTTCATTCACTCCATTCAAGCTCCTAATGGCCCCATCACCGGCCATGATGATCTGGCCATTGCTCTTCACCGGCACTTCTCCAATATCTTTGGGGACGACCGGGGCTCGTCCGAGCCCCGCTTTGGTTTCAACTGGGACTTCTTGAATCTCTCAGCTCTGAATCTCACTTCCCTCGAGGACCCGCTCACTTTGGAAGAGCTCCGCGCCACCATCATGGCCATGCCTTCGGAGAAAGCCCCAGGCCCTGATGGTTACACCTGGTCCTTCAAGACCTGTTGGTAGATCATTCATCTCGATCTCCTCGCCGCCCTGCAATGCATTTTCGAAAACAACCACCATGCCCCCCAAGTGTTAAACTCTGCTACCATTATGTTGCTCCCTAAGAAGAAAACCCCAACTGCCGCTACCGACTATCGCCCCATCAGCCTCATCCATAGCTTCGGCAAGCTTTTCACCAAAATATTGGCAAATAGGCTATCAGGGTTCATTAGTGATCTTATTTCTCATTGCCAAAGCGCCTTCATAAAGAAACGCCACATCCAAGACAACTTCTTGTATGTCCAGAGCCGTGCCAAGCTTTTGCATAGATCCCGTACTCCAGCGCTCATGTTCAAGCTGGATATTAAAAAGGCTTTCGACTCTGTGTCCTGGCCTTACCTCCTTGACAACCTTTGCGCCCGTGGTTTTGGCCATTGCTGGCGAGATTGGATTGCTTCCATCATCGCTTCATCCTCTTCCCGAATCCTCCTCAACGGGTTCCCAGGCGGCCACATACCCCACCATCGCGGCCTCCGTCAGGGAGACTCCCTCTCCCCCTTCGTCTTCAACCTCGCCATTGAACCCCTACATAGAATCCTTTCCTTGGCAACCCAAGCGGGCATCCTCTCATTTCTCAGAGGCATTCCTGTTGACCTTCGGGTTTCCCTCTATGATGATGATGCGGTAATTTTTGTCACCCCAGTAAAAGAGGAAGTCTCTGCGCTCGCCTCGATCCTGCAGCGTTTTGGAAATATCACGGGATTGCACACCAACTTCAGCAAGAGTCATGTGGTTCCCATGCGCTGCGAGGGCCTAGACCTGGATGACATTCTTGATGCTCTCCCTGCCAAGCGTGATGCCTTTCCCATCACCTACCTTGGGCTTCCGCTGGCCATCAAGAAGCTGCGGCACGTTCACTTCCAGCCACTCATCGACAAAGTTGCTGGGAGGCTTAGCGGCTGGCGTGGGCAACTTCTCTCAAAAGGGGGCAGGCTCACCCTTCTCAAGTCAGTCCTCACCGCCATTCCTTCGTACATTCTCTCGGTCACCGTTCCCCCAAAGTCAGTGATCGCGAAGATTGACAATGGCTCCGGCGTGGTACTGACTCGGCATCGGGGGGCATTGTCGTGTCAGCTGGAAGATCATCTGCTCCCCAACTGCTGCAGGTGGCCTTGGAGTTCTCGATCTCCAATCCTTTGCTAGGGCCCTCCGCCTTCGTTGGCTCTGGCTTGCCAAAACCTGTGCTAATCTAACGTGGGCTAACAGCCCCCCGCCCATCGAGCCGTCGGATGCTGCTCTATTTTGGGCCACCACAAGCCTTGTCTTGGGCAACAGGACAACCTTCTCCTTCTGGAGCGACGCCTGGCTTGATGGCCACCAACCGCGTGAGCTCGCTCCGAGCATTTTCGCCGTCTCTGCCAGAAAAAGCAGGTCGGTGGTCGATGCACTCGCGAACAACAACTGGCTTTCTAACCTGCGTCGCAACTTCGACCCCTCCACGATCATTGAGTTAGCTTCCCTTTGGCGGCGCTTGCAACCCGTTAACCACGTGGAGCCGATCCACCATGAGCGAACTAAAGCTCCAACTCGCCATTGCCACGGAGGTCATCCGCCTTTTCGACATGGCCATGGAGTCCCGCAACCTCTCCCCAGAAGAAATGACACTTCGTCGCTCACTGATTATTCGTATTTTAGGCCTAGCCGCCATTGAGAAAATAAAATGGAAGCAGCGCTCCAGATTGTCATGGTTGAAGCTGGGTGATGCTAACACTAAATATTTTCACCTGCGTACGAACTCCAGAAGATGCAGGAATTTCATTCACTCCATTCAAGCTCCTAATGGCCCCATCACCGGCCATGATGATCTGGCCATTGCTCTTCACCAGCACTCCTCAATATCTTTCGGGGATGACCGGGGCTCGTCCGGGCCCCGCTTTGGTTTCAACTGGGACTTCTTGAATCTCTCGGCTCTGAATCTCACCTCCCTTGAGGACCCGCTCACTTTGGAAGAGCTCTGCACCACCATCATGGCCATGCCTTCGGACAAAGCCCCAGGGCCTGATGGTTACACCTGGTCCTTCTTCAAGACCTGTTGGGAGATCATTCATCTCGATCTCCTCGCCGCCCTGCAATGCATTTTCGAAAACAACCACCATGTCCCCCAAGTGTAAAACTCTGCTACCATTATGCTACTCCCTAAGAAGAAAACCCCAACTGCCGCTGCCAACTATCGCCCCATCAGCCTCATCCATAGCTTCGGCAAGCTTTTCACCAAAATATTGGCAAATAGGCTATCAGGGTTCATTAGTGATCTTATTTCTCATTGCCAAAGCGCCTTCATAAAGAAACGCCACATCCAAGACAACTTCTTGTATGTCCAGAGCCGTGCCAAGCTTTTGCATAGATCCCGTACTCCAGCTCTCATGTTCAAGCTGGATATTAAAAAGGTTTTCGACTCTGTGTCCTGGCCTTACCTCCTTGACAACCTTTGCGCCCATGGTTTTGGCCATTGCTGGTGAGATTGGATTGCTTCCATCCTCGCTTCATCCTCTTCCTGAATCCTCCTCAACGGGTTCCCAGGCGACCACATACCCCACCATCGCGGCCTCCATCAGGGAGACTCCCTCTCCCCCTTCCTCTTCAACCTCGCCATTGAACCCCTACATAGAATCCTTTCCTTGGCAACCCAAGCAGGCATCCTCTCATTTCTCAGAGGCGTTCCTGTTGACCTTTGGGTTTCCCTCTATGCTGATGATGCGGTAATTTTTGTCACCCCAGTAAAAAAGGAAGTCTTTGCGCTCGCCTCGATCATGCAGCGTTTTGGAAATATCACGGGATTGCGCATCAACTTTAGCAAGAGTCATGTGGTTCCCATCCGCTGCGAGGGCCTAGACCTGGATGACATTCTTGATGCTCTCCCTGCCAAGCGTGATGCCTTTCCCATCACCTACCTTGGGCTTCCGCTGGCCATCAAGAAGCTGCGGCACGTTCACTTCCAGCCACTCATCGACAAAGTCTCTAGGAGGCTTAGCGGCTGGCGTGGGCAACTGCTCTCAAAAGGGGGGCAGGCTCACCCTTCTCAAGTTCGTCCTCATCGCCATCCCTTCATACACTCTCTCGGTCACCGTTCCCCCAAAGTCAGTGATCGCGAAGATTGACAAGATTCGCCGCGCTTGGCTCCGGTGTGGTACTGACTCGGCATCGGGGGCATTGTCGTGTCAGCTGGAAGATCATCTGCACCCCAACTGCTGCAGGTGGCCTTGGAGTTCTCGATCTCCAATCCTTTGCTAGGGCCCTCCGCCTTCGTTGGCTCTGGCTTGCCAAAACCTGTGCTAATCTAACGTGGGCTGACAGCCCCCCGCCCATCGAGTCGTCGGATGCTGCTCTATTTCGGGCCGCCACAAGCCTTGTCTTGGGCAACGGGACAACCTTCTCCTTCTGGAGCGACGCCTGGCGTGATGGCCACCAACCGCGTGAGCTCGCTTCGCGCATTTTCGCTGCCTCTGCCAGAAAAAACAGGTCAGTGGTCGATGCACTCGCAAACAACAACTGGCTTTCTGACCTGCGTCGCAACTTCGACCCCTCCATGATCATTGAGTTAGCTTCCCTTTGGCGGCGCTTGCAACCCGTTCTGTTGCAGCACAATGCACCTGATCGCACCATTTGGCGTTTCACTGGTTGTGAAGAGTATTCCGTCGCCTCGGCTTACCAGCTGCAGTTCCTTGGGCGGACAACCTCAGTTTTTCATCGATTGTGGAAGCTTTGAGGCCCTTCCAAATGCAAGTTCTTCGTCTGGCAACTACTTCAGAAGAAAGTATTGACCACGGATGCTCTGCTTCACAGGGGTATCCCAACAATTATTTCTGTGCGCTTTGCGGAAGAAATCTGGAGACGCCCGAACACCTCTTCCTGACTTGTAGCTTCTCCAGTTAAGTGTGGTCTTCTCTGGCCTCCAAGTTACGCCTGGCCACGCTCAGCCCCGTTTCCTGGACCAACTTGGCCTGCATTTCGTCCTGGTGGACTGCTGATTTGCGGGCCTGTCCTACCAATGGCTCTGCCTCCATCGCTCTCGCCACCCTCTGGCACCTGTGGCAAGAGCGCAACCGCTGCATATTCAAGGGCGTCGAGCGACCTCCTTCGATCTTCTTAGATTCTCTCATTGATGACCTGCGCCTTTGGGAGGTCGCAGGTGCCAATTTTGTAATTGCGTAGTTTCTCTTACACGCCTGGGGTGGGCGTCCTTTTGTTTCTTTTCACCCCTTTTTCTTCCTGTTTTCTTTGTTTCGTTTATGTACTGAGGCTTCTACCTTTTCATTCCTCCTATAATTAATGCAAGACAGCCCTCATGCCTTTCCATAAAAAAAAAAGTACGGTAAATCGGCGGTCTAGGCATATAGAGTGATAGCTATGCAGATAGATGACCCTTATAATAAACTAGTGAGACATCAGATCTTCTCCTATCCTTTATATTTTCTAGTCCTATTTTACTATTCACCAATTATATAAGTATCTTTCATTCACAGTTCAAATAATATCCACCTCTGTGACCTGGCCCTATTTTTCTAATTTTCACGTCTCGCTCTTATTTTTAAATTTTATCTCTGTTTTTACTACTTATAACCCAATTTCTATACAACTATTAACTAACAATAAAGATATAGGACCATCAGTAGAGAGTGCAATGGTCATAGATTATCTGGTGAGGCAAGTTAAATGAGATATCCATTTGATTATGATGCCTCAAAAAACAATCCTCTCCCCGTTCTTAGGAACACAACATCTGAGATATGTTTAAGTTATAGTTTTGTTTAAACTTTATGTATAAAAACTTTTAGACTATTTATATGGAGCACATGAAAATTATACATATATAGAGATTTATCTCAAGATCACTTCCATTTTATTGTAATTTTAGTGGATCCTCGCCATCAAGTCATGGGGATGGGCCACGGGCGTCAGCGATGTGGAGGGCGGCGCGCCTGTCGTCCACCTCCTAGGCGATCACCCCCCTCCCATGGGTGACCTGTGGGAGGAGGAGCTTGCGGCGGCGGACATAGGCGAGGAGGAGGAGAAGAGGAGCTCGGCGGTGCCATAGATCTTGTCATTGGCGGTGCAGCGGCCAAGCCCGTTGCAGGGCGCGTGAGGGCGGTGAGGTGGGAGGCGGGGATGAGAAGGGGGAGGCTGGGTGGTGAGGCACGCCGCCGCCGTAGCTGAGAAGGCCATCGGGGAGGAGGAGGTTCACCGCCGCCATTACTTGTGGAGGCTCTTATGCCGGTTCATCGCTGTCGTCGCCCGAGAAGCCAAGACCATTGTTGCCTGTCTCTCCACCACCCCGCCGCTCGTCTTTCGACCGCCGCCACGACAAGCTCCAAGACTGTCGTCATCGCGATAGTGAGATCCAATATTTGTCTCTCCACC
>SPJY01003962.1:1927336-2147709 GCA_005191435.1 Raddia distichophylla
GAGAACGTATCCTGTGCAAACGGGGTTCCCGTGCAAACGCCGTGCAAACCAACTAGCAAAAGTCATGAAAAATTCTGAAAAAAATCATACACGTACTTCAAGTCATACTCCACATATATATAAAATTTTAAGTTCAAATTCGTTATATTTAAAGCACAGCAAAAAAGAGAAAATTCTAACAGATTTATACTAAAAAATCTGTCAGAATTTTCTCTTTTTTGTTACTGCTAAAATATAACGAATTTGAACTTAAAATTTTATACATAGGTGGAGTATGACTTGAAGTACGTGTATGATTTTTTTCAAAATTTTTCATGACTTTTGCTAGTTGGGTTGCACGGAGATTGCACGGGAACCCCGATTGCACCGGATACGCTCTCTTCCTTGAAAAGAACAGAGATGATGTTCAAGTGAAGCATATACCAGTTCCAGTGGGTCATCTTACTTAAGCAAAACAGGGAGTTGTTTATCTTTCCTTTACCTCCACCTTCCTAATCAGGAGAGGGGCGACTAGGGTTTTCCCCTAGCCGCCGCTGCCTCCTCCTCAGCGTGCCACCGCCGACCGCCGCCGCCTCCTCCGTCTCCGCCTCCCTCAGCGCCGCCTCCCTCTACCGCCGCCTCCCCTAGGGTCCGCCGCCGCCCCGTCCCCATCGCCGGCGCCGGCACCGCCCCTACCCCGGCCCCTGCGCTATGCCGCCAGCCACCCGGCGCTCCTGCCCCGGCGCCGACACCCGAGGCCTGTCGGCCACCTCCACCTCCGCCTCCACCTGCGCTGCCCCGGCCACCGTGTCCTCCTACGCCTTGCCGCCTCCCATTGGCCCCCAACTCTCCGCCGTCGCCACCCCCCTCCAACTCGCCAGATCCAGATCCAGGGGCCACCGCCGCCGCACCTGTCTCGGTCGGTCGGCCCCGCTGCTGTCTCCACCTCGTCGCCACGAGCCTCTTCGTTGCCTCCTCGTTGCCACCGCCCTCGCTGTGGCACCTTCGGGTGAAACTCCAGATCTAGTGCCTCAAGTTCCCAACAGGCGCCGTCCCGCTGCTATCCTCGGTACCTGCGGGACCTTGGCACTGGCCTCGAGGAAAGAGAAGCGTAGCGCCACCAGATCTTAATTCATCAGCACCGCTGCCTTCCCCTGCGTCTCGTCTAGAAATGGAAGCTTTTGCTCCGCCACGCGCTCCGCCGGCCACGGCGGCCACTTTCCCACCGCAGCTGGCCACTCCAGCTAGTGTGGCCAGCTCCGTCTCCTCTGGGTCATGCAGTTCATTCATGCGCTGGGACCCGACTGTGAGCCTTCCCCCTCTGCCTCCGCCATTAATCCGCCTGCAACTTCAACTGCCTACCTCCATGTCAACGCCTTTACTCACCCTACCACCGCTGCTCCCATTCATGGCCGTATCTCCTCCACCTCGTCGGAGCTTGCCAGGCCAGCCCACCCCCATTTCTGGCGCTGCCATGGCCAAGTCTGACCTCCGTTCGGTCGTCATTGCCGCTGCAACATTTGCCATTACCTCGGTTTGGCAAGTGGTTCCGCCGAGGTGTGTGCGGCGTCGTCAAGGCACTCCTCTTCGGGTTGCCCAGGCCACGCATGCCAGCCGCCAAGCCTCTGCCACCGCCATCCCCCATGGACGCTACTTCCGGTGTCTTGCCCGCGACCATGTGGTGTCCACCTGCAAGTACCCTGTTAAAGGCTTGCGCTTTCGTCGGTCCGGGCATCACCCAAAATATTATCGCTTTGGTCAGCTTCCTCCTCTGCTTCCGGTGCCTCGCCCCGCTCCCCCTGTCATGCCACACCAGCTTCCCTCCCTTGCAGTTCGCCGCCCCCCTTTCAGGCGCGCCTGCGTCGGGATTTCGCCAGCCATCCACTCCGCCACTGTAGACCTCCATTTCCACACGCTCATGGTTGAGGTCGCCCGTGGCCCTGTCCCAGACGCCGACACCATCGCACGCGCCATTGAAATCTACGCTGATGTCCCCCATGGCAACATCCGCGTCTCCTTCGTTGTCGGCAGTCGCTTCATTGCTCGCTTCACCTACCCCGAACAGACGAGGCTAGTTGCTTCCCACCAGTCTTTCCGCCACATTGGTTGTGAGTTCACCTTCATCGCATTCCCGGAGAGTATCCATTCTGCCCGCCATTCTAGCTCCCACCGCTTCCGCGTCCGCTTGGTCTTGGAGGGCCTCCCCTTCCACAGCTGGGAGCCGAAGATTGTGGACCATCTCCTTGCCGGCTCGGCCTGCGTCGATGTGGTCGAGAAGGCCTTGATCTTCCGCCCCAACACCATAGCGTATCGGCTCTGGGTGTGGGCTCATGACCCCGCCTTGATGGCCTTAGAGGCTCCCTCGTCGAGCCATCGCGCGCCCAGGCCTCCCTTGTGGTGGCGCTCCAGCCGCATCCTCCACGCTACACCAACTTTCGGATCACCATCCATGTCGCCGTCGTAGAAGACTTCTTCGAGATTTCCTCGCACGTGGAGGGTGACCTGCCTAGGGGCGGATTGGAGGACTGGCAGCCAGGTTTTCCTGATTCAGTGCCCAGTCCGGCCACCACCGCCCTCCCGGCTGCCTGTCGCCCTCTCTTTCGCGATCGCCTTCACCGCTTGGACGACGGCAACAACGACGACCTGAGCTCGACGGTCTGCCTCCCCGCGTCTACCGTCCCGGCAAGGAGCCAGTGCGCGCATGCCTCACCGAGGTGGTCGAGTTGGGGCGCACATGCCTCTCCCAGGCGTCCGACTCCTCTCGCATTGTCAACTCTAGCCAGAGTCGATCGCACTCACCACGCCGACCGTATGACGGCCTGCACGTGGGTTGTCCATGGTACGACGCATTCCCCCCAGCACGTCGCTCCCGTTCTCGCTCGCCCCGGGCACAGCACGCCTTGCTGGCTGAGGCAGCGCGTCATCCGCGCCCTGCCTCACTTGACCACCGTAGCTCGCCGTGCGAGGCTTCGCCCTAGCTCCAAGTGTGCGCGCTGTTTCGCCGGGGGCGTGCTCCGCCGCGCCGGGCTGCCATGGTCGCGTTCTGTCTCGTCGCGCTCGACGCGCCCAACCTCGCTTTCGTCGCGCCCCTCCGCTACGCGCTCCTTCCGCAGGGCGCGCTCCGCCTCTCTGCTTTCCACTTCACTGCCGCGCTTCGCCTAGTCACGATCCTCTTTGCTGGCCTTCTCACCGTGCCTGGCTGCGTCGCGCCATCCCTCGCCGCCAAGCTCGGCACTCCCTGCTTCGTTGGCCGCGCCCTCACCTGGCTCCCTGCCAGCTCATCCCATCTCCTTGCCACGTTTGCTGTCGCACACCCTGCCAGCTGTGGGCTTGCTTTCGGGCACATGCGCCTCTGGGGGAGCATTTCAAACTCCCCTACATGCCTAACCTTGGAGCCCTTGCGTCCCAGCGCCTCGGCCCTTTGGCCTCATCTGACAGCTGTGGGCGGTGCATTTTGCGCCGCGGGGCTCTCTCCCTCTTGCCCACGTGGTATGCCCAGCACAACTCCTTCACAGGTCTCTCTCTTGGATCTTGATGCTAGCCTTTTCTGTGCTGGCCTCCCCATTACCTCTGAGCTTCCCCCACTCCTATTAGACCCGATGACACTCGAGGCGGAGATGCCCCCTCCGCCCTTATATCTGCCGCCAGCTCCTTCCTCGCATCCATATCCACCCCTGTCCAGCTGCCCCTTCTGCACTCCACCACACGCCCCTCTAGAGGTCAAGGTTCTAGTGGCCGCACCTCCCTCCCTCAGTGCACTCGTCGCAGCTCTCGCCTGGCTTCCGCCCGCGCCCCTCTGCTTGCTCTAGGGGCCTCCTCGGTTCCCTCCATCAGGAGGGCACAAGCAGTCCTCGCTCGCAAGCTTGGACACGATTCTAGTGCCATCGGCGACGACTTGGCAGCCCAGCTCAGCTCGCTCTTTGCCTCTCCCCTCGGCGAGCCTCCCCTCGGCATGATCTCTGGCCTCTACGGTGTCCGACAACCAACCATTGACCTTTCTCTAATTGGCACGGATGCTGTAGAGGAGGTCACTACGGACAGAGCTTAGGCGGCCTCCCCACTCTGGTGCCCTTTTAGTTCCTATGATAGGTCGTGTTCGTGATGCTAGCTACATGCACGTGGTGCTCCGGGTTTGTGTTGTCAATTCCAACCACCTGCGTGTGGTCGTTCGTAGCTGTCTTTTCTTAAACCACCTATGTGTGCTACCTCCCGCTTTGGTAGCTGCTCGTCCATACGCGGGTACAATTGCCTTTAGAACTAGCTTTAGTGTGCGTCGCCTTAGGCCCCCCGCGTGGATCCCCCGTGGCAAGTCGCCCACCGTGTTTGCCCAATGAAGATCGTCTGTTGGAATGTTCGGGGTCTCAATTCCCCCGCCAAGTGAGCCATCGTTGCCGAACTTGTTCGCTCTAGCCATCAATCTTGGGACTTCAAGAAACCAAGCTTTCTTCACCTGAACGCCTCGAGTTAGGGGCTTTCAGGTTGAAGGGTTCTCTCCATCTCCCAGCCAGTGGCACACGAGGGGATCTTCTCCTGCTCCGAGATGAAAGTATTGTCTCCCTCTCGGATGCTCTAATCTTGCCAAATTCCATTTCCGCCAAAGTCTTTTGCGCCCTTAGCTAGCAGTGTTGGATCATTACCATTGTGTACGGTCCATCTCAGCGCGATGCCGCCAAAGAATCCTTTATTCAAGAGTTACAAACTATCTCAGACCTCTTCTTCGATCCTTGGCTACTTGTCGACGGTTGTAACCTTGGGGATACTTGTCGCTAATAGAAATAAATATGGGGTATGCAAGATTTCAAGCCAGATGGTAGCACAAGACAGGGATACTTTTTTATACCGGTTTAGGCCCTCAACAATGGAGGAAACACCCTAGTCCTGTGCTCTGGGATTATATGAAGATCTCAATTACAAGAAGCTCTCGAGATCGTAGGTTGTGGATGGAAGTTAATGAGATGCCCCCCGGTCCCCCTTTATATAGTGCAAGGGGATAAGGTTACACGATCGTACCTGTTTGGTTACGTTAGATCCTATCTATAGAGTATCTGGCATGCATACGCACCGATATTTACAGATATGAACCTCCTAACAAATCGGGGTCAAGCTCTATCTTCGAACTTTCCTTGGCATCCAAGTCAAGCATAGTCCGAGTAATATCTATCTCCTTCCAGCCGACCCGGACTGCCCCTCTTTGGGTGCTTTATGTGCCCATGTTGTCCACACTACTCATGGGAGACTTCAACCCCATTTACAAAACATTTGACAACAACAATCAATCGCCGCCTGATGTCCCTATTCCGTGACACCCTAGACACCTGCCACCTCCGCGAGAATCACCTCTCCGACAAGCATTTCTCCTGGAGCAATGAGCAAGCCAACACAACCCTAGTCAAGCTCGATCATGTTTTTTGCACTTCATCTTGGGAATTGGCCCTCCCTAACTGCTCATTGCTCCCACTCTCCACCTCCGCATCTGACCACTGCCCCCCTCTTGCTCACCGCCGAGGCCTTCAGTCAGCCACCATGACGCTTCCGCTTCAAAAACTACTGGATCAAGATGCCTGATTTCCTTGATGTGGTCCAGAATGCCTGGACGACTGACTCTCACTCCCATGTCAACTCTTTGCGTCGATTCTACCTCAAACTCCGTCGGTCCGCCTCCGCCCTAACCTCATGGAGTCGATCCGCCATGAGCGAACTCAAACTCCAGCTCACCATTGCCACGGAGGTGTAGTTACTTTTCGAAATGGCCATCGAGTTCTGCAACCTCTCGCCACAAGATTCGAATTTTGGGCCTCGCCGCCATCGAGAAAATAAAATGGAAGCAGCGCTCCAGGTTGTCATGGTTGAGGCTAGGTGATGCTAACACTAAATATTTCCACCTACGCACGAACTCCAGAAAGCATAGGAATTTCATCCACTCCATCCAAACACCTAGTGGCCTAATCATCGACCATGATGATCTGACCATTGCTCTTCTCAGCACTTCTCCACTATCCTCGTTGACGATCGAGGAACGCCCGTGCCCTGCTTTGGTTTCAACTGGGACTCCCTGAATCTCTACCTCATCTCTCTCGAGGACCCGCTCACGCTGGAAGAGATCCGCGTCACCATCGTGGCCATGCCTTCGGACAAAGCACTGAGCCTTGATGGTTACATATGGTCCTTCTTCAAGACCTGTTGGGAGATCATTCACCTTGATCTCCTAGCCGCCCTGCAATGCTTATTTGAAAACAACCACCAACCCACCAAGATGTTAAACTCTGCTACCATCATGCTGCTCCATAAGAAGAAAATCCCAATTGTTGCTGCCGACTATTGCCGCATCAGGCTCATCCACAGCTTTGGCAAGCTTTTAACAAAAACATTGGCAAATAGGCTATCAGGGTTCATCAGTGACCTTGTTTCTCCTTGCTAAAGCGCTTTCATCAAGAAACACCCCATCAAGGACAACTTCCTGTATGTCTAGAGCCGTGCCAAGCTTTTGCATAGATCTCGGAGTTAAGCACTCATGTTCAAGGTCAATATTGAAAAGACTTTCGACTCTGTGTCCTAGCTTTACCTGCTTGACAACCTTCGCGCCCATGGTTTTGGTCATCACCAGCGAGATTGGATTTCTTCCATCCTCGTTTCATCCTCTTCCTGAATCCTCCTCAACGGGTTCCCAGGAGAGCACATACCCCACCACCGCGGCTTCCATCAGGGAGACTCCCTCTCCCCTTTCCTTTTCAACCTCGCCATTGAACCCTTACACAAAATCCTTTCCTTGGCAACCCAAGCGGGCATCCTCTCATCGCTCAAAGACGTCCCTGCTGACCTTCAGATTTCCCTCTATGCTGATGATGCGGTAATTTCTGTCGCCCCAGTAAATAGGAGGTTTCTACACTCGGCTCCATCCTGCAACGTTTTGGAAATATCACTGGATTGCGCACCAACTTCAACAAGAGTCATGTGATTCCCATCTGCTGCAAGGGCCTTGACTTGGATGACATTCTTGATGCTCTCCCCGCCAAGCGTGATGCCTCTCCCATCACCTACCTGGGGCTTCCGCTGGTCATTAAGAAGCTGCGGCACGTCCAATTCCAGCCTCTCATCGACAAAGTCGCTAGGAGGCTCAGCGGCTGGCGTGGGCAGCTACTCTCAAAAGGGGTCAGGTTCACCCTTTTCAAGTCTATCCTCACCGCCATCCCTTTATACACACTCTCAGTCACCGTTTCCCCAAAGTCGGTGATTGCGAAGATTGACAAGATTCGTCGCGAATGGCTCTGGCGTGGTACTTACTCGGCATCGGGGGACACTGTTGTGTCTGCTGGAAGATCGTCTACTCCCCGACTGCTGCAGGTGGCCTCGGAGTTCTCGACCTCCAGTCCTTTGCTACGGCCCTCCGCCTTCATTGGCTCTGGCATGCCAAAAACTGCGCTAATCGAACTTGGGCTGACAGCCCCCCACCCATCGAGCCGTCGGATGCTGCTCTGTTTTAGGCCACCACAAGCCTTGTTTTGGGGAACGGGACAACCTTCTCCTTATGTAGCGACGTTTGGCTTGATGGCCACCAACTGCGTGAGCTCGCTCCGCACATTTTCGCCGCCTCTGCCAAAGAAAAAAAAGGTCGGTGGCCGATGCCCTTACGAGCAACAACTGGCTTTCTGACTTGCGTCACAACTTCGACCTCTCCATGATCATTGAGTTGGCTTCCCTTTGGCGATGCTTGCATCCCGTTCTGCTGCAGCACAATAAACCTGATCGCACCATTTGACGTTTCACCGGTTGTGAAGAGTATTATGTTTCCTCGGCTTACGGGCTGCAGTTCCTCGGGCGGACAACCATGTCTTTTCATCGATTGTGGAAGCTTTAGGGCCCTTCCAAATGCAAGTTTTTCGTTTGGCAGCTACTTCAAACAAAAGTAATGACCCCGAATACTCTGCTACACAGGGGTATCCCCAACAACTATTTATGTGTGCTTTGGAAAAGGAATCTGGAGACACCCGAGCACCTCTTTCTGACTTGCAGTTTCTCTACCCAAGTGTGGTCTTTTTTGGCTTTCAAGTTACGCCTGTCCAGGCTCTGCCCCGTTTCCTGGACCAATTGGACATGTATCTCGACCTGATGGACAGCTGATTTGCGGGCCTATCCTGCCAATGGCTCTGTCTCTATCGCTCTTGCCACCCTCTGGCACTTGTGGCTAGAGGGCAACAACCGCATCTTCAAGGGTGCCGAGCGACCTATTTCGATCTTCTTAGACTCTCTCATCGATGACCTACGCCTTTGAGAAGATGCATGAGACAATTTTGCGTGGCTTCTCTTGCACGCCTGCGGGTAGTGGTGGGAGTTGGGCCGTGCCGTGCCGGCCCGGCCCGGGCCCATCGTGCCTCGGGCCGGTGCAAAACGGGCCGGCACGGCCCGATCAGCACTTCGGGCCATGCCGGGCTGGCACGGAGTGCCAAATCTAGGCCCGGCACGGCCCAAAAGCATGGCGGGCCTGCTTCGGGCCGGCCGGCCCGAGCACGGCACAAGCAAGAAAACAGGTGGCAAAATTATTTTTTAGAAATTCATACGTTGCTCAAATAAAAAAGTTGTTTATACAAAAAAGATGCATCTCGAAATTATCTACAACTTTCGTGTTCAACCCAAATTCATCCAAGCAGTTTAAGACCTCAAACATTGCGAATTACCGAGGACGGTGCCGTTGGCCCGAAAGCAAGCAGCGACAAAAATATTTTTTATAAATTCATACATTGTTCAAATGAAAAACCTGTCTACAAGAAAAAGATGTGTCTCGAGATTATCTACAACTTTCGTATTGAATAGAAATTAATCTGAGGAATAGAAGACTACGCAAAATATAAAATACTGACCCATGCCTCTATTCGGGCCAGGCCGGCCCAAGCACGGCCCGTACAGTCGGGTCGGGTCGGGCGGCACGCTGTGCCTGGTTTTCAGGCCTGGCCCGGCATGCTATTTTGGGCCATGCCGGCCCGGCCAATCAAATGTCCGTGCCGGGCCGTGCCACGGGCCTGTTTTTTCGGGCCGTGCCCGGCACGGCCCGTTTTCCCAGCACTACCTGCGGGTGGGTGTCCCTTTTTCTTTTCTCCCTTTTTCTTTTTTTTTTGTTGTCTCCCCCTGGCTGATCTTAGGTGATTTCAACCTAATCTACAAAGCTTCTGACAAGAACAACCTTAACCTCAACCGCGGGCTCATGGCTCGATTTCGATCCACCCTGGATTCCTGCCTCCTCAAATAGTTGCACCTCTCAGGGCGGCGCTTCACTTGGAGCAACGAGCAGGCTAACCCGACCTTGGTCAGGCTCGACCGTGCCTTTTCAAACTCTTCCTTGGAGCTCCTCTTCCCCTCTTCGTCCCACGTCCCACTTTCCTCCTTGGACTCTGACCACTGCTCGCTCCTCCTCATAGCTTAAAGCCTTCCCCCGCCACCAAGACGCTTCCGTTTTGAGAATTTTTGGCTCAAGATGCCTGGCTTCCTAGAAGTAGCCAAACAAGCCTGGTGCGAGATATCCTCAAATCTCCCCACCCATCCCCTCCACTGATTCAGAGTAAAATTATCCCGCACCGCCAAGGCCCTAACTTCCTGGCATCGCTCCCATATTGGAAACACAGACCTCCAGCTCGCCTAAGTCTCGGAGGTCCTTCGACTTATTGACATAGCTTTAGAGTTTCGCCTCCTCTCCCCCAATGAGGTTGAGCTGCGCCGCCAACTCAAGCTGAAGTGCCTTGGCCTCAGTGTCATTCAAAAAATCAAATGGAAACAACGAGCTCGCCTCAACTAGGTCAAACTCGGGGATGCTAATACCAAATACTTCCATCTTCGAGCAAATGGGCATTGTAGGAGGAACCTCATTCACATGCTCCAAAGCCCAAGTGGAGTCCACTCAGAGTTCAGGGAGAAATCTCTGATCCTCCACCAACATTTCAACTCCCTACTTGGTGACGGCTCTCCCTCCCAGCTTGCCACCTCGCGGCGCTATTTTAACTAGGATTTCTTGGGCCTCCCTTCACCTGACCTCTCTTCCCTTGAAGACCCACTCTCTCTAGATGAGCTCAAGCAGGTCGTCTCCAGCTTACCGAATGACAAGGCCCCTGGCCCAGACGGGTTCACCTGAGACTTCTATAAAGCTTGCTGGCACTTCATCTCGACTGACCTGTTTGCTGCTATCCAGTGTCTCTTCAACCTCGACAGCCCAGGGTTCGAGGGTCTGAACTGCGCCCACATTGTCCTTATCCCCAAAAAGGATAACTCTTCCACCGCCTCCCACTTTCGCCTGATCAGCCTCATACACAGCATTGGCAAACTCTTCACCAAAATCCTCTCTTCTCGGCTGGCCCCCTTCATGGATGACCTAATATCCCCTTGCCAAAGCGCTTTCATCAAGAAACGCCACATCCAATACAACTTCCTGCTCGTCGAAGGAAGAGCAAAATCCCTTTAAAGATCCCGCACGCCAGCACTACTGTTCAAATTGGACCTAGAGAAGGTCTTCGACTCGGTTTCCTGGCCCTATCTCCTAGACAACCTCCGAGCCCGGGTCTTTAGGACTAGATGGTGCGACTGGATTTCCTTGTCACTTGCCTCCTCCACCTCTAGATGGTGCGACACCATCTTCCACTGCCGAGGCCTTCGGCAAGGTGATTCTCTCTCGCCCTTCCTCTTCAACCTCACCATTGAACCTCTAGCCTCCCTTCTTGAGAGAGCATCTGAAGACGGTACTCTCTCCGCCGTCCGTGGCGTCCGCCATAACCTCCGCACCTCCCTTTTTTCGCGGACGATGCGGCCATTTTCATCAAACCAACCGAAAAGGATGTCGCCGCCTTTACCAACATCCTCCAGCTCTTCGAAGACATCACTGTCCTTCGCACCAACTTATCCAAAAGTCAGGTTGTGCCCATCCGCTGCGACTCCATCGACCTTGACAACATCCTTCAAAACCTTCCTGCTGCTCGATCGGCCTTCCCTATCAACTATCTGGGCATGCCCCTCTCTGTCAAGCGACTCCGACATGTTCACTTCCAACCGCTCATCGACAAGATTGCAAACAGGCTGGCTGGTTAGCGTGGCCCCACGTATAGTGTGGTCCGTTGGATTGAGATTTCCTTTTAGTTGATTGATATTGCTTCGCAAAATTGTATAATTCTTACGAGAATCCGAGAAAAAAAAATCGTTGAATCCTAGCAGAACTTTACAGCGCAGATATGCAGACCAATGATTAGGACGGATCTGAACAAATCCGACGCTACTGGAATCTCCCAATTACGCGAGGGCCAAAAAATATACACGAGGGCCGACACAATACCCTCGTAATAAAATATCAAATCACGAGGGCAATCTACAGCCCTCGTGAAAAAGTATATAGTTACAAGGGCCAAACATAAACCCTCGCAAAAAACAGAAGACGCAGGTTACTCATGAGGGCCTACTTCTGGCCCTCGCGAATAACGGCCCAATATTCCTAATTCGAGAGGGCTCCCAAATGACCCTCGCGAATAAGGATGCCTCAGCAACTACTAGCGAGGGTCCTATTCCAGCCCTCGTGACTAGAAGGCATATAAATTGAAAACCAAAAATGTTATCCTTAAATCTCCTACACTTTTTTGTCTTACCAAGTTCTTCCGCAAAAACTTGGTTAACTCCGACATACCGTGAAGGATTCTCCCTCGAATTCGACTCCGAGAGACAAACGACGGAGTCATCATCGGTCCCCGGAGGAGGCAAGTGTTAAATAGTGTGTAACGGGGTAATGCGTAATGTGTGTAATTCATAAATAACGTATTATATAATTTGGTGAAATGAATTTTTCGAAATGTCTACTAGAATGTTTAGTATATCGGTAAGCTCGTAGTGTGAGATAAGAAAGAGTTAATATCAGAAAATTTGTTTTATGTTTTTATTTTTTTCTATTGCAAAAAATGGTACATTAAAGAATATTAGTAACTCAAACATATTTTAAACTATTATTTGGTATTTTTTAAAAATAATTTGAGGGTAGGAGGGTAGGAGAATATTTATTAGTAGCGAGGGTTCTCCGAAAAACCCTCGTATATAAGTATTATACGCCTATAGACACGAGGGCTAAGACAGCCCTCGTATTTAAATGCCTATAGACACGAGGGCCTTAGATTGAGCCCTCGAAAAAATGCGTGCCAGCCTATCTCGCTAGGGCTAGGTAGCCCTCGTAATTAGTGTTGTCTCCTGCGCTTTCCGGGCACGGACAGACAAGGACCCACACAGCAGTGAGCATTTCTTATTCACGAGGGCACACTGGCCCTCGCAAAAAGAGGGCAGGAGGGCCAGCTGGCCCTCGAGATTAGTGGACATATGGCCAGCAACTGGGGCCCACCCAGCAGTGACTGTTTGTTATTCGCTAGGTCCATCTGGCCCTTGTGAAAAAGCCGGGGATTGATTTTTTATGAGGGCAGTTTGGCCCTCGCGACTCCCTTCCATATAGATCTGCCGATCCACTCGGACTTGGGCAAAAATTTGCCCAAGCCCGAGCGCCGCGCTGCCCTAGCCCGCCGCCGCCGCGCCCGCCGTCGACGCGCTCGCCGCCGCGCGCGCCGCGCCCGCCCGCCGCCGCTCCCTACCGCCCGTCGCCGTCTCTGGCCACTGCCGCTCCCATCTCCCCGCCGCCGCCCCCGCACTGCCGCCCCACCGTCGCTGTCTCGCGCTCGCCATCGCTGTGCATTCCTAGTTGGTCAGTTCAATTGCATGCCTGAAGTTGCTCTTGTTTTTCAATTGGTCGGTTCAATTGCATGTCCTAGCTCTTGATGCCTAAAGTTGCTTAGAATATTTTGCCATAAACAAGTGATAGTGGTTAAACTGCAGCTAGATCTGTGCAAGGTTATGAAAACAAAATGCAATTTGCAGGGAAAGCCATTTCTGGGTTTCTGAACACCTCAACCCTGGGGCGAGCAGAGCATTTCAGGCAGAGGCAGTCATCGGTCTCGGACATACCTGTATAGATGGACTCAGCCCTAGGTAAGTATGGTAGCTGATCGCATACAACTAGTTAGCTTTGTTCCCGTTCAATTAGCTTTGATCTGATCGATGATTTTAGCTCAGTTGATTTTACCTGTTAACAAACAGTTCAATACTTTTAACGGTACATATGCTTACATAATGTGGATTCTAGAAGTTTTACTTCGTTACATCTTTAATGTGCTGATTTTTCGATTAGTAATGTACTAATGTTGTATTGTATTTCTTTGACATTTCTAATTTATGTTAGATTTTCCATTGCTCCGGATTAATATCATACTATTTTTAGTTCAAGTTTAATATCATACTTTTAATACATTCTTGTCCAATACATAAACAAGTGATAGTACCATGACTACACCGCCCGGCACCGCCCTAGGTCCAATCCCACCATTCCACCAAAAGGTGGGCCATACACATCCATCTTGCTTTGTTGAACACTTGAACTGAAGGCTAAAGCAATGTGCTATGGTTTCAATCCTTGGGTCCAATACGGCGTTTCTTGTTCGGTTTGTTGAACTGAAGATATGTGCTATGCTTTGCTGAATCCATCTTGCTTTGTTGAAGTGATGCTAAGTGCTATGCTTTGTTGAACTGAGGCCCCGAGTCCAATGCATCGTTTCATGTTTGGTTTGTTGAGGGGAAACATGTAATTCCTACTACTATGTTTGCGTATATTCTTTGATCTGATATTGGTTCCAATGATGCTTGTATGTTGATATTCTAGACGAATTTTATTGCCAATTTGGAACTTGGTTAGATGATCAGACTGTTGAACCTTATGTTACAGTTTAATTATTTTTGAATGTATGCTTTTTGCATGTTACAAGGTGAAGCTTATATTACAGATCAATCATTTTTAATTTGTGTCATAATTATCACACCGGTGATAAGACCTCTCATTGAGTTTATAAGTTCTTTGAAAGTAAGATGGAGGTTTCATGTGAGGTTATATTGAAATGAATGATAGCTTCTTTCATGGCTAAATTGTTCACTGTGTTTTACTGATTACATTTCAAATGTTTATAAAAGCAAATCAGATTAACCTTCTTCAGCAGCACCTAAATGGACTGAAGAACAACAAAAAGACCGAGTAAGTTCATGGTACTGGAATGTGCTCAAATCAAGTCTCACTATTTTTTAAGTACCTAAAAAAGATTTAAAGTCTAGTTGGTAAATATCTAGCATAATAGGTTTCATGGTTAATGTTGCTGAAAAAAAATACTTATATGGTTTAAGTGTTTTTTAGTTAGTAACTATACAAATATCCCATAGCCTAACCAGTGGTTGATTGGCTGCATATTTGGATTTCTTTTGTTCTACACATGTATGCGTTGTGTATCTGAATTTTTCTTAGTATATGGGACAAATATCTTGCATTTATATAGTATTTTTACAAACATATGTGACGTATATGTCTGAATGTTTCATGCCCCTTGTTAATTTCCAAACGAATGAGCTGAGTGTATTTTGTATATCTCAATATCTCCAGGTTATTGTTACTAGCCTTGTCAAACAATTAATTTGCAATAAGTGATTATTGATTTTCAATTGACTGCAGTTTAGAAAATTCAAAGTGACATGGATATTGTCAAGATGTCGCAATAGTTACTTGCAAGACAAAGGTATACTAAAATCAAAATTTTCATAGAAATCGTATCCTTATGTTGGTGGTGGTAGAATGCTCCTACTCCTATGCTTACAATCTCTGGTTCTTGTGATTTTTGCAGTACATGCTCAAAACACTACCATAGCATGATGATTTGGTTGGTTAGGGCCTTTATTCAAGCGCTTTTCAAGGACTAGTTCAAGAATATGTTTGTGTGTCATGTTTTGGTGGCACTGAAATTCAATTGTATTTATGTTGCCATGTACAATATACCGATGAATATTTGTATTACTTGTTATAATGGTAGAAATGTTGTGTATGCAGATATGTGCTTTGTGATGTCGATGTGTCGAGGAGTTCAGTGATGTCGATGTGTTGAGGATGTGGATGTCGATTGATATAAATATATATATGCTGTGTTTGCTGCTGTCCAAATTTGTTTCAAATTCATATTTAAAAGCTTTTTTTTTTGCTGAATATGCTTATTCGCGAGGGCAAAAGGGCCCTCGTAAAAAACCACAGGACACAGCTATTCGCTAGGGCCACATAGCTCTCGTGATTAGCTGTGGGTACAGATGCTATTCGCGAGGGCCACATGGACCTCGTGATTAGCAGTGAGCAGGGAGGCTATTCGCCAGGGAACGTGGGCCCCACATACTTTTCGCGAGGGCTGGGAGACCCTCGCAATAAAGCTGCAGGCCAGTTATTCGCGAGGGCATAATAAAACCCTCGCGATTAACTATTCGCGGGGGCCATGCCCTCGTGTTCTATTGTTATTTGCGGGGGAGCAGACGCGAGCACCTATTCACGAGGGCCGGCCCTCATGAATACTAAATCACGAGGGCTTCTGTCTTTATCGCAAGGGTTTTGAGCCCTCGGTATTGAGGGAGATTCCCGTAGTGCGATGCCAATATTTAGGATGTGCTTCGTTGCCTCTGCTTGGTTAAATTTTGTATGAAATGGTTCTGTAAGGTGTACTCAAAAAAGGATATTTGATTGGTTGAATGGTATCATATAAATTTTTTGTTTGGTTCTTACGTGCGATGATGTTAAATACTTGGTTCAAGTACTGAGTATCATCAAATAACACTTTATATCTTTAAAAACTTTAACCAAACGTACAATTTTCTTTTGGATCGTTCAAATCAGATTAAATTAAGTTCAACATTCAAACCAAATTTTAAATTTTCAACATTCAAACCAATTTTAATATTCAAATTTGATTTTAAATTGAAAATCTAATTTGAAATTCAAACTATATTAACGTTTGAAGAATAAAAGAAATTCAAAATAAAATCAAAATTTGAATTTTAAATTCAAACTAAATTAAAATTCAATCTAAAATTTAAATTCTAAACTCAAATCAGATTATCAATTCAGGATTCAAGCTGGTTTGAATATTCAAATTGATTTAAATCCAAAATTAAATTTAAATTTTAAATCCAAAATTCATATTGGGATTTAAATTAAATATTCAAGCTGAATTCAAATAAAATTTTCAAAATTCAAATATATTTTCAAATTCAAAATTCAACTTCGGTTCAAAATTTAAAAATTCAAATAATATTTCAAATCTAAACCAAATTCAAAATTCAAATTGATTTTTAATTTGGCATGCTAAAAAAGAAACGAATTTAGAAGAAATGACAGCCTGTCGGAGATAGTTGTATATCATCGTTCGATCAAATCGAGCGAACGAAGCTGTACAATATATTGGGAAAAAAATTCTATAGTTCTCTATATCCCACCATTCAGCACTATTTCATACGGTTCACCCAAATCAAACACATACATGAACACAAATTTTATCCCATTATACGGAGACCATCTTATTTAGATATCGAACCGCACCCTTGGATGCATATCTGTCCGGACAGAGACAGAAATATGCATAGGTCCGCCAGTCAACGTATATATGAACGGACATTCGTTGCTTCTTTTTTTTTTTGAAAGAGGGGCAGGAGAACTGCCGACCTATTTCATTGATAAGAAGGAGAAAAACAAAATAAAAACCCGTGCAAACTCATATGGAACCTTGGTGTTTTACCTATTAAAGTTAAACTTTGTGTTGTTTTCGTGGAATTTTGTATTTGCATCGGGAGCTCCATCCCTCGTTTGCGTATGGAAGCTCAACAGTATAGTTGTGAAACTTGGTTTTTGTTTACTTAAACTTTGCCTTTGTTTTCATGATACTTTGTTATTTGCATCAGGGGATGTTTGAACAACGATGGAATATAAGGTTCCATTGATCCTTATTCGAGTTTCATTAATAGGTTAGTTGAGTTTCATCGGTCATTTTTCAAGCTTTCTTAATAGATTAGTCAAGTTTCATAACTAGTTTAGTAAGTTTTCTAAACATCATCAAGTTTTATCTGTTTTCGCGTCCAAGTTTTCATAACGTTTTTCAAGATTCATAAGCACTTCCTGCATTACAAGTCATTTACAAGCCTATGCGTGTGTGCACGCACGTACGTATAAATATATACACACATTTATTTACTGGCACTTCCCTGGAAATTAACTTTGCTAGTCAATTTTGCTAGTCAATATTTTAATCTAGCTTACAATGTTCAACCTGACCACATATTTTCCTATGAACATCATCACGCGCGCATCCCCTCCATACTACGTACGGCACTGTAAATATGTACATGAACTCGCTTGACCCTCTGCCCGTGAAACGGGGCACATGCATTTTAGACCATCTCCAATGTTATCGCTTCAGAGGTCATTTTTTCTTCGTTAAGAAATTTTTGTCTCTCGAGATGCTACAACAAAATTTCTTTGCGGTTTTCTTTAGAAGAAATTTCTTTGTGCATACCCTTTATAAGGAAATTCTCTCTATTTTTTTTACAAATTTTTTCGAAGGGACGCTGTTGAGGATGGTAGGAAATGAAGGAAAAAAATGCGGGGAAGAAAAAAAGGAAGTAAATAGAATGAAGAAAAAATGATTGAAAATGGTACAAAATTATTATGAGTCACTTGTTTAAAAATAAATAAATTTTACTATATTATTATTATTATTATTTAAAAGCTTAATATAAGGTTAAGCCTAAACCTATCCCTTGTCGCCCTAACCTGGCCAGCTACACCTTTAGACCCTTCTAGAATATTGTCTAATTCTTGTCCAGATAGGACTCCTACTCTTGTTAGATCTACAACTCTCCCTCTCCATCTCTCTTGGTCATCCTATTATGACCCCTTCCACCCTAATTAGATCTACAACTCTCCCTCTCCATCTCTCTTATCCTATTATGTCCCCTTCCACCCCTAGAACTCTTCCCACTATATAAAAGACCCGAGGCTACCTAGAGACCCATACCACCTCCTTCCCCATACTAATTAATCTCAAGATCACCTTGAAATCCACCCGACGCCGAGTGTTCTCAAAACTAATCTCGAAGTGTGCCCTTCACTAACACAACTAAACCTTAAATAAGATTGCCTCATGTTTTAGATCTTATCGAGACGAAGAAGATGGATACTTCGATCACTATTTTGAAGGAGATATGCTATGCCGAAGATTGCTGTAATTCTGGAGCTACGCCATCACCGACTCACCGTCGGCCCAGCCTTGCCACGCGCGTTGTGCCGCCGCCACGCTTTTTTTTATCCTCCCCCTGTGGGCCTGCCGTGAGCGCCGCCAGTCCTTCCAATCTGCCGCCGCCGCGTATCCTCCCTGCTCCAGTGTCACACGCCCTCATAAGATCAATCGCTGAGCGTCATCGTACAGCTTGGTTTGCCTGCACACCGCGCCTGCATCTTGCCAACAGTGCCACGCCAATTAACCCGCTAGTCGTCGTGTACCACGTGCCCGCCTTCCTCCCTACACCGCACCGCATCATCTTGTCGGCCAATCGCGTCGTGCCACGCATCCCACGTGTCTTGTGCCAGGCTGCCAGCACTGTGCATGCGCTCACGCCGATCCGTAGCTGCCATGTGTCTCGTTCACTGTTAAGTTCAATTAACCCATTTAAACCGGTTTAATCTTTCTAAGACATTTTCTATTTCTAAAAACTTCGCCCAATTGTTTACGTTTACGTAAAAATTATATGTGTCTCAAAAATTGTTTCAATAAAATTTTAGTTTTAGTGGATTCTCAAATGGAGTAAATTGCAAAGATAATTAGTGATCAAAATTACATCTTGAAAACTGCAAAATCAAAAGCATTAAATTTTTCACTATATGGAGTATTGATAACTTACGGGACTTTAGAAAACCAAAGGGAAAAAAACTTGCAGACCTGCAGTACATATAATTGTTTTACGATTGCACGTTAAGTACATTTGTATGATTAGTCTACTATTTTAGGTGATTGAAAAAAATACGATTCTGCATGCATTAGCAGTTCCGTATAGGAAAAGACAAATATGATCGTCGCCATCGACGTAAGTTTATATATTGACGTCACCATCGACATAAGTCCCAAGTCCGACGTGCCTTGAGGTGACACATGCATGTACAGCTAGCCGTTTACTTGAGGTTGATTCTTTTGATGCGACTGGCTAACGCCTAACATGCAGTTCCTTCGTGATATTCTTTGGATATATGAAGGTCTTAAGTAGTCTTGTCACACAGTTGACTGCCAGACTACCAGTTTTAAAGCGAGCTATGGCGCTAGTGGTGGGAATCACCCGGGTCCATCGTGCCTCGGGTCTTGTTCTTTTTAGCGCTACTTATCATTGCGTATTACTGTAACAATTTTTTTTTATATAGCCTATATGTTGTGATAATTTGTACCGATTTTTTTGTGCCTTTTATTAGTCCTTCCAAACATCGTAAAACTATTTTTTCATTATTTTTTTTATAATCTTTAGAGCTCTTTTTTAGGGATTTCAAATTTGCTACAGTAATACGCTAACGCAACGATACGCTGAAAAGAACAAGGCCTTGGGCTAGTTTCTTGGTGATATTCTTTCGATATTTGCTCACCATTTCCTGGTCTTAATTTAAAGCGAGCTATGGCACCACTGCTTGGAATCGGCCCAGCATGGCTAGGGCCCGTCGTACCTCGGATCGGTGCAAAACAAGCCAACACAGAGTGCCAAATTCTAGGCCCAGCACAGTCCAAAAGCACAGCGGGTCAGCTTTGGGCCGGGCCAGCTGACCACAACACAGGTGATAAAACAGTAGGCAAAATGATTTTTTTTATAAATTCCTATGTTGCTCAAATCAAAAGGTTGTCTATATAAAAAAAGACGCGTTGAAATTATCTACAACTTTCATGTTCAACCGAAATTCATCCGAGCAACAAAAGGCCTCGAAAATAGCGAATTACAAGGACGGTGTCGTCGGTCGTAAAGCGGGCAGCAAAGAAAATTTATTTTAGAAATTTATACGTTGCTCAAATGAAAAAGTTGTCTACACAAAAAAAAATGCGTATCAAAATTATCTACAACTTTCGTGTTGAACAGAAGTCCATTCGAGCAATAAAATTCTCTAAAAACGTAAACTACTGACTCATACCATATTTCGGGCTGGCCTGGCCGAAGCATGACTCGGACAGTTGGGCCGGGCCGAGCAGCCCGTCATGGCTAGTTTCCAAGCCCGGCACAACAAGGCAGCCCGACCCGATTTTTTTCCGTGCCATGCCTTGCTTTGGCCGCCTTTTTCGGGCCATGCCCGGGTCGGCCCGAATGGCCCGGCCTAAACTCCTGGCACTATATGGCACTATAACTTTGAATAATATTTTTTCACAATATATCACAAAAAACTATAAATGAATACAATATAACAGTATTTTTAAATACGAATCAAATATAACACATGCATAACATTAAAAATATATATTTTTAATTTAATTATTAGTTAAAAGTTATAAATGTTGTTTTTTTTATACATATACGTCTCATATTCAAAGACCGAGGGAGTATCTCGTAGAAATTTGGTCCGGGCGACTCCAATATTTACATATACGTACGAAACTTTAGATACTGCCTACTTGCTAATTAAGTTCGTATATTAGACTAATTCTTACGTCAGGTCGTATAATGTCTTATTTTTGACTGGCTCGGTCATTCCTGATCCCGAGATCGATCGATGTGCATCGGTCGGTACACGGCGTGCTACACGACGTCCCTCCGGCCGATACGTACATACGTGTGAGACCAGCAAAAAGAAAAGGTATAGATTACGCTCTAAACTATTGTATTATATCCTCCTCAACTCCAAATCAGAAATTTAACACCCTGAACTTTGTAAACCGGATGGATTACCCTCTGACTCAGTTTTCAGCTAGTTTTGGAAAGATGAAAACTGTATGTCGCAGCAGTCCATCCAAAGCATAAATAAACATTATTTTACACATCATGCACTAAAGTTTTGAGCTTAAATCTCCATGTAATTGCTTAAATTTGTTGCTTATATGAACCTAATTACTTATGGGCCTTGTGTGGCTTACATGTTCTGTTTGATGAATTGGAGACAAAACTTTGGTGCATGCCATGCATTGGATGGGCCATTGCCATGTACAGTTTTTATTTGTATAAAACCAGCTGAAAAGAGTCGGGGGTAATCTATCCGGTTTACAAAGTTTAGTGTGTTAAATTTTTTGTTTTGAAGTTGAGGAGGATATTCTATACTAAGACAATAGTTCAGAGAGGTAATCTATACATTTTCCCCAGCAAAATTGCGTTTACCCGGCCGTTCCTGCGTACATTATATAGCATTCATGTGGAGCACTGTGGAAATATCGATCGAGCTATATATACGTTTTCATGATCAGATCATGGACTGTGATCAGATTCACACGAATTTCCATCGTTTTGTGTCCGTCAAGAACGTCGCAAATACGTGGAAAAAACATTGAACCTTCGTAGCAACTCCATGCATGCATGCATGCATGGTAGCTTACAACGAATTAATGGAGGCTATAAATAACGTAACCCAACCCGGCCCTAATACCAGTGCATTAAACTCGATCGCATACGTAGTTTTAGCGAGCGCTGCTCTGTCCAGCCTATATCTTGTTTCCTAGTCTCAGCGAAGGGGCAGCAAGCCAACGTGCGGCGGCGGCGGCGGCAATGGCTAAAGCGGTGGCCGGAGTGATCTTTCTCATGGTCGTGACGGTCATCGTCACGGCGACGCTCCTTGAGCCGGCGACGGCGGCGGCGAGGCCGGTGCGCCATCTAGGCGGCGACGGTCAGCCGCCGCCGCCGGCGGGACACGCGCCGCCGCGTCTACCTGTGTCCGTCAGCCTGGCAGGGCCAGAGACTAACAACTGCACACGGGGGAGTGGTCAAGGATCCCATTGCGTGTCCCCTCCGACTCTGGGAAACAAAGCGCCATGATCTATCCAATATCGACCGATATAGATATATATGATCATCATAGATATACCTTTACGACCTTCTGTGCTGTTTGCGTTTCTATGTTCACGCGTAGAATTGATCGACGTACTGGTGTAGCTGCTGATCATCGACAAGCTAGTTACTTAACAGGATCATTCGATTTGGTTGGTTTTTACAAATAAATTAAGGTCGATACACTTCCTCTGTTGATTGTACTACAGTTTATACCTGTCTGTAACTCTGCACACGTATGTAAGCGCAGTTTGCTGACTGCTGTTAATAGCGTATGTGTAAAAATAATTTAGAGAATAAATTGTTTCGCCAGGTTCGTTTCATAAATAATTCAGTCGACTTTCTATAAATTGTTGTGCGTTTATATATATGCATATTGTGCGTTGCTGTGGATAAACCTGTAAAACCGATCGCCAAAATTGTTTACACTGTTCTTTCCATTTCTCAGGCAAACTTAAACGTTGTTAAGTATTTTATGTTCTTCAGCTCGATCTACATATTCAGGTTGGTACATAGATCCATTTAAAAAAAATCATCGGGACTATCGGTTCACATGCATATGAAGTTTAATTTGATGATGTGTGTAGAATCCAATTCGGTTTTGGTTAGAATACTGCAGATTGGGCTACTGTTGAATCACCACGTCGGACACGCGCGTAGTTGTGACGTCAACTATCCTAGCTTTTATTGCACATAGGATTTTTTTTCCATGTACTTTTGACTTCTATACATCGAGTTCCGATAGATATGGCTTCTAAATTTGTTGGATTCCAACTTTTTCTCATTGAACAAATCTATTTCCTTTGTTTCGTTTGTCCATAACAAATCATACCCCCTTCACGTTCGCAGTCGCCGCACTTCTCATTTCCCGAGCTAGACCTGTTTATCGCCTTTAAGGTCCACCATTTTCACCCCCACCCCCGCTGATCCGATGCTCATTGAGGCTGCCTTCCTCCCCCGCCACCTCAGCTCGGGGTACACGCGCTCCTCGCCAGAGTATCCACACCCTGTCAACAGCCCCTCCTTAAGCCCACACTGCACTACTAGGGAAAGGAGTTGTACAAGCGGTTGGTAATGCCTTAAAACCGCGACTGTTGTGGTTCCTATAACCGCTTGTAATGGTGTCTAAAAAGGCAAATAATATTGGAGAAGGTGGGATTTGAATCCAGGACCTCATGACTCACACCTCACCCAGCTAGCCAACCCACCCACGCGTGATATCTGATGAGATAGGGGGAGCTTTCCTTTTATCTATTCGAAAAAGGACCCTCTAGAAGCGATTGGGGCTATTAAACTGCTTAGAAAGGCCAAGCATCCTAAGTGGTTTGTATGCCCAACCGCTTCTAGAGCTCTAGCAGCGGTTGGGGACATGAACCGCTTAGGATGCTTGGCCTATGAATCCCCAACCGCTTATAGAGGTCCACCCCTGGCTTGGGGCTGGTTTGGGGCTATTAAACCGCTTGTAAAAGTCCGCTCCTTTTTTTTCAACCGCTTAGGAAAGTCAGTTTCCTAGTAGTGCTGGTGCCGAGGCCTTGGCCTGGTTGCGGCCGTGGCCGCGTTGCGCTTGGTCGAGCTAGCTCTTCATGCAGCACTCGACGTAGCTCCCGCATCGCCTTCTCCGGCATGCCACTGCTTCCCCCCGGTGCATCTGTGGTCCCCTCTATCCGCAGAGCTCAGGCCGTCCTGGCGCGCAAGCTAGGGCATGTCCCGCAGGGCTCAGGCAACGTGGATGACTTCGCCTCGCAACTTACCGCCCTTTTCTCTTCACCGATGGATGACCTTGCCATCAGCGCCGTGTCCGACCTGTGCGGTCTTGACAAGCCGGCCCTAGACCTGCCAGCTGTGGGTATTTCCTCTTTCGAGGAGGAGTTACCCGCTTAGGCCTTGTTGGTTCTCCCGGGTTGTTGTTTCTCCTAGTTTTTCAATAAAGATCGTCTCCTGGAACATCCGTGGACTTAACTCCGCTGCTAAGCGTGACGTCGTCGCCAACCTCGTGTGCTCTCACAACCCGTATATTCTGGCTCTTCAAGAAACCAAGCTACCTCCCTCCGGGGCACCGATCCTTGTGCAGATCGGTGCTCATAAGCTTCGCGGATCCATTCAGCACCCTGCCGTCGGGATTCGCGGGGGTCTTCTTCTGCTTTGGGATGACAGCTCCATCTCACTGACCGATGCTCTGCTCCTGCACAACTCCATCACTGCCAAGGTCACTTGCACCCACTCGAGCCAATCTTGGATCATCACCAACGTTTATGGCCCCTCTCAGTCCGACCCAGAGAAAGAAACCTTTCTCGATAAGCTCCAAACCATCGCTAACACTGTTCAGGAACCTTGGTTGATCATGGGGGACTTCAATCTCATCTACAAGGCTTCCAACAAAAACAACCTCAACTTGAACCGCCGACTTATGAACCTATTCCGGAGCACCTTAAACAATTGTCATCTCCGCGAGCTTCACCTTTTCGGCAGCGGTTCACCTGGAGCAACGAGCAAGCCAACCCAACGTTGGTCAGGCTTGACCGAATGTTCTGTTCCACAACTTGGGAGATGGCCTTCCCAGCCTCCTCTCTTACCCCGCTCTTTTCGTCAGCCTCCAACCACTGTCCGCTGTTGCTCTTCGTGAGCAATTTTTGACGGTCACCCAAGCGTTTCCGCTTTGAGAATTTTTGGACCAAAATCACGGGCTTTCTTGAGGTGGCCAAACAAGCTTGGTGTAAAAGTTCCCCTCCCCACACGTCCACCGACCCACTCCAGGTCCACCGACCCACTCCAGATTCTCCGGATCAAGCTCCTTCGCACCGCGACGGCTTTGCAAACTTGGCATCGACTCAACATCGGCGACACCAAGCTCCAGCTCGCCATTGTTTCCGAAGTAATTCATCTACTCGACTTGGCCATGGAGAGTCGCCCGCTCTCTTCACAGGAATTCTCAATGCGGCGGGCCCTCAAAGTCTGTGTAATGGGCCTAGCCGCTATTGAGAAAATCCGCTGGAAACAGCGCTCAAGGCTCAATTGGCTCAAGCTCGGGGATGCCAACACAAAATACTTTCACATTCGAGCAAACTCGCGGCGCCGCAGAAACCACATCCACACCCTGCTCACAGATCGTGGGCCCCTGACCAACCACGACGAGATAGCTAACTCACTGCACCATCATTTTAGCTCCATCTTCGGGGCGCCGCATTCTACCTCACTCGGCTCCTCCTTCACGTTCAACTAGAGCAATCTCGACCTCCCGGCGGTCGACCTTTCGTTCCTCGAGGCGCCACTCTCCCTTCAAGAACTCCACGACACCCTTATGGTAATGCCTAATGATAAAGCACCTGGTCCAAACGGTTTCACCTGGGTTTTCTTCAAGCTCTGCTGGGACTTCAGCCGTTTTGATCTCCTTGCGGCCCTGCAGTGTCTTTTTACTCACGGTCGCACTGCTCCCTAAAGCCTCAACTCTGCCACGATTGTCCTCATTCCAAAGAAAAAAGACCCTGTCTCAGCCTCAGACTATCGACCCATTAGCCTTATCCACAGCTTTGGGAAGCTTTTCACTAAAATTCTTTCCACTCGCCTAGCCGGTTTCATAGATGAGCTCATCTCACCCTGTCAGAGTGCCTTCATTAAAAAACGTCATATCCAAGATAGCTTCCTTTTTGTCCAGAGCAAATCCAAACTTCTCCACAGATCCGGCACGCCGGCACTCTTGTTGAAGCTAGACCTCCAAAAAGCCTTTGACTCAGTTTCTTGGCCTTACCTTCTAGACAACCTTCACGCACGTGGCTTCGGCGATAAGTGGAGGAATTGGTTCACCTCCTCCCTGCGGTCCTCCTCCTCCCAAATCCTCCTCAATGGCTCCCCGGGCCCTTTCATCATCCACCGTAAAGGGCTCTGCTAGGGGGACTCGCTATCCCCCTTTCTATTCAACCGTGCAATTGAACCCCTTCAACGCCTTCTGCACATTGCCACCGAGGAGGGGGTCCTTTCGCCGCTTCGAGGCATCCCGGCCAACCTACGTATCTCGCTATACGCTGATGATGCTGCAATCTTTGTGGCGCCAATCAAGGAAGATATCTCAGCGCTGGCCCAGATACTGCAGATATTTGGCGCAATCTCTAGCCTCCGCACCAATTTCGAGAAGAGCCAAGTCGTGCCCATCGAGTGCGAGGGGCTTGACCTCGACGAGATTCTCGCTGATCTGCCCGCGCGACGAGCGTCCTTCCCCATCACATACCTTGGCCTCCCACTCGCCGTCAAGAAGTTAAAGCACGTACACTTTCAACCTCTCATTGACAAGATCGCTGGCCGTTTGGCAGGCTGGCGGGGGCAGATGATGTCAAAAGGGGGTAGAATCACCCTGCTTAAGTCGGTTCTCTCGGCCCTACCGTCTTACACCCTATCAGTGATATCCCCGCCTACCTCGGTACTTCAGACAATCGACAAACTGCGCCGCGCCTGGCTCTGGCGTGGAAATGACAGTGTTGCGGCGGGCGGGTGTCGTGTCAACAGGAAACTTGTGTGCTCCCGGCTTCCCTTGGGGGGCTCGGGGTGCTTGACTTGAAGAATTTTGCCCGCGCCCTCCAATTGCGTTGGCTTTGGTTGGCCAAATCCGGCTCCCCCAGATCGGGCCTCATCTCGCTAGACAGAGTGGACCCTACTAGTGCGACACTTTTCAGAGCAGGCACTGAGCTAGTTCTTGGGAATGGCGCCACCTTCCTATTCTGGACCGACGCTTGGCTACTTGGGCAATCTCCAAAAGAAGTGGCCCCAGGACTTTTTGCGGCCTCCGCTCGAAAAAACCGCACAGTCGCCGATGCTCTTCACAATAACAACTGGTTGTTGGACTTACGACGGAATTTCACCCCTAGCCTCGCCTTGGAACTGGTCTCCCTCTGGCAAAGGATCAGTCGTGCTGTGCTTCGTCTGAACCAGCAGGACCGAGTAGTTTGGCGTTTCTCCGCAGACGGGAACTTCTCTGTTCGCTTAGCATACCTCATACAATTTGCTGGAAGAATATCTCCGTCGGCGCTAGCGCTAATTTGGAAGCAGTGGGCGCCCTCTAAGTGCAAGTTCTTTACTTGGATGTTGTTCCTAAGAAGGGTCATGACTGCTGATGCCCTCCTGCGTAGAGGGTTGCCGAATAATTACTTCCGCGCCCTCTGCTGTCGATGCCTGGAGACCTCGGAGCACCTCTTCCTCGAGTGCCCCTTTTCTCAAATTTGGGACCTCCTGGCTTTCAGGCTTAACACCCCACGCCTTCTCCGCTCTGCGTGGACCCACACTGAGGATCTCAGCGCTTGGTGGGCCGAGGACATCCTGCAACCCAACCTTGCCCCGGGCCTAGGATCTGTCGTCTTGGCAACCTTATGGCACCTCTGGCTCGAAAGGAACAATCGCATTTTCAACTCAAAAGAGCTGCCGTTGATGACCTTGTTCGATTTACTACTGGATGCCCTGCGCCATTGGGGGGTGGCAGGCGCCCGTTTTGTAATAAGTTAGCTCACTTGTAACGCGCGTCCAGGGGAAATGCGCCTAAACCTCCCCCTTAACCTTCCTACTGAATTAATACAAGGCAGTTCTCCTGCCTTTTCTTAAAAAAAAAGATAAAGGAAGTAGATGTTCCAACAAAAAAATAATGTGCAAAGACCATTATATCCCTATTTAATCCTCCTTCCATTATGAAATAGTAGTCATTTTATACTTGTCATAAGTAAAAGTTTTAAAATTTTGTCCATAGAAAACTTCTAAATTATTTAAATTAAGGACATGCATATATACGTCTTGGAAAGAACTCATAATATTATAATTTTTAATATATTAATTTTTTTTTTGAAAAGTATGGTTAAAGTTCTATTTTGGAGACCATGTCAATGTAAAAAAAGACTACTATTTCATAACGAAGATAGTAGTATGTTAAAACTACTTTTCATCTTGCTAAGCATTTAGTTGGGGATAAAGAGTGGAAACTTCACAATACATCGTGAAACGTATTTTTTTAAGGACATGCATGGACAAATACAGTGAAACGAAGGGCGTACATCGTTATAATATGGGCTCACTAAATTCAATATGAATTTCAAGGATTTTGTATCTGCACTCTTTTTTCATTAAATAAACTTGCACACTTCCTTGTAAAAAATTATAGGAATTTTAAATTAACACGGTGCCTCTTCGTTGGACCATGTTTTTTGTAAACGAGGATACATGGATATAGATTTTTTATACCAATATTTTTTTAGTGCAGTTGATATAGGCTCTTTTTCTAGCTTTGTAATTGACATGTACTCTCATTTCTATTACTTATTTATTGCAATTCATATGAAATCTTTCTTTTAATCTAATTCATTATAAGTTTGAACGCACAACAATCAAAAGTATATATCTTTCTGTTTTTCATATTAACGTAGAAATTTCTAGGATTTTAGAATTAATATGGTGGATTTGTTGAAACTTTTTAATTATACAATAGACAGACAGATAGATAGATAGATTACATAGATAGACAGATAGATAGATTTTGGATGTCTAGGACTATGAAGAAGTCGTTGCTAAGTTTAAATAACCATTCGTGGAGTAAATATTTATTTTGGATGCCTAGCTCTATAATCCCTAAGACACAATGTCTTTTTTTTGTCTTCACACACATTTATTACTCCTTCATTCATTGATGCGTGGCTTGCTCATGGATTTTTGGATATTTGGGTGGCGTGGGAGGCCTTTGTAATTTGAGGGCTTTGATGTTTTTCTTAAGAAACGTACATGATTGACATGAAGCTAGGTTAGCTGTCTTTAATGTAGAAGATGAGAGCATGTTCAGCAGAGTCCGCATCACACTCCCTGCATCTGCAGCCCGCTCGCTCGCCTGCGCAGGGCTGAAAATTTCAAATTTTCAGCACTCCCGTCACTCACGGTGATGCCGGCCACGCTAAAAGCATGCCTGCTGGGCATGCTCTGATTGGTGGTGCAACCGTTAGGATGTTAGGGAGTTTTATCTGTTCTGAGTCCGATGGCAAACAAATATATTCCTTTTTTTTTGGCACATAACCATTTGACAGTAATAAGTGCTATATTTTTTTTCTTTGTTGAGAGGGTACAACACTAGATGCACACACAAACACACACCACAACACACTCACACCACACGCACGCACACGCGTGTGTGCCTGAACACACGCTAGATAGAAGAAATGGAAGCTACTAGCTCGGTCCTAATGCACACACGTGTGCGTACCCTACCACATGGCGAGGAACGTGGGTCGCGCTGGCCAACTGCGCTACGTGCAGCCCTCATAAGTGCTCTATTTCTAGTAGTGTTTGGCTGTGATGAAAGAGAGAGCAAAAGTTTTTTTTTCTTGCATTATTTAAAAAAACTAATGTAGTTGAGGCTTGCCTCGCGTCGAATTTGCCAGAGTCCAGTCGAGCTACCAAGCTAGCTAGCTAAGGTACGTAGGCCAAGAGTCATACGTATTGGCACGTACGGAACAAAAGACCAACCGAAAAGTTTGACCTATTTGAACAGCCCCGTTAGACAGTTAGGATTTAGGAAGCTTCGTCGTATCTTTGACCGACCAGGCTTCTTTTGATCTGTTTGACTTCAGGCTTCTCGGATCATCGTTTTTGGTTCCCAGGTTTCGGAAAGTCGAACGCATATTCAATGAAATTTCTATCGTAGCCGTGCTATTAGCTTGTGTATTGGTAATTTGGTACGTTCATTGGCTCTGTAAACTTGTGTCTGAAATGCAAGTTTCGTAGCTTTGATATATCAGTGTCCACGATGGTCATGGATGACGTACTTATTTTTAGAAGAAGCATTGACGACGTACTTGGTATTTGCTACGCTTCTAAGTAAGTTCCGACTAACTTTGGCCGTCAAACGGGTTAAGCAGACCCAGCTCCATATATATATGCATTGCTGCAGTACGGACTGTACGGTCATCTGATTCTTTTTTTAAGAGGGTGTAACACCAGATGCACACATAAACACACACCACAACACACTCACACTTGTGTGAGTCTGAACACACGCTAGATAGAAGAAATGGAGGCTACTAGCTCCGTCCTAACGCACAAGCGTGTGCGTACCAGTGATTTTTATTTCGTTCGAAATTTCGAAAAAATTCGGATTTTTCGGACATTTCGCTGGCGGTCGAAACGTGGTCGAAATTTTGTTTTGAATATATTCAAACCTAATTTAAAACTCAGGTATAAAACAAAGGCTCACATTATTTCCTCACACCCTCCTCCTTGGCCTGGTGGTAAGCACAAGCGACGGGGAACCACTTGTCCTGGGTTCGAAGCTCAGGAGTGCCATTTTTTGTCCAAATTTTTTCAAAAATTCAAATTCTCTATTTTTATTTCGTTCGAAATTTCAAAAAATTTCGGATATTTCGGACATTTCGTTGGCAACGGAAATTTTTTGTCTACCGAAATTTATATCCCTGGTGCGTACCTTACCACACGGCGAGGAACGCGGGTCGCTAGCGCGAGCAGCTCTCGCGCTGGCCAACTACGCGAAGTATAGCCCTCGTAAGTGCTCTATTTTTAGAAGTGTTTGGCTGTGATGATGGAGAGAGCAAAAGGTTTTCTTTTCTTCCATTATTGAAAAAACTAATATATAGTTGAGGTTTGCCTCGCGTCGAATTTGCCAGAGTCCAGTCTAGCAACCAAGCTAGCTAGCTAACGTACGTAGGGCAAGAGTCGTACGTATTGGCACGTACGGAACAAAAGACCAACCGAAAAGTTTGACCTATTTGATCAGCCCCGTTAGACAGTTAGGATTTAGGAAGCTTCGTCGTATCTTTGACCGACCAGGCTTAATTTTGATCTGTTTGACTTCAGCCATATATGCTTGCTACCAACGTGTGTATATTCTCGGATCATCGTTTGGTTCCCAAGTTTCGGAAAGTCGAACGCATATTCAATGAAATTTCTATCAAAGCAGTGCTATTAGCTTGTGTACTGGTACGTTCATTGGCTCTGTAAACTTGTGTCTGAAATGCGAGCTTCGAAGCTAATTTGATATATCAGTGTCCACGATGGTCATGGATGACGTACTTATTTTTAGAAGAATCATTGATGACGTACTTGGTACTTGCTACGTACGCTTCTAAGTAAGTTTCGACTAACTTTGGCCGTCAATCGGGCCGGTTAAGCAGACCCAGCTCCATATATGTGCATTGCTGCAGTACGGTCTGTACGGTCATCTGCTCTGCTCTGTTCCGTATACATATTCTAAGAAAATCCTTAAAACCCGGACAAAGATAGGTTTCCAAAATTTTGAATCAGTGATCCACCTGTGTCGTCAGAAAATCAACCGTCACCACGAGTGGCGATCAAAAGTTGGATCATCCACGTGCTTGCAGATCATCGACGCGTGTATGAGACCAAAAGTTGGAGCTGGGGTTTGCATAACGATATCATGGTTTAGGAAACACGCTAAGATTAATTAATGTCATTGGTTGGCTCAGACAAAATACTAGTACATGCATATGTTCATCGATCAACATGCACGTACCTATGTGTATAGTTGAATGGTGGTCGTTTATTTGTTTAATTGTTTTAACTTTCAAGGGAGCTGATTTTTCGCTTTACTCAGTCATAGGCGCCTGCGTTCATTGGCATATTTTTCGCATATTCAATGAAATTTCTATTGTTGTTTTCTCCCCAGGCTTGCTGAACAACCTCCGAGAAGCCTGGCATCTTTGTCCAGAAGGATTCGAATCGAAAGCGTCTAGGTGGGCGAGGCGTCCACTCGGTGGTAAGTAGGAGGGGTAGTGGTCCGAGGCAATGGATGAGAGCGGTAGTAGTGAGCATGACGGGAAGATTATTTCCCAATCGGGGTTGCAGAATGCTCTATCAAGTCTCACGAGGGTTGGCCGGGACAGCTCGTTGCTCCAGGTGAAACGACGTCCAGAGAGGTGGATCTCTTTTAGGTTGGAGTTGTCGAGGGTTTGCCAGAAACGAGTCATGAGTCGGCGGTTGAGGTTTAGATTGTTCTTGTCATTTGCTTTGTAGATCATATTGAAGTCGCCGAGGATTAGCCATGGGGAAGCAAAGAAGTTGCCGATGGCTTCAACTTCTTGAAGAAAAGCTTCCTTCTCATAGTCACTCGTCGGGCCGTAAACAGCGGTTATGGTCCAGCTTGATTGGCCATCCAAGTGGGTTATCTTCACGGAAACAGAGTGTTGTAGGATGAGCGGGTCGAAGAGTTGGAGAAGGGAGTCGTCCCAGAATAGGAGGATCCCACCCCTGGAGCCCGTAGAAGGAAGTTGCAGGCAGCTCCTCAGCCTATAACTACAGATCTTCGTTAGGGTCTAGTGGCAGGGTTGGAGAGTTTGGATTCTTGGATCGCTAGGATGGAGGTGGAATGGTCTCGAACTAGCGCGGCCACAACGTCCCGCTTAGCAGCGGAGTTGAGTACGCGAGCGTTCCAGTTGAGGATCTTCATTGGGCGGAACGGAGGCTAGCACTGGAATGAGTTACCCAAGCTAGGTAATCGAAAACGCTTAGGTGGAGCCAGGGTGGACCGCGCGCAGGCCGTTTCGCTGGACAGGTAGACCGAAACTCACGCGGGGGGACTAACCTGGGACGCACTGCACGTAGACGGTTCAAGCAAGGGAGAAAAGGTAAAAGCCACATGCAGGAGGCAAAGGGGGGCACAAGCCCGACCTACCACTCGCAGGTCGATGAAACACTAAAGCTACGAGCACGCGCAGGTGGCAGGGATGATACAAGCCCACAGGCGGGTGGAAAAAGCCGAAGGGTGTACTAATCATCGCGAAGAGTAGACACTGGAGCGCGGGGGTCAGGGGAGCGAGGCTAAGAGGCAGCCACGGACTGCTCACCCGCATCCGGACAGACGGCGGAAAGGTCCAGTGCAGGGTGGGCAAGTCCACACACGTCAGCCACAGTGGCGAGTGTGTTGTCATCAAGTAGGCTGGTGGCGAACAAGGACTGCAGCTGAGCAGCGAGGTCGTCCACGGACGAGGAGTGAGGGATGCCCTTGAAAGAGTTCCAACTTTTTTTCTCAGTTGCAATTATAGAGCTAAATTTTTCTAATAAGTTTCTCGTTGAAATGAAATTTCAAAAAAGCTTTCAATGCAATGGACAAAATCCAAAAAGCCTTTTCTATCTATCCATTAGAATTTCTACAATTTCATCATTAAATCCAAAAAAATTTGGATTTTAGCGAAATTTCTAGAATGAAAGCCTTTATGCTCTTATTAATATGATTTACCAAGCCTAAACCCATTTATTTATGGATTTTGGATAAGATAGGTAGAAGTTGTAAGTCCTATTGTAAGAATACTCTTAAGAATACTCTACTTTTCATAACAGAATCCTCATATTTTATTACGGGAATTCTATTATGAAAAGTTCGTTGATAGGAAAAGAATACTTAGCACACAGTATAACAAAAGCCTTTGTTCTATATATCAGAGGGGTTAGTTCTAAGAATATTGTACCGAGCAATTCGACATATAAAAGTACATTTATTAATTAATTCAAATTATTCATATTAAATAATTGGAATTTCTTTAGGATAGGTCAATTCAGATTATTCCAAAACCAGATTATTAGTTTGTTTGTTGCCCAGAAAAACCCTTTGGTTTTGGATGCTCGCTGCCGCTGGAAAATGATCTTGATTTTGCTAAAGAATAAGATTGTACTATGGAAAAATAAGTCTTTTTCTTCCAAAGATTTTTACGAATACGCTTTTTTGACATCGAAGTACGTTTTTTTGGGACTGCCATTTAAAAAGGAGATTACTTTTTTCTAGTTCTATGTGAAAGACATCTATTGTTGCAAATTAATCCTTCCTTCTGCTTTTTCTTAGTTTTTATACTTAGATACTGAACTGCAATTTTGTTTTAATAATATAGAATATATACAATATACACAGGTTTTCCATTTAAATCAATATATTTAAATCAATATATAGGTATATGGTACGAAGGTCTAGTCCCAAGACAGGGGGATAAAAGGAAGGGAAAATGCAAATATCAAATAGTTAATTAAGTTCAGAATGGTATTCCATAATGGAATTCCATTCAAAACAAAAAAAGTGAGTCTCTTAAACAAGACACTCCAAAACTTAGGTAATTCTGGTCATTAGGATTTCAGTTCTATATGAAGTGAGGAATATTCGCAAATTTCCTATAAACATAGGGTTTCATTGGAATTCAATCAATCAGTTACAAAACATAAGAGTTGCTTCATCTTCATTTTAATCGAAAGAAATAGAAAAACGAATAGAAAGTAAAATGATTTAATCTTTTTTTTATTCTTTCAGAAAGGGAGAAGAATTGGTTTGGTGAATCGGAAACAATTTTATTTTATAGAAAAATTGAAGTAAAAATTTCAATTTCTTTTCTTATGGAACATACATATCAATATGCATGGGTAATCCCTCTTCTCCCACTTCCTGTTATTATGTCAATGGGGTTTGGACTTATTCTTATTCCGACAGCGACAAAAAACCTTCGTCGCATATGGGCTTTTCCTTGTGTTTTATTCTTAAGTATAACTATGGTATTCTCTGTTTATCTATCTATTCAACAAATAAACGGGAGTTCTATCTATCAATATCTATGGTCTTGGACCGTCAATAATGATTTTTCCTTAGAATTTGGATATTTGATCGACCCGCTTACTTCTATTATGTTAATACTAATTACTACTGTAGGAATCCTCGTTCTTATTTATAGTGACGGCTATATGTCTCACGATGAAGGATATTTGAGATTTTTTGTTTATATAAGTTTTTTCAATACTTCCATGTTGGGATTGGTTACTAGTTCCAATTTGATACAAATTTATTTTTTTTGGGAACTTGTGGGAATGTGTTCCTATTTATTGATAGGCTTTTGGTTTACACGGCCAATTGCAGCGAGTGCTTGTCAAAAAGCTTTTGTAACAAATCGTGTAGGGGATTTTGGTCTGTTATTAGGAATTTTAGGTTTTTTTTGGATAACAGGTAGTTTAGAGTTTCGGGATTTGTTTAAAATAGCTAATAACTGGATTCCTAACAATGGGATTAATTCTTTACTTACAACTTTATGCACTTTTTTATTATTCCTTGGTGCAGTTGCGAAATCCGCACAATTCCCTCTTCACGTATGGTTACCCGATGCTATGGAAGGACCCACTCCCATCTCGGCTCTTATACACGCAGCAACTATGGTTGCTGCGGGGATTTTTCTTCTAGCTCGACTTTTTCCTCTTTTCATACACCTACCTTTAATAATGAGTTTTGTTTCTTTAGTAGGCACAATAACACTCTTCTTAGGAGCCACTTTAGCTCTTGCTCAGATAGATATTAAAAGAAGCTTAGCCTATTCTACAATGTCTCAATTGGGTTATATGATGTTAGCTCTAGGCATAGGTTCTTACCAAGCCGCTTTATTCCATTTGATCACTCATGCTTATTCGAAAGCTTTATTGTTCTTGGGATCCGGATCCCTTATTCATTCAATGGAACCTCTTGTTGGATATTCACCAGATAAAAGTCAAAATATGGTTCTTATGGGTGGTTTAAGAAAATACGTTCCAATTACAAGAACCACTTTTTTATGGAGTACGCTTTCTCTTTGTGGCATTCCACCTCTTGCTTGCTTCTGGTCCAAAGATGAAATTCTTAGTAATAGTTGGTTGTATTCACCCTTTTTTGGAATAATAGCCTCTTTTACTGCAGGATTAACTGGGTTTTATATGTTTCGGATATACTTACTTACTTTTGATGGGTACCTGCGTGTTCGTTTTCAAAATTACAGCAACACTAAAGAAAGTTCGTTGTATTCAATATCCTTATGGGGAAAAAGGATACCCAAAGGAGTGAATAGGGATTTCATTTTATCAACAACGAAGAGTGGAATTTCTTTTTTTTCACAAAATATATCCAAAATTCGGGGTAATACAAGAAATAGAATGGGGTCCTTTAGTATTTCCCTTGGAGCTAAAAACACTTTTGTCTATCCTCATGAAACGGGAAATACTATGCTATTCCCTCTTTTTATATTACTGCTTCTTATTTTGTTCATTGGATCTATAGGAATCCATTTTGATAATAATAATGGAGTAATGGATAATGAAATAGCAGAGTTAACTATATTAGCAAAGTGGTTAACTCCCTCAATAAACTTTTTCCAGGAAAGTTCTAATTCTTCCATAAATTCATATGAATTTTTCATTAATGCAATTTCTTCTGTAAGTCTCGTTATGTTTGGTCTATTCATAGCATATATCTTCTATGGATCCGCTTATTCCTTTTTTCAGAATTTAGATTTAATAAATTCTCTTGTAAAAAAGAGTCCGAAAAAGTTTTTTTTGGATCAAGTAAAAAAAAAGATATACAGTTGGTCATATAATCGTGGTTATATAGATATTTTCTATACTAGGTTGTTTACCCTGGGTATAAGAAGATTAACCGAACTAACGCAATTTTTTGATAAGGGGGTCATTGATGGAATTACTAATGGAGTGGGTCTTGCTGGTTTTTGTATCGGGGAAGAAATTAAATATGTAGGGGGGGGGCGAATATCATCTTATTTATTCTTTTTTTTATGTTATGTATCTGTGTTCTTATTCTTTTTTCTTTCTTAACTTAAGGAATTCCCCAAGCTCTTGGCTAAGGACCCCCTCTTATTCCCCTTCCTATCTTTTTCTTCTTTAACCATAAATCCAAAAATTTTTCTACCTCCTTTCTTTTTCATGTATTTTTCTGATCAGGAAAAATAAAAAATTATGTCAGTTATTTTGAAGTTATTCTAATCTCGTACACACAAAAATTTGCAATTATTCATCTACTACTGGAATTTGGATTTATTTTATCGATGCAAATTGGATTTGGATAGAAGGGTACATTCTTTTCTTTTAGATAGAAGAAATGTTTCTTCTATCTAAAAGAAAAGAATTTTGCTGATTTATTTATTGCTATATCCAATTTATTGATACACCATTTAATTGATATCGTTTAGCAAAATGAAACACAGGATATGCACCCATCTTTCGGCTTGAGAATTTCACGGGATAGAGATATGGTATAAGAAATAGGCTATTTATTAAGTAACTCTAAATGAATTGTGGATACATCTGTATCCTTAACATACTGAAACGACTGCCATTATTCGTATCAAACCAATAGCGATTCATACAAGCTAAATCTTCTAATCAATGGTGGGCCAATAATGAATTTTTTTGCATATGTATTAAGACGCTTGGCCTGATTTCGAAATTGTCCAGAGTTTTTTATGTTGTTTTCATTGCAAAATGATGGATCTCCTTCCGTAACTTTCCAATTACGAGTACGAGAATTGAAAGACATGAAAATTCTCAATTCTCTACGGCGTCTAGGAGATAGATAGAATATTTTCAGGGACAAGAAAATCAGAAGAATCTTTCTCTCTATTCCGCGTCTTAGACTTCTATTAGTTTCTTTTCTTCTTTAATGCAATAGCTATAGTTTGATATAGAATCCATTTCTCAAAGTAATGGAAACCATTCTCTTATAGGAAATGCTTCGAAAATCGCTATTCCATCTTTTAGGTATCGTGAAAAGTGATACCTGTGAAGATCGTGCATTTCAGTCACATTAAGATCCGTTTTTCGAGTCCATGATATAACCAAATTGGATGGATCTTCCACCCGTTTAGCTAAGAAAGAATAGATGCAGAGGTGGATAATAGATCGATATGAAGATCATGAGCTGCCCCATAATGAAACCGCCAGTAGTCGCGAATATCTCCCTCTTCCCTAATCCAAGATTGTAGAAAGAAGATCTAAGGGGGGCTTATGGAGAATGTGGTCAGAAATCCATAATAGAGTCCGACCACAACGACCGAATTAATTATCCTCATCGAGAAACTTAGACTACTAAGTAGAAAAGATTTGAAAATCATGGCATGGGTCTCCTTTTTTTCTTTCTTTAGAGTTTTCTATATGCACAATTTCTCGATGTTTCGATGAGAATTTCTTGACTTTCCGTATATAGAAAGAGATAGACTATAAATGACATCTCTTATGTAAATAAGACCAAAGGGATGGATATTAAATGATAGGAAGTGCTAGGAAGTGAAATAGAATGAAATAGAGCCCCTTTGGGCTTCCCTATGAAATGAGGCATGGAACGGAGTCACTACGAAGAAATTCCGGGAGTTACAAAAGAAGCTTCGGACTCATATTGTTCATGGGTTGAGAGCGGGAGTTGAACTCTAGGAGGTCGAATCTTCAACTCGCAGGTAGAGCTATCTCGATGGAATAATCGATTCTCTCCTTGTAACCCGTATGCATGGCTGTATCAATTTGATCTCATGTATGCAAACCATGTTAGACTGTCTCGGGATTTACCGATCTTTAACATGTTTTCGCATATTGCACTGTCTCGATTTAATCGATCTGTAATGTGTATCTACCTTGCAATACCGATTGTTAAATGTCTTGCATGTTTTTCCCTGAATCTGAAGTATGCGACTGTCTCGTTAAATCGATCTTGTATACCCCTTGTTTAGGGATTGGTATGTCCAGACGTTTACCGATTAGTATTATCAATCAATATAAAACTGATAAACCGATTTGTTAGTTTATATCTAGTCTTAGATTTGAATACTGTCTTGGCTTGACCAATCTATTCGATCTTTTTCCCTGATTTGATCTAATATTTCGATTTAGAGGCTTAATATTGATATAAATAAAAACACCAAAAAGAAGCAAGATTTATATTTTAGTGTTTGTTCGAATCTGTTTGCTCTATCGGATTTTAAGCCGATAGATTTCGTAATCGGTTTGTTTAGAGCCGATTACAGATAACCTGATCTGGCTAGATTAAAAAGCCGATTGGGCTTATATTACTGACAATCTTCTCCTTATTGATTTACAGGTCAAATCAATTGGCACGCTTGGTTTGAGTTGCGACGCGATCACTGAATCGACGCTTCTGCACGTGTGTTCACAGAAACCCTCGTTTTTGTGTCAACATGGGCGTGCCAAAAAGTATGTTGACACAAAAAGTTGATTTCTGTGAACACACGTGCGGAAGCGTCAATCCTGTGATTGTGTCGCAACCAGAAACCAAGCGTGCCAGTCAATTTGACCTGCGAATTGACAAGGAGAAAATCATCAGCAATATCGCCCTAATCGGCTTTTCGATATAGCCAGATCGGGTTGTTCGTAATCGGCTTTGAATAATCCGATTACAGAATCTATCGGCTTAATGCCAGATAGAGCAAGTAAATATGAATAAGCACTCAAATTCAAATCTTCTATTTCTTTTTGGGACTTTTTATATAATATTAGCAATAAACCTTCATATCAATATACCAGATTAAACCAAGAAGCAGATTGAATAGATTGGTCAGGCCAAGACAGTATTCGGATCTACTTCTGGATATAAACTAATAAACCGATTTAAAGGTTTAAAACCAATTAAGGTAAATGCAATACAGATCGGTAAATGATCACACATGCAAGATCCTAAACAGGGCATACACAAGATCGATTGAACGAGACAGTTGCATATATCGGATTCAGGAAAAAGCATACGAAATATTCAACAATCGGTATTACAGGATAAACACACATTACAGATCGATTAAACCGAGACAGTGCAATATGCGAGAACATGTTAAAGATCGGTAAATCCCGAGACAGTTTAATATGGTTTGTATACATGAGATCAACATGATGCAGCCATGCCTACGGGTTACAAGGAGAGAATCGATTATCCCATCGAGATAGCTCTGCCTGCGATTTGAAGCCTTTCGACGAAGTCGATCGGATTCGAGAAAGTAGTTTGTGTTTTGAGTATGATGTGTATATTCTCGAGGCCTAAGGTCCTATTTATACTATTACAAAGTCGATACCGATATGACCTATTTTACCGCGTCGCGCTTCTGATCAGATCGTATCTCTTGGAAGTCTTGTAACCATCGGTATTCTTCAACATATCTTTTCCTTTGCCGATAAAGACCATTTCCGATTCATCCCAATAATTCCGACGTATTTGGCCTTTTCTGAATATCCGATTTTCTGCCAAATTTGGGTGTCAACAATAATGCTACACACAGTATCTCACTAATTAATGTACCCTTTATCCAATATTTTTAGATCATTTATTCAATAATTAATAAAATTGTTAGTTTGTGCCTGCTAACCTATATTTCTAAGTTTAAATGCTAATATCGATCTCTACATGGCACATGTACATATCATGGCAGATAATGCGCTTCTTTACAAACCCTAGGACCTGTGATTCTTGCTGTTAATCAAAATGCCTTGTTTGTATGAAGCTGATCATCTAATCTTGCTACTGAAATTTATAGTTTTTGATATAACATGTTGTTTCCGGTTAACATCTATTATAAGTTAATTCTCTGAAATAAAACCTATATTGTTATCCTCAATCTAGAATTTCAAGAGCAATGGACATTTCTCACTATAATAAGGCAAATAAGACAAACATGACATGTAGTTCACTAATTGACCAAATAGAGTTGCAAATAACAAAATAATTGCAATCCAATAAAAAGCTAGGAAATATTTGGTGATGATGCTTGATATTAAAACCCTTGGGACAGGGACATAGGGACATAGTCTGACCTATCTTTGCAACATTGCTCATGACTTTCACCTATTTGCATTGATCTATCTTTGAATACCACTAAAAAAATATCTTTTTTGTAGGTAAAAAAATGGAAGGGCATAGTTTGATTGTCCACTTCAGTTCATATGTGGAGGCTGGATGACGTATCTTGATCTCTATTATGGATAAAGTTTGGATGGAAGATGCGCGCTTTTACAAATTAAAGTATTATCTTTTGGTGACCTAAACACTCTAGGTGTTCATGTAATCTAGTATTACAAGCTATCAATTATGTCTGTTGGATGATATATGCTATCTTTTGGACAAATGTTATACGGTGGAATGACCTTGTACTTGTTAACGTTGGGTTTGTTATCTTTTGGACAAAAATGATGTGGCTTAATGAAAATTATGATTATTACCATACTTGGTCTTGTTTATGATGTTGGTTTAATTGCAGAATGATGTATTACATGAAATGTGATATTTATTGCATCATGTCGTGCATGAGAATTATTGTGGGAAGAATAGTAATTTATTTCTTTTTTTGACCTAGAAAAAATAGCAACAGACCAAGTGTCGACAAAACTAGAATTACCGACTGACAAAGAGTTAACAATGGAAGAAATTCCGACATAAAGTTAGTTGGCAATGCAAGATGGACGACAGAGCTAAGTCAGTCAGTAAATCAAAGTCGGTCAACAAAAGTGTTGTATTACCGACTTATAGTTTGTCGGTAACAAAAAGTCCATCGACATAGAGATCTGCGGGTGGGACTTTAGCCGACACCCTTTTTCCGTCGATATTACGTTTTACGGACTGACTTTCCGATGACATATGGGGTATTTTTTTTCAACGTACACTTCGATGCCAATAGTTTTTAATGGTATAATGCTTGATCTGTTCATGTAAGCAAGCTAACCATACAATCAAAGAAAAATTGCTCTTGACCTTCATTGTGACATCCTAATAAAGTTATTACCTGTCCCAAGTCCTGTTCAAAACAAATTTGAAGTACAAATAAATTTCATGATTTATTATATTAATAAAAAACATTATTTTGGCCATAGCCCTATTATTAATAAATTCATGTCTAAAAGGCTCATATAAGGTTAGTAAAACCCATAATGAACCCTAGGCTGACCCTGGCTCTCGTCCCCAAGCTAGCCCCCATGTCCTAGACTCCCCTAGAGGACGTAAAAGTCGAATTCTACTCGGATAAGCATAAAACCCCCTTTTATTTCAATTCTAACTCATCCAGGCCTCCAAACCGACCTAGTTGCTCCCCAAGCACTACAAAACCCTCCTAGACCCATGTGTGCCGTCACAACACACCCCATCCCTAAAACCCTAGCCACCGTCTCGATCTCCGTGCAATCTTGAAGGTATTTCGAGGTCTCTTCTCTTTTACTGTGCTCAAACCGTATATTAGATACTCCCATTGTGTAGAGCTTGTCGAGCCGATCAATTTGCATATGCGAATCATCACTTTTGGTGGCGAATTGCACACTGTTGACCCGCCGAAGTTTGGGAGCACCACGGCTGCCGGCGAACCTCGCCGTTCGTGCCTCCGACATGTTTCTTAGCGTTGAATCGTGGCGCGCCACACCACCCACGTTATGCGCACCGTCCGCATGCCTCGCACTAGTCCGTCATTGCCACGTGTCCCGTTGACGCGTTTTCCCATGGGGCTCGTTTCCACAGCGCCACCGCCCCACACGCTGACGTGCGCCTCATGGGTCCCTCCACTGCAGCTGCCACCACGCCCGGCACAGCACGACACGTTCCCTCGTGCCACTAACATGCAGTCCTAGCCAAGCTGTGTCTCCTGCGCATCAGACTTAGGCATCGAAGCCCCCCTTTGCCTTGTCGCCGCCACATCTCGACACATCAGTGCCACGTCAGCAACCACCAACCCCCATCTCACCGAAACGTGTCGCCATGTCAGCGCGACGCCAGACAGACCTGTCCCCACTACCACGTCAGCCGCCACGTCAGCCGCCACGTGAGCACTGACCAAACCAGAAACTGCCACATGCCCGCCACGTGAGCACTGACCAACCAGAAACTGCCACATGCCCGCCACGTGTCTGATAGGTGCATCTGTGTGCTGCCACCGCTGGACATGGGGGCCCGCCCGTTGGTTGCCGCGTGCTGCTGACTGGTGGGGCCCGCCTATCAGTCCCCCGTGCATGCTGCGTTGGGCCATCTGGGCCTTTTGCACACCGGAGAGAGTGGGAGCCAGGCCGAATCCGTTGGTATGGCCCATTTAGGAGTTTAAAACAATTTTCTTTTTCAGGGAATTTCTTATTTAACCTAAATCTTCCCTGTATATCAATTTTTGGTTCAAAACACTGCAACATTTTTTGTGCAACATTTTCGTTTAATATATTGCCACATCGCTTGAATTGGTGCAACAGTTGATTACTACAACATGTTAACCATTTTAGTGCAACGACGGTTTAAAACACTGCAATATTTGAGTTTAACATGTTGGAATATTTTGGTTTATCACACTACAACGTTTGATTTAACACACTTCAACATTTGTCCAATTGGGTGCAACATTTTGGTTCAGATGTCGTACGCAAATGTTGCAATAGAAAAATTATTTTTGTTTCACATTTTAAATACCGTAATATTTTTGGTACCATGCTACAAATTTGGTGCAATAGTTTGGTTACTGGAACTTTTTATTATTATTTTGATGCAACTTTTGCTTCAAAATATATAACATTTTTGTTTATATATGCTGTAACATTTTATATGCCTTACGGCAACATTTATTTTATCTAACTGTGAAAACATCCTATTCGTGCGGCGTAGGGCTGGAAAAATTGTAAGCCATGAGCCACAATAAGTGTGTAAGTGCTTCCTTTGCCCTGGAATATTGATTAAATTGGTCACCCTCAAAATGTGATGAACCCTAAGAGGATTTATGGGTAGCTACCTTGCGATAGATTTGCTTTGACCACCATCACATCCTTTCCTTGCTGTTCATTCAATGAACACCATAAATTCATTCATATGTTGTTCATGAGAATGCCACGGGGTTTAAATGCTACTGTAGTATATGATGCATCTAGTGCTTAAAATTGATTGGTTGCGTACGCATGGTGTGAAAAATCCAGCATGCATGCCATTCTACAGGTTTCCACTGAGCTGACTCCTCCGTTGCGTGCAGGTATGTTGTACGAGCCAGAGCGAGCATGAAATATGGGCAATATAGGTGGACCTACCAATGCCATGCACATTTATTGCTCTATTCCTTTGGGGGCCAGAGATGTAGCTAACCGGTGGGCCCTGCATGGCATTGAATAGCAAAACCACATGGAAGGAGTGAGGGCATGGTTCACTGAAGTAGTAACGTTAACTGACGTAGGTGTTTAAATTTACAAACACAGCATGAACCTGAATTCTCATATGCATTGTAGGGTAGGTCTGATCGATGTAGCTCCTCTTAATTTATCCCCTTGGCAATTGGCATGGGGAGTGCAGACGTGGCAAGGTCAGATGGACGACACAAGAGACGGACACATGCATGATCGATGGATGGATGATGCACACGCGCGGGCGCTAACACTCGAAGAGAGAGCCTGATGGGCCTCCCTCGCCTTGAAACTGAATTTATCTTTTTTTTAGATAATAATTTAAACCCAGCCTCTACATCTCTCGATATATACGACCAGAAGTACTTATTATTATACTAAGAAAATAGCATTAACAAAACAAAATCCTGTTGTAGGTTCTCCATCCATTATTAAAAATCCCCTTAGCATAGGCATTCAAATATTTGCATATGCCTTGATGATATCTTCTTGTCATGCTTCTTCTGCAACAATGCCCAAAGGCGTAACCAATATGCACCCCAGAAAATAACACGTAGAAAAGTTGTATTTTGGCATTTGTCAAAAACAATCACAACAGGAAACGGAAACAATCTCGAGTGCCGAAACTAGTATCGACGGCCATCTGAGACCCGTCGATATACAACGCCATAACTCGACGACCACAATAAGGCCGTCGAGACAGATTACCACAGCTTATTAGTGTCGACGGCCAAAACAATAACCGTCAAGAATAAGCTGACGTCTGTTAGAGCAGAGGAACGACGCTATTACTATCGATGGCAAAGAGTTAGGCCGTCGAGATAACACAAATTTTAATATACAATTTCCTTCCTATATATTAGAGTTTAATTGATATTTATTTTTAAAAAGTAGAAAAATAAATGTAATAAATTTGTTATTTTACATCATTTAATAAGTTTGGATTGTTAATTGAAATTGAAAATTTTGAATTAAAGTATTTTGTATAGTAACTAACGAAACATCTGATATTGTACGATAACCTAGAACTTAGCAGTAAAATAGCCAATTTAATAGTGTTTGTCGCATTAGATGCTCCGAAATTTTTTAAATTTTCGCTGATAATATTATTTGATACACAAACGTCAACGCATTGTTTATAAACATCAACAAATTTTGTTTTGTATTTTTAAAAATCAAATTACGTTGGGTTGACCGCCGAGTTCAACAAAGGGCAAAACCCTCGATACAGGGAGTTGTCTCGATGGTTTCCATCAACACCGTCGAGAGAGATGTACTCTCTCGAGTGTGGTCAGGTGAAACAGTCTAGTGTGTGTTATCTCGACGGCTATAGTGTAAATAGTCGTCGAGAGAAAACGACATTTGTCCCGATGGCTTTTTTATGGCCGTCGAGTGGCGTGCACCTCCACAGGCCCTAACCGTTACCATTAGTGTCGACGGCTACCCTAAAACCATCGAGTGACATTTGTATGTCTCGACGGCAAGACAATGGTCGTTGAGTGAAGCCTTCGAGATAACGCCAAAATACTCGACGGCATATTACTAGCCGTCGAGATAACCCTATCATACTCGACGGCATTTTTACGGCCGTTAAAACAGATTCTATTTTAACCGACGTTGCGATGGAACAATTCCCACATTCCCGCAACCCTTCCGCGTCCTCGCCCGTGCCGCCGCCGCATCCTTGGCAGCGCCGTTGCCGCCTCCTCGCCTGCGCCGCCTCGGCCGCCCCTGCCTTGCCCACGCCGCCGCCGCATCGCCGGCGCCACTGCCTCACCCGGGCCGCCGTCTCCTCGCCCGAGCCACTGCCTCCTCCTCCCCTGTGCTATCTCCGCCTCGCCCCCTCCCGTCCCCTCCCTCATATCCGACGCCGTCCCATCGTTGACCGTCGACATACGAGGTAATCGAAATTTTATTTCCATACTTGTTGGGTAGTGTCGATGGCTATGCATCATTAGTCAATACTAATATAGATTTAGTTAATATATTAGGAAATTAATAAAAACAAAATAATTAGTGAATAAATAAATAAATGAAATAAATGTATAGTAAATAATTGATTATTTACTCTTTAGTAGGTTTAGTGAATAAATTAGGCAATTAATAAATAAATAAAAATAAATTAGTGAAATATTAAAATAAAATAAAATAAATAAATGTACTGTAAATAATTGATTATTTACTCTTCAGTAATTTGTAATTATTTTTGTAATTGATGGTTGATTAATTATTAATTGGTAAATGTTATGAGCTAATTCCTTATTTGCCATCGCTGAACTTCGTGATTCCATATTTGCCACTGGAAAAGTTTGGCTTCCTTATCTGCCATCTAGTTAAAGTTTTATGCCTTATTTGCCACTCCGTTAGGTTTTCTGTTAACTGCTGTGAACTGCCTCATTTTCAGCATAATTGTTTTGAACAGACACAACGCACTGCTCATAATGATTACCGTGTATAATATATACCCTTGGCAGAACATAGGCTAGCTAAATTATGAAATTTTATCATTTCAACAATACTGACTATTGGCTGTTAATCAAACAAAATGCATAATCATATGAGGATTATTTAGTAATCAAGATTCCATCTCATTGAATTTCAAAGCCAAGCTAACACAGATATCTTTGATTTACTGAAAGGAAGTCGCCAGAAGACGTGAAGCATGTGGCTTTAGCTGTATGAAGCTAAGATATTGGGTCCTAGGCTCCTAGCTTTGCATCATTACCTCAATTTCTTTTACTTCTCATAAGCAACTAGCAAGTGCTTTGGGTTCAAACATGACATAAAAAAAACTTGGAAAACAAAAAAATCAACCTAGGATATCAGGAACAGAAATATGCTATATCATCAGGGAATTCATGAAATAAAAATAAAAGGTTAATCACCACACATTTAGGGCCACATGACAACAATGACAATGGCAGTAAACCAGTGGCTGTGGAGTCAAAATCATCTTGCAGCATACTGACTTCAACTGTTCCAATGTTTCCCTTGGGTACTTCGGAAGTAGAACAGACCGATAAAAGATAATTAATTAAATTTGAAGGAAATCATCTCTTGCTATTTTGAGGAGAAATTTGCAGATATATGCCACTAGTGAATGGTAGTATTAACAGATTCACAATATACTGCAAGATAAGTATATTGCAGAGTGTAGTTGATGAAGTGTATATGCTCGCAGTCACGAGTACTATTCTTTCGACAAAGGGTTAACAGAAAATGAGGCAGTTCACAGCAGTTAACAGAAAACCTAACGGAGTGGCAAATAAGGCATAGAACATTAACTGGATGGCAGATAAGGAAGCCAAACCTTTTTAGTGGCAAATAAGGAATCGCGAAGTTCGGCGATGGCAAATAAGGAATTAACTCAAATGTTATTTATTACCTTTTTTGGTTAGCTAATGTGTTAGGCTTAATAATATTATGTCCGCATTAGTCTTTTTCAATTGTAACCCAGCCGTACGTCACCCATTCGGAAACGGCAAAACTCGTATGGAACATGAACGGTGATTCGTTTTGTTTTCATACGAGATGTGATAAGCGTTTCCGAATTGTCCTGTGGACTGCCATCAATAGGCGTCCCAGTTGACAACCCACGAATGACCGATCGAGCATAATTCATTGCGACACTGGTGGGTTCGAGACGAGAATTTTGACGGCATAATCCTAAGAGGTTCTTTTGTGCATAACATAAGTGCTCGATGGTTTTAATAACCCTCCTAGGCCATCGTTGCACTGGAGAACCCTTAGGGTTATGCTGCTGAAATCTTGTCTCGAACCTACCGGTGTCACAATGAATTTGCTCGATCGGTCATTCGTGGGTGGGTTCAGAAGCTTTCCTAAGCCTGTGATGAAACCCTCCCTTGAAATGACGCATGCCTACCATAGATGGAAGAACAAAGAAGTTGGATGTACAATGGATGGCAACACAACGGACAACACACGGATGAATGGTACGAAAATACCGATGAATTCGTGACTCATGCTTTCTTGCATGCGTCAGACCTTAACATTAAGGTGACATGCCGTTATGCTGAGTGTGGGAATTGTCGGAAGAGAACCTGTGACCAGATGGAGCTCGATCTATGTAAACATGGTTATAAAGCCGCGTACCATCGGTGGGTATATCATGGGGAGAGTCACCGTGCAATTTCGTGACTGATATTAGCCATGGACTAGATAATCTAATAGCCACAATGAGTTAACCCACCCAACGAAACGAGCGATATCGAGGAACCTATAAACGATCCTTTCGATGTCGATGACACATACTTCTAACTTGAGGTTATTAATTATGCATATTTTCATTTACTTTATAATTTGTTATTCCTCACTAACATTACTTTATTTATAGGATGGCACGACGACAATTCAGGAGGAGCACCTCTGAGGAGGAGGAGGGCAACAACCGTGAAGGCACACCGGGTTCTGTCCGTGCGGGCGGACACTACTTCGATGAGGAGCTGGCCCTCACTGAGGAGTCTGGGGCCGGCGAGGCGGACACCCCGGGCTCTAGCCAGGTAGGGGCTACTCAGGCATAAAAAAAGAAGAGGGTGCCCAACAAGATGCCCAAGGTGCCAAGAAATCCGGCGGATCGGATTGTGATCGAGATTGACGGGGATAGGTAAGTTATGATAACAATGAACTATCTTATTATGAATGCAATATACTAACTCCATGATTTCTATTCTTTATAGCAACATGTCCTATGTCAATCCCAGAAAGGACCACACTCAGCCAGGTCCCGCGCTTGGGATACTAATAAGACAGTACTACCCTGGGATGGACGGAGAGGAGGGGGCATCCCATCCGGCTTACTTCTGGGATGATTACAAGGTTTCCAAGCATGGTGACAGCACTGCCGCCGAGAAGATTAAGCGGGAGTTTTGGGTGAGTTTGAACACATCTTTTTTTGTCATTTGTCGAAAGGGTATTTACTGACATTACTATCACACTGTTTGTAGCTCACGTACCGTCCTCGTGTAGGGTTGGAGGAGACCGACTTTGACCCGATGATAGATAGAAGTGCCAAGAAGAAGGTGCGTGATCTGATGTCTGGGGCACGAGTCTCGGCGATTGAGGACTTCTACAGGTAATCATTTAATAAATTTCTTTTTTTTGTATATTTCTAACACATCCTAAATTTCAATTTTGCCAGGAGAGAACACGGTGAAAGGGTCGGCAGCTCTTTTGATCGGACGAAGTACCTCATACCTCCGCAGTATCTCACCATTCAGCCAGATTGGGCCTCAAACGTCCGAATGCCTGGGATGCCCTGGCCAACCATTGGGCCAGCCAGGAGTTCCGTGACAGGTCTGAGACGGCCAAGAAGAACCGTGCTGCCAAAGGCAGCAGGACTACCGCGGGAAGATGTCCTTCGCCCACCTTAGGAAGAAAATGGTATGGTAATCTTCTTAATTCCCTATTTGCAGCTTTGTTTTAGCACTAAAACCATATTTTCTTTACTTTGTTTAGTAGGTCATCACCACCGGGCAGCTGCCTCCTTGGCTGCAAGTGTTCCGTAGGGGCCACTCCTCACAAAATAAGGATGATTCCATGGGCCCGTGGACCCCGTTGCTGCGCAGCGAGAGGTACATAAAATGCTGATACCGAGTTTTGACGCAATTTACTATTCAACCATTCATGCCCAATGTACACTTCCGTGTAGGCACGCTACAAGGAGGCTTATGCCGAGAAGCATGGGCAAGAGAAGAACCCGGAGGATGAGCCGCTTGACCCGTGCTCATCCACCAAACAATGGGTGGGAAGGCTCACGGGAGGTTAGCGATCGGCCAGGACCACCTGAGGTAAGCTTTGGTTATATTTACAAGTTAACTCAGTTAAAATTTCATAACTACTGACAACACATTGTTACAGGTCCGAGGAATACATGCCCCTGTGCGAGCTGGCCACAAACAGGCCGAGAGCCGACGCGCCTTTGAGTCCAAACTCTAGAGGGAGAGGGAGCAGGAGAGGGAAGAGAACAGTCAAATGCTGCACGCGATGCAACAGAGCCTGAGGACGACGGAGGAGGAGTGAAAGAGGCAAGAGGAGGAGATGGCTCGACAGCGAGCGAAGTTCGAGGCAAGGTTCGCCTATTTGGAGAGCCTATCTCGACCAGCTGGGGTATGTACTTAAACTCCAAATATTCTTTCATATACATCTTACCATTTGATTAACATGTCACATGTCAAATTTGTTTTAGGCTAGCCCGAGCGGGACTAGTGGTGGTCCGGGGTTCTACGGGGGTCCACCACCGTATCGTAGTTGATTCGGGGCCCCACCTCCCAACCAGAGCTACTATGGGGGCCCGCGGCACAAGCCTATTGTACATGGTCCCTATGGTGCAACTCCTCATCACCAGGCTCTCTACAGCGGCCCACCTCCCCCAGCAGGTGACTACGTGGGCCCAGCTCGCCCACATGGTTGTTTCCCGTACGTTACTGAGGCGGTAAGTCATTCGACCTCAAAATATGTATTATTACTTTATTTCGACACATAGCATTAACAAATAAGTGTATGTTTGATTCAAGGGTTCGGGTTCTGCCGCCCCAGCAGCAGCTCATGCGCACGAGGGAGGGGAGACATTGGACAGCCAGGAGGTCGACTTCGTCAACAACCTGTTCGATGGCGCTCCGCCGTTGTTTACCCAGCCATCCCTACCCCCTTCAAGCGATCCTCCATCTAGTGAGCATTAGTAACCTGTAGCTAGCGATGCATATGTTTTGGTGATCGTATGTTTGTGGACAATGGATTGCGATGTTATATATGTGTGCAATTGGGATATGTATGCATTGTGGGCAATTGTGATATATATTTGTGCGCAATTGTGATCTTGTTGTCGCGTATGTGCGACAATTGGGATATATATGCATTGTGGGCATTTTGGGTTTGCAGGTGCAGCAGCTATTGCTGGTAGCAGCAGTTGCTGCAGTTTTCTTTTTTTTTTGCAAAATTAAAATAATTTTTTTATTGCACTGGCATACTCTCGACGGCCGACTATATGCCGTCGAGAGTATACAACATCTGGATAAGATACTACTCTCGACTGTCGTCTGTAAGCTGTCGAGAGTATGCAACATATGGATAAGATACTCTCGACGGCCGTCTATAAGTCGTCGAAAGTATACAACATCTGGACAAGATACTATCGACGGCCGTATATAAGCCATCGAGCGTACGTGACCCCGGTAGGTTGGGTTGGTGGGCCCCGCTTCTCCTTTCTCTCGACTGTTCCTAAGTGGCCGTCGAGAGTATGCCCGTCGTGTGCAAATGGCGTCTGTTGCAGTATACTTGATGGTCTTTTATTTAGCCGTCGAGATAAGTGGTCTCGACGGTCAAGCCGTCGAGAAAGCGTCCCTCTTTTAGACGAGTTTCCCAAGGGCTTTGATGGAACTCTTGGGTATGTTCCAGTCGACTGGTGATGATGTGTTGCCTAGAAGAGTAGTGTTGGCGATTCTTACGCTCAAAGAAATTAATCCGCAAGCGGACGGATATCGCTTGTAGTTTTCACCAGGAGTATTCCTAGAGTTATCGAATCCACAGGGAACGAGGGTTTAAAGAGATAAACCTCTATATCTTAATTATTTAAAATACCAGCCAGTCTAGGTAACGGGGGTTAGGATAAATGAAAAGACCGGGACACACACACACACGATAAATATTCACACAAATAAAGAGAAAGCTACACTAGCTAGATAGACAGTTGGGAGGACAACGAGACAAGTTTAATAAGTTCACAAAGTCGTGTGATTCAGTTTACTGAGCGAGCTTAGGGTATTCTAATAGTGGTCCACTTGATATTCGTCGTCGGAGCTCGGACACTCACTACCACCCGCTATCCTGAATTGGAATCCCGAATGGTTATGATCGTTCCGATTTGGCTCTACTGGTCCAAAGCCGGACGCTGTGGGTTACGCACGAGATACTTAGTATCTACGGATGGATAGGGCTGTCACCACCTACCACCTACCACATATACGTGGGCCCGGGTGTAAACCGAGTTAGTCCTAGTCTCAGACACCACGTCTGCTACTATTTCTAATCAATCTTCCTCAGTACCAAAAAGAAGTTGATCTAGGTTCAATTCCTGGCTCTAACAGTATATGAGTGAGAACCTAAGCTGATTCTAGACGAATACAAGCTACCGGTATGGCAAATCTATACAACTCATTTATGCAGATATACTCAGCTCAAATAAAGTTCAACACATAAGCAATGAATGAAGTGATCTCACTAATTGAAACAATTAGGAAAGGGTACAAGTGCTATTACCCGAATTCTCGAAGACACTTCCGAAACTCCGAGCGTCAGCTCAACTTGACTCTAACTCCCAACTTCTACTAACTAAGAGCTACTCTAATAAGTGGAATGAAAGTGTGGAAAAGTGTTGTGTGTTGTGTTACAAGTGAGGTGTAGGGGTTCTTTTATAGTGTGCCGCAGCCAACCGGGGTGCTCCACGTGTAGGGACACATGTCATGCAACCCTCCTCCAAAGGGGAATCCAAAGGGGCTCAAGAGTGGGTCCGCCGGCCTAGTGGGTCGGCCGACCCACCTTCTTCACCTCCCGGTCGTGGATTTCTTCTAGGATTCTCCCTTGATGGTGTAGATTAACCCCTTAAGCCGGTGGATCAAATGGACTTGCGCAAGAAAGAAATCCAAGGGAATCCTATAATCATTTGTGAAGCAACCATGTCCATTCGATCAAACCAATGGTAGTGGATGGTCTAGATGTCCTCATTTTGTGTTTTTATGCCACTGGGGAGAAGACAGAGCTGGATCGGTGACGTGGCCAGGTCGGCCGGCCTGGCATTTTGCCCGGTCTGGCTCTGGTTGGTCCCATTTTGTACCTGTAGACCCAAAACTCACCAAAACTTATGGAACTTTATTAGAATAAATAAAATGTTAGTATAAACCTTGATTTTCTCTCGGAAATGCCGAAATTCCAGAATATGTTGACGTATAAAATTGGCGTTTATTTGACGTCAACAAGCAGTCTATCAGTTATGTAATAGGTTAGTGCTAGAACCTATGTGTCTTATTGTTGTCGCTATTTTGTCGTTTCAAAAATTTTAATGCCAGCGTACGGGCTTTGTACTTTCATACTATAATAGGGAACTACTATTCACTTTTCAAGGAATGTTGTGTGGTTCAATTGGGTTTTACCACTATTTGTGCTAGGCATTATGCGATGTTTTTGGCATGGTTGCATACATATAGAATTAAGGATCTATGCCTACTAGATTACTAATTATTTATTCCTACCTTATCGGCTGCCATCATCCTGGTTGCTGAAACTTGCTATTCTGGCAGCAGGATGACTGGAGCCCAAACCCGATCCCGCACACAGCAAGGAGGAGCTTCGACCTCCCAAAACCCTCAAGCTGCTGCCCTTACTGCACTGGGTGAGACTATAGGGAATCCCGAGAAACCTCCACCCCAGTCCCATCCAGAGGGAGATCTACCACCACCGCCAACTATGGCACAGGTTCTTGATCTCATTGAGCAAAACCATCAGGCTCAGACTGATGTACTACAGCAGATCATCCAGAACACTACACCGGGTCGTGCCCCAGCTGGGGGAGTAGCAGCCCAACCCGCAGCTTGCGGAATTCCTTCGCACTAACCCACCAATCTTCCACCACTCAGATGATTCACTTGAAGCAAATGATTGGCTCCGCACCATGGAGCGCAAGCTCGTCCTTGCTCGTGTTCCCGACAACGATAAGGTTTCCCTTAGCTCTCACCAAGTTGAAGGAGCAACTTGTGCATGGTACGACAATTTTTTGGCCATGCAGTAAGAAAACCATATCGTCACTTGGGATGAGTTTTGCACTGCCTTCCAAGCGGCTCAAGTCCCGACTAGTATCAAGGAAATGAAGAGGAATTTCTAGCTTTCCAGCAAGGCCGCAAGACCATCGTGGAGTACCTTCACGAGTTCAACTACTTGGCTCGATATGCTCCCGATGATGTTTCCACTGACGGTCGTAAGAAGGATCGTTTCATGAGTGGCCTTTTTGATGAGCTGCAGCTAGAGTTGGCTACCAATGACTACGCTGACTTCCAGCATGCGATCAATAAGGCCATTCTGGTCGAGGAGAAATGGAGGAAGTTAGAAGAGTCGCGCAAGCGCAAGAGGGCTGCCCAGATTTCAGCTAGCAGCAACTCGCAAGGGCAATGCATATGGTAGCCCCGACCTCCTCAACTCCAAGCTCCAATGCAACCGAGACCCCAAGCTTATACTCCCCGACCTCCCCAACCAAGGCTTCTACCTCCCGCTACTACCAACCAGCGAGGAGGCCATGTCCAGCCAGCCCTACCCAAACACTACTTGCTTCCAATGTGGGCTGCCGGGGCACTTCGCCAACCGTTGCCCAAGGAAGGACCAGGGAGCAGTGAATGCAAGACCAGCTGCTCTGCCCGGACATGCTGCACCACCTCATGCTAATGCTCAGAGACATCCCCAGGCCCAGCAACAAGGTCGCATCAATCATGTCAAGGTAGAGGAGGCTGTTGATGCACCGAACGTAGTTCTGGGTACGCTGTCTATCAACTCTTTCCCAGCTACTATTTTGTTTGATTGTGGGGCTACCCATTATTTCATTAATGAGAAGTTTGTTGCACAACATTGTTTCACTGAGCAACCCATGCGTCCCTCCCTTTGCGTTCATGCGCCGGGATCATCTTTTAGTGTTGATCGCGCATGTTGGGTACTTCAAGTTAAAATCAATGGATTAGAATTCTTAGCTGATCTAATCTTGACATGTTTTCAACCACCACCGGTGCAACCCATCTCTATGCTTTGAGAAGTGATGATTCTCTCAGAGTTAGTGCTGTCCCGGTAGTGTGCGATTACCCTTATGTCTTTCCGGAAAGTTACCCAGTATGCCACTTGATCGGGAAGTTGAGTTTGTCATTGAGATGTTGCCCGGAACAGCTCCCATCTCAAAAAGGCCCTATAGAATGCCTTCTAATGAGTTGGCCGAGCCGAAGAAGCAGCTGAAGGAGCTGCAAGACAAAGGATTCATTCGCCCGAGCGGGGATGCCCAGCATTATTCGTGCAGAAGAAGGACAGGAGTTTGCTGATGTGTGTTGACTACCGTCCGCTAAATGCTGTCATGGTCAACAAAAAGTACCCTCTCCCTAGAATTGATGATCTATTTGACCAGATGTTCGGAGCCCGTATCTTCTCCAAGATCGACCTCCGATTAGGTTATCATCAAATCAAAATTGGATCGGAGGACATCCAGAAAACTGCATTCTCTACATGGCTTATACGAGTATACCGTCACGTCCTTTGGCCTAACTAATGCACCGGCGTACTTCATGAACCTCATGAATGCCCTCTTATGGAGTATCTTGAAAAGTTCATTGTCGTATTCCTCGATGACATCCTTATCTTCTCTAAAACCGAAGAAGAGCATGAGAAGCATCTTTGACTTGTGTTGGAAAAGCTTCGTGAACACCGTCTTTATGCCAAATTCAGCAAGTGTGAATTTTGACTCAAATAGGTTGCTTTCCTGGGTCATATCATATCCGAGGGAGGCGTGGCTGTAGACCCGAATATGGTGCGAGATGTACTGAATTAGAACCAGCCCACCAATGTCACCGAAATCCGGAGTTTCCTTGGTCTTGCCGGATACTACCGGCGCTTCATTGAAAATTTCTCCAAAATTGCTAAACCAATGACCGAGGTCCTAAAGAAGGATAAGGAGTCTGAATGGTCAGCCGGGTGCGAAAAGAGTTTCCAAATATTGAAGGATCGTTTGACCATTGTTCTACCTAACATTCACAAGATTTTTGACATCTATTGTGATGCATCCCATCTCGGTCTTGGCTGCGTTCTTATGCAAGATGGTAAAGTCATAGCTTATGCATCAAGACAATTGCGATCTCATGAGCTAAATTATCCTACTCATGATCTCGAGCTTGCAGTTGTTGTGCATTCTCTCAAAATCTGGCGTCATTTCCTAATCGGTAAGCACTATGAAGTCTACACCGATCACAAGATCCTTAAGTACATCTTTATCTAGTCGGTCCTAAATGGAAGACAAAGGAGATGGCTCGAGTTGATCAAGGACTATGATCTTGGACTTCATTATCATCCGGGCAAAGCCAATGTGGTTGCTGACACTTTGAGTCGGAAATCACAATGCAATTGCATCCTGGCTAACCCTGATTTGGATATGCTTTGTTCCGAGCTTCAGAAGCTCAGTTTAGAGATAGTCCCACAAGGATATGTTGCTGCCCTAGAAGTTAAACTTGACCTCATTGATCAGGTCAAGGAAACGCAAAAGACGGATAAGGGCATAGCATACCTCCGAGCCAACCTAAAGGAGGGCAAGACCAATTGTTTCTCCAAGAATGCATAAGGTGTCCTCTGGTTTGGGAACCGACTGGTAGTGCCCAACAACAAGAAGTTGAAAGCATCTATCCTGAGTGAAGCATATCATTCTCCATTATCTATCCATCCCGGAGGGACCAAGATATACCAAGATCTAAGGCAGAGATTCTGGTCGACTCGTATGAAGAGGAAAGTTGCCTGGTATGTTGCAGAGTGCGATATATGCCAACGAGTGAAGGCCGATCACCTTAGGATGGCAGGCACTCTCCAACCACTGCCCATAACCGAGTGGAAATGGGATGAAGTGGGCATGGATTTTATCACCGGATTGCCCAAGACGCAGAAATGTTTTGATTCCATCTGGGTAATCGTTGATCGGCTAACCAAATCTGCTCACTTTCTACCGGTTAAGACCGGTTATCATACCAAAAACTTGGCAGAGCTTTATCTATCTCGCATCGTCTCTCACCATGTTGTTCCGAAGGTAATTGTTTCCGACCGAGGCCCACAATTCACCTAACACTTTTGAGAGTGTCTTCACCAGGCAATGGAAACACAACTCTCCTTTAGGACAACTTACCATCCCCAAACTGGTGGCAAAACCGAGAGGACTAACCAAATATTTGAAGATATTCTCCAATCCTGTATTCTTTCTTATGGCAAGAGCTGGGAGAAGTGCTTGCCATTTGTTGAATTCTCCTATAACAATAGCTACCAATCCAGCCTTCAATTGTCTCCATTTCAAGCTCTTTATGGGAGAAAGTGTATGACTCCCTTGAACTGGTCTGAAGTCGGAGATTGCCCATTGTATGGTCCTGACATGGAGAATGAAGATGAAGAACAAGTCAAGGTAATCCAGGAACGATTGTGGGCAGCGCAAACACGCCAGAAGAGCTTTGCTGATCGTCGTCGCCACGAGCTTACCTTTGAAGTCGGTGATCATGTCTACCTCAAGGTAACTCCGCTGAAGGGTACTCATCGCTTCCAAGTCAAAGGGAAGTTAGCGCCTCGCTACATTGGTCCTTTCAAATCCACTCGAACTGAAAAGAACAGCAACAGTTCCTCCACTCCTCCACTTTCAAATCCACTTAAATACTTGGAGAGCGTTTGCGCATGCAAGATCCAAGGTCTCCATCACCAAAGCTCCCCACACATTCGAAGGCATTCACATGCATGAAGGATTTGGTGAGTTCCCTATCGTTTTCGTCACATCCCTTGTTCTGAACTTGCAGCAGCAAGAACTCATTCAGATTCTTCCTCTTGCTGCCATTTCTTGTATTCCCAAGCCTAGGGGAGTTTATTAGGAGCTTCGTCAACACCTGAAGGAGTCGAGAAACGTTAAGAGAAGCCACGAGAAGGAGGGAGGAGGCAGCAGCAAGGATATGACTCGTACAGCAATAAGCAAAGGAGAAGAAAATTGCAACCAAACTTCTTCCTCTCCGATCTATCCATCCATTAGACGACGGAACCTAAGCAAGGCATCCCTTGCTTGGTCAGAATCTTAGAACACCCCTTATTCAAGTTTTGCATCACCTAATCTCCATTCATAAGCTTACCTCTCAACTAAAACCGAGCCTAAGTACAGCAGTCCCAAGCTTATTTAGTTCCGTCCCGTTCCTAGGAACAGCTACTCAGTAAATAATTTCTATAAAAAGCTGTGCGCCAGGAAATTCTCTACAACTTTCATGTTGGCACCAAACTCAGCCGAGTGGTTATTCGACCCCAAAATCTGCTCGCACCGAGCAGCAGACTAGCTGATTAGTTTATCCCAAGTGATCTTTAGCACCCCAAATTCATATGACCATATCTCCCTCATCCGAACCCGTTTTTGGGTGATTCTTTTTGTAAAACCTGCATCAACTCATGAACCTTCTAAATATTATGTTGTTCCATGCTTCTCTGTGTTTGAAATTTTGTTTGGATTTTATTTGACGTGCTTGCAACCGAAACGATAGGAAACGACGTTACGGAGGATCCCGGACTTGAGCAAGCTGCTCTCCCTCTTGACGACCAGCACCTAGACATGTCAACTGATGACTAACTGGGGGGTCACCGTCGGCAATGAATTTGTACGAGGGGCGTTAGCAAGAACAAAACCAGATGGTAGCACAAGACCGGGTTTATACAGGTTCGGGTCCTCAGCACCGAGGTAATACCCTACTCCTGTGCTCTGGGATTATGGTTGATCAAGATGCGGGATGCAAGATGACCAAGATGATGGCTATGAGATGTGATGTTGAGATATGCCCATGGCCTCTACCTCCTCCCTTTATATAGTGCAGGGGAGATAAAGTTACATGGTAGCACGTGATTAACGGTACCTAATTATGTTATGCTATTACATTATATGCAGGTATTGATCTCCTAATTACATGGAGCTTGATCATATCCTCGGGAACTTCCTTGGTACTTAAGTAAACCGTAGCCCGAGTGGTCTTTATCCAATCAGCCAACTCGGATCGCCCCCTATCTGCTCCCTTATGGGCCTTCTAGAGGATACCCGGGGCCCATGTATCCTTCGCTAGGGTTCTCCTACGTCGTATCCTCCGCCACCACCGTCTCCGATCTGCAATGGCTCCCCCATCTCCCGTCGCCTCGAAGGTGATCAAGAGCGGCAAGGAGTGAATGAAGTCCATTACGACTGAGCGGAGGCTACAGAAGCTTGTCTCCATCGGCGTGCCGCCGCCGGCGAGTCCTACCCCACCCCTCGCTCCGACGAAGTGGTGGTATTTGAGTCCTTTCTTCGCGGCTTAGGCCTTCCTTCTCTTCTTTCTTCCGAGGGTTACTGCACTTTTAAGGGATTGAGGTTTCTCATCTAAACCCCAATTCCATCTTTCAAATTGCGATCTTTATCCACATCTGCGAGGCTTTTCTCGGGATCGCCCCTCACTTCGAACTCTTCAGATGTCAATATCTCCATAAGCCCTTCCCCAACAAGACTTCTCCCAAAGCCGCGGGCGGTGCCGGGTTTCAGCTGCGGGAAGGGGCTAAGAAATTCTACTTCGATCTTCCTTTGAGAACCTCCAACAAGGGTTGGCACTCGGAGTGGTTTTACTATGCTAATTCTCCTCCAGTCCTTCCTTCGTTTTCTGGAGACTGCCCCACAGTCCGTCCCTCCTGGTATTCTCCTCTTGCCGAGAGCGAGCGAAGCCAAGCGAAGGAACTTCTCGTCCTCCTCGGCAGACTGAAATCCACCGGGCTAACCGGCATCGGCGTAGTTTGGAACTACACCTTCCGCTGTGTCCAGCCTATCAAGGAGAGGGTGCATCTCACCTTCGAGTACTCGGGGCCCCAAGACTCCACTCGGGAAAGTGAGTATCCAATCTCGCAGAAGGAAGTGGCCAGCCGAGTAGCCGAGCTCTTCCCCCTGAGCTCAGAGATAGTCCACACAGATTGCCCAAGCGCATACCGCCTTGCGTATCCTCCTCCAGCGGTAAGCGAAGGATTCTTCTCAATTTAGCCGTTACCTTTTTTCTTTTGGAATGTCATCACAATTGATCTGATCCAATACTTACGCAGGGACGCGCAGCATTCTTCTTCACCTACCCAGTCCCGAAGGCCCCGAGCCATAAGGAGGCACCGCGCAAGCGTCCTGCGGGGGACTCGGCTGATGTTCCTCCGGCCAAGAAAGGCAAAGGGGTCGCTCCAAGGGACTCGGATGAAGATGACGATGAAGACAACGTCCCGCTCCTGCGCCGCCGTCGCCCAGCTCTAGGGCCATCTCCAGCTCCCACCAGGCGATCACCAAGCCCTCCGTAATCCCAGTCCGCTAGCCCAGAGGCGGCGACAGGGCGGAGAATCCCTCTGGCTCCAGCCCGAGTGATCCGGGCATCCGAATTGGAACCAAGTTTATTCCGTCGTGAAGGTAATCCCTCGCCACTTTGTCTTTCCATGATTTGTAAAGGAAACTATGTCTTGAAAGATCTTGGGATGCTTGTAGGAAACCTGACACGGGTGATATATGCCGAGCAAACGGAACACCAAGACGCCGGCCCCAGCACCCTCAAAATCTGACTGCCCAGCCGAGCCCACACCAGAAGAAGACACGACTTGGCGCGCAGCGCCTCACCACGACTCCGTTCCATCTCCCGCCACTCACCAATCCTCGCCAACGAAGGGAGAGATCCCGGGGCCTACTCCAGAGAGTTCAGGACCAGAAATCAAGGAAAATCCTCGTCCCTCCACCAGGGCCAACACTCAACCCCTCCTAATAAAATGGAGGAAGGAGATGGAAGGCTACGTGGTCGATGATGAGAAGGAGGCCGAAGAATGGAAGGTATTAGAGAACATGGCAAGGGCTAATGCCTAGTTGTTTAAGGTAAAGCCCTTTCATGCCTTGAGTCCCCGCTTTGCACGAAAGAATCCTATTGATCCTCCCTCCTTCTTCCATTTAGCGCATGAAAGTGAGGTCTAGGCAGAAGTCCATATGCTTGTAGAGAGCCATGGGCGAGTTGAAATCTCGCGATGAATTTGACGATGCGTTGTACGCAGTTAATCACAGTATCGCAGCAGAATCGAGGAGCTTCAAAAGGAAAACACTGAACTCCGATTCCGCCATGTAGAGGAATCTAATACCATCCGAGGTAATCATCCCTGAACAATACTAAACCGTTATGCAAAAATGCTCCTTGGAGAATGATCTTTAAAACTTGCCTTTGAATAATGCATTCGAGGCGAGGCAGAAGGCCATGGAGGAAGAAATTTTCCAAGCCAGCACTCAAGCCGAGAGGTTGGCTAAAGATCTGGAAGATAACTTTCCGTCACTGGCTCTCCCTGGCTCAACCTTACGGAAGTTTGAGTGGTTTATAACGTCCGACTGGTGTTGCAGACTACCGGCAGAAGACCAAGGCGCAATACCAAGGCGCAATTCCAAGTCTTCGCCGAAAGAGTAAAATCTGCTAACGCGCTTTACGACCGTGCTCGGAAGGGAATAGCTCCGACACTCCAGTACCTTTATCCCGAGGATGAGCTGCCATCAGATGCCGAGATCTTCGTGGCACGTCTTGATGACATTCCTGCACTGGTCAAGATCTTCTAACAGGAGGCAGCGACGACATGAGCCAAACTTCCCCCGCATGGACCTCGAAGCCGTGAGAGAAGGATTTGCATGCACTAAGGAAGAGGCCTGCGCCCTGATGAAAGAAGTTCGCCCGATTGCTGCCAATCTGGCCAAACACTTATCTGTGTAGATGTACTTGATTCCCAAAGGTTTTAACTGATCCTCAATACTTTTGATCTTGTTTATCCGAGTATTTAGCTTTATCCTTTTTCATGAAACGCGCTTGCTGACTGGTCCAGCCCCCGAGTGCCAGGAATAAGCGCTTGGCTTTCTCCCCTTGCACATACCGAGTGGTTAAACATTGTCTTTGACAAGTAGAAGCGCCATTAATCGAGAGTTTTCATAATAACGAAATTTGACCAACATATGTAAAGAGAAAACTTCCTTTTATTGATGAGGTAGGGTGCGGTTGACGCCGCACACTATTTAGTGTAACCCCCGACTTACTGCTTAGTCGTTTACGGCTAAGGAGCAAATCAAAAAAGAGACTAATTACACGATGCTTGAATACAAACTTTAAGAATAAAAGCGATGTAGCTGCTCGATGTTCCAGGTGTTAGGCACTCCTGGTCCGTCTTCGCGCTTAAGTCGGTAAGCCCCCGGGCGGGTCACTTCATCGATCACATAGGGGCCTTCCCAGAGTGGGGAGAGTTTATGCTCATGCTTCTGGTTACTTTGGAGGACGAGATCTCCTTTAGAGAACGCACAGCCCCGTACGTTGTGTTGATGATAGCAATGTAGGCCCTGCTGGTACTTTGCCGACTGGATCATTGCTGCTTCCCTGGCTTCCTCGATTCGGTCAAGGTATTCGTATCTTCCTTCATCCGACTGATTATCGTCGAAACCGGCAACCTGAGGGGACCCGAACTTCAATTCAGTCGGGAGAACCGCCTCTGAGCCATAGACTAGGAAAAAGGGTGTATGTCCGGTTGCTCGACTTGGGGTTGTTCTGAGCCCCCAGAGCACCGAAGGAAACTCTTTAACCCAGCGCGTAGCATACGGCTTTAGGCAATCGAAGATCCTGGCTTTTAGCGCTTGTAACACCAATCCGTTAGCACGTTCAACCTACCCGTTGCTTCTTGGATGGGCCACCAAAGCATAGCAGATCTTGATGCCCAACTCCTCGTCCCAATCTTGGAATTCGCCGCTCTTGAACTGAATGCCATTGTCGGTGATGATGCGATTGGGTACGCCAAAACGTACGATGATGTCCCTGAAGAATTCGCGTGCTTTGGCCGTCGTAATAACAGCAATCGATTTGGCTTCAATCCACTTTGTAAATTTGTCAATGGCGACGAAGAGATGAGTAAATCCGCCCTACGCTCGGTTGAGAGGGCCCACCATGTCCAGATTCCAGACAGCGAAGGGCCAAGAGATTGGGATTGTTTGTAAGTCCTGGGCTGGCATGTGAATCTGCCGTGCAAAGAACTTACATCCGTCGCATCTCCGTACTATATCTTCCGCGTCGGTGACAGCAGTCGGCCAGAAGAATCCTTGCCGATAGGCTTTACCCACCAAAGTGTTGGCCACCGTGTGGTGCCCACACTCCCCGAGTGGATATCATTGAGTAGATCTATGCCTTCCTGCTCGGATATGCAACGCCTTAATATCCCGGAACTGCTTTTTCTAAAAATCTCGTCCCCGACTACCTTATAACTCTTGCTTCGGCGTGTAATGCACTCGGCGAGGCTTCGATCCTCAGGAAACTCATCTCGAAGAAGATGATTTAAGTAAGGCTGCGTCCACCCGGGAGTAATTGTTAATATCTCTGCGCCGGGCTCTGGCTGTTACTCTTGATTTTCTCTCGGTGCAGGTGGTAGCTTGATAGATGGCTTACGCAGTTCTTCGATGAAAACAGCAGTCGGGACTTGTGCCTGAGTGGATCCCATCCGCGCTAACTCGTCATCTGCTTCATTATCTCGGCGGAGCATGTGTTAGCTCCAAGCCGTCGAATTTGTCTTCCAACTTTCGCACCTCCAGACAGTATGCCGCCATGCTGTCGCCAATACAAGACCACTCCTTTTGAACTTGATTAACCACGAGTTGGGAATCCCTGCGCACCATTAACCGCTTGACACCCAGCGATATGGCGACGCGTAGCCCGTGGACGAGTGCCTCGTACTCGGCGGCGTTGTTGCTGACGGGAAACAATATCTGGAGGACATACCGTAGCTTCTTACCGGTCGGCGATATGAGCAAAATCCCAGCCCCCGCGCCGCTGAGCATGAGGGAACCATCAAAGTACATTGTCCAATACTCGATATTCTCCTTTGCTGCTAGGGTCTAAGCCTCTGTCCATTCCGCGACGAAATCAGCCAGTACTTGAGATTTGATAGCTAACCGAGACCTGAACTTTATCTCAAAGGCTCCAAGCTCAACTGCCCACTTTGCAATCCTCCCGGTGGCTTTTCGATTATGAAGTATGTCTCCAAGCGGGAAGGAGGTGACCACCGAAATTTCATGCTCTTGGAAATAATGCTTAAGCTTCCGTGATGTGAGTAACACAGCACATAGAAGCTTTTGCACTTATGGGTACCTTATTTTGGAATCGCCCAATACCTCGCTAACGAAGTAGACCGGACACTGTACCTTCTGGGGGAGCCCTGCTCGTCTCGTTCAACCACCAGAGCGCTGCTAATGACATGAGTCGTGGCGCCGATGTAGAGTAAGAGGGGCTCCTGGGGCATGGGAGGGACCAACACCGGAGGCGTGGTGAGGAACCTCTTGAAATCTTCGAAGACTTCTTGTGCTTCTGTTGTCCACTGAAAGTCGTCCTGTCGGCGTAGGAGCTTAAAGAACGGCATGCCGCGCTCCCCGAGTTGCGGAACGAATCGGCTGAGTGCCACGATGCATTCAGTGAGCTTCTGCACATCCTTCTGGCTGGTCGGAGGCTTCATCTTCATGATATGATAAATCCGAGTAATTCCGCATGGAACCCTAAAAACACATTTTTCGGGATTCCGTTTCATTCGATATGCCCTTTGGCTCACAAATGTCTCGGCCAGATCTGTTATTAGATCTGGCTTTACTAGCGTTTTTTTGACGACGTCGTCGACATAGGCCTCCACGTTGCGGCCGAGCTGAGTGTGAAAACACCGCTGTATGGTGCGCTGATAAGTCGCACCAGCGTTTTTCAACCCGAACGACATTGTGATATAGCAGAAAGCACCAATAGGCGTGATAAACGACGTCTTGATGGAATCTTCATCCTTTAGACTAATCTGATGATAGCCCGGATCGGACGGGTCCAATATTATATCTTGGTTTCCTCGGCTGCTTGGATGGATGTCTTGGGCTGCTTTTTAGCGGGTACATCCTCTTCCTCCTGAAGGGAAGTGACCTCTCGCAGGATCTTCTCCATCTCGTCCGATGTGTCGATTACCTGGGCCATCTCGCAGCTTTCGTTGTCGCAGAGTAAAGATTGTTTTACGTCACCAGGGATGGTGATTACACCATTGGGACCTGGCATCTTCATGACGAGATAGGTGTAGTTGGGAATAGCCATGAATTTGGAAATCCCCAGCCTTCCCAAGATGGCATGATATGTTGTCTCGAAATCAGCCACTTCAAAGCTCAGACTCTTGGTCCGATAATTATCCTTTGTCCTGAACGTGACGGGCAAAGAGATCTGTCCGAGTGGTATCGCGGACGTCCCGGAGATTGCCCCGTGGAAAGGAGATGATCCCTGCCGTAGCTCGGAACGAGGAATGTTCATTTGGTCCCTGGTCTTGACGAAGAGGACGTTAATCCCGCTCCCGCCATTGACTAGAACCCTCTTCAACTTGTTCCCTCACACAACCGGTCCAACACCAGAGTATACCTCCTGGGGAAGGCAATCCGGTCCGGGTGGTCCTATCGGTCGAAGGTGATGGGTACCTCAGACCAGCGCGAGTATTTTGGGGTCGCGGGCATGATAGCGTTGATCCCTCGAGTGGTAAGCTTTTGCTTCCTCTTGGACTCGTACGCATCACAGCTGTGAGCATCGTTGAGCCCTAATTTTTATTAGTGGCATTAATGTCAAAATAAATAAATATAAAGCGCTAGGGGGTTTTTGGACTTCTCGGAACCCTAGCGAAGACTCGGCGATTTTTATAATCCCTAATTTCAAGCGTCGACTATTTTCTGAGCTGCTCCAAGGTTTCAAGTGCGTGACCGGGCGAGAGAAGAGGTCACGTATAGATTAGGAGTAGTTAGGTTTATTTCCTGTTTTTCGTCGGATTTCAAAAGGGGTTCGAATATCTCGGACTATGCCGGATCTTTGCGAAATCTCGAAAACTCGGTTTCCGTAGTCCACCACCTCTAAAAATACCCAAATATATCCTTGTGAGATTTCTAGAGGGAGAGAGAAACCCACCTAATTTTCCCCAAATATTTCAGCACGATTTATACTTTCTGTCGGACGCCGTCTGGGCGCAGCCGGACAGCGTCCGACCAGAAAATCGCATGCACAGTGCACTCTGTCGGACGGCGTCCGGTGGTTACCGGACGGCGTCCGATAAGGTTCAAAATCTGAGGTTTTCTCCCGTCGGACGGCGTCTGGGCGCACCCGCGGAGCGTCCGGTCAGCCCATGTCCAGTGCACGTCGCACTGTCGGACGGCGTCCGGTAATTACCGGACGGCGTCCGATCAGCTTTTTTCAGTGAGCAGTAGCCTCTGTCGGACGGCGTCCGGTTCCCGTCGGACGGCGTCCGGTAGAGGCTAACGGCTAGTCTTTTTGTCCTCTTCCGAGGGGCAACGGCTAGTTTTGCTCTTGGGGCTATAAATACCTACCTAGTGGCTGGCCATTTTGAGGTTTGCTGCTCCATTTCACCTACCACATTCATAGCTCATCAATTAGGTGTTCTAGAGCCATTCCTCCACCCACAAATCATCCAAAGCCAAAATTCATACAACCCCAATACCGAGCTTCATGGAAGTCCTTCGATCCGGCATGATCGGGGCGTTTCGGGCTTATTACTTTTGAAGACGGCATCCTTCGTGGAGGCGTGGGCTTGGGAGTAGGCCTTGGCGTGTGGCTACTCTCGAGTCGGTGTACGGGTGACGGAGTCCACCTCGCCGGAGTGGCGGAACGACTACCGGGGAGTAAGTGAGGCGTGAGGCTCGGGAGCGAGCCGGTCCTTGTACGCAAGGGGTAGCCTCAACGGAGAGTAGGAGTTGCGGCTCCGAACTTCGGTCAAACAAACACCGTGTCACTCTCTCATTTACTTTCCGCATTTACTTCCGTTGCTTTCGCTTGTGCTAATTTGTGATGCCATGACTTAGTTGCCTAGTATCTTGTTTATTGCTTCCGCTTACTTGACAATTGCAACTAGGATTGGGTCATTCTTAATATGATGATTAATTAAGAATAATCGAAAAGAATTTAAAATTGCCTATTCACCCCCCCTCTAGGCCTTAGGATCCTCTTTCAACAGCCCCTAAATATGTAGCTAATTTCACGCTCAGCGCCCTGGTAATCTCCATCGGGCTTCTTGCCGTGGCCGCCCATGGCCGCTGACTGCTTCGAGTTTTCGGCGAATTTTTGCAAGATGAGGCAGTCCTTGACAGAATGTTTTCCTCGGGGGTGAAAGGGACATACCAAGTCCATAACCTTGTTGTAGTCGTTGTCGTTGATGGGTTTGGGCCGATTGCTCTCCATATTGGCGACCATCTCATCCCCCTTCCGCTTCTTATCCTTGTGTTTGCCCTGCTCATCATTAGGCTTCTTCTTGGAACCTCCGTCATTGCCATCACGATGATTCATGATGGCCTCCTCGGCATTGGCTTCCTGGTCCGCCATTGTGAACATGGCCTTGAGATTACGCGGGGTCCCGAGTCATCTGCCTAATTAACTCCTTCGATTTGGATCCGGCGAAGAAGGCATCGATGATCGTTTGCTCCAAAACATCCCGGATCTCGTTCTTCTTCTTGGTAAAGCGCTTGATGAACTCACGAAGACTCTCGTTCTTACGCCGATGTAGCTGTCCAATCTCCCATCTCCCCGCGGGCCTTTCATAGGTCCCTTGAAAATTGGCGATGAACTGTTCCTGGAGGTCGTCCCAAGACTCGATTGAGTTCTCCGGGAGTCCCGTGAGCCAGGTCGGGAGTCCCGTGAGCTAGGTCTGGGTAGTTGGGGTCAAAGCGACTGGAAAATAGTTTGCCATGACGTTCTGATCACCTCCTGCCGCGCTGACTGCCAAGGCATAAACCTGCAGCCAGTTCTTTGGATTCCTCTCGCCATCGAACTTGTCAATGCCTTTGAGGTTAAAACCGTCCGGCCAAACCACTTGGCGAAGATCCGGGGTAAAGGCCCGAATCCCCTCCAACGGTCATGGCCGCCTTCGCCTAGGGGATCTACTGCGATGCTCCTGTCGCGGGTCTTGATGACGCTCGTGATGGTGGTCACGCTGACTAACGGTGTTCTCGGCCTGGTCATCAACACGGCGGCTGTGGTGGCTACGAGAGTTTCGCTCGCCGTCGATGCGCTCCCACCGTTTGGCTTCTATGTCCGGACAAAGGTCATGGGATGTCGTCTGGTGAGAATTACCGGCCACGGAGGCGTGAACTCTACTCCGATTGCGCGTAGAACGACTGCGAGCCAAAGCGGTCGGAGCCGGATGCGCCTCGTTTTGTTGAATGGCAGCCATCTCCACCATGGCCGTCGCTCGAGCAAGGGTCTGGACAAGCGGGCTGCCTTCTGGAAGTTGCGGTGCGATGGTCTCAAGAAGAGTCTTTGAGGCGACGATGTTTGCCAGGGGGTAGTGTAGACGTCCTGATCCCTTAGCTTCACCGCGCGGAGCTCGTTCTGGACGTCGCGGCCGCAGATGCGAAGCTGACGTATGCGGTCTTGGTCTTCCCCTCGGCGGGAGCTCGGGTCCACAGCCACAGTGGCGGTCGCCTCGTTCTTGACTGGCGGGGAGGCTGAGTGACGATCTCCCGCGCCAAGGACGAAAACTACTCGGTAGTTACGAACCTCTGTGCTCTCATCAGACTCAGAGTCAGAGAGAGAGACTAACTTGTTCGCTCAGTCGAATGGGTTGGCCAGCATTGATGACACCCACGAACGTAGTTGGATCTGTTCAGATAAGTCCGACTGGATTGGAAGATGCGTTCCCCGACTGGTTATCTCCTATCCAAATCTCGGAGGAAACCCGTGCGAAGGTCACAGCGGAGTTCTCGAGTTCGAAGGGAAATCCAGCCAGGGGTGCTGAGTTGTCGTCGGGCAGGATAGAGTTCATTCCCGCGGTTGAACCCGCCGAGTCCTTCTTCGTCTTCCTCAGGGAGAGGCGCGAGGTCGAACAGCGAGCGAGTCAATCCGCCAAAGGTATTTGCCAAATTCTCCAAAGCCAAGGGGCAATGGGCCCCGTTGATCGCGCGTACCTTCTTGTGAAGAAATCTCTCCAGGGGGAGAGAAGTGAGGATTGCCAATGCCATCGGCGATGAAGTCCAGGGTTCAGAAGCGAAGGGACTGCCCCAGCCTCATGGCGACGTACGACGATCTTGAAGAAGCCATCTAGCTTGAGAGATGGTCTTGACGCTGTCCCCTACCTGGCGCGCCAACTGTCGACTGATGACTAACTGGGGGGTCACCGTCGGCAATGAATTTGTACGAGGGGGCGTTAGTAAGAACCAAACCAGATGGTAGCACAAGATCGGGTTTATACAGGTTCGGGCCCTCAGCACTAAGGTAATACCCTACTCCTGTGCTCTGGGATTATGATTGATCAAGATGCGGGATGCAAGATGACCAAGACGATGGCTATGAGATGTGATGTTGAGATATGCCTATGGCCTCTACCCCCTCCTTTATATAGTGCAGGGGGAGATAGAGTTACATGGTAGCACGTGATTCACGGTACCTAATTCTGTTATGCTATTACATGATATGCAGGTATTGATCTCCTAATTACATGGAGCTTGATCATACCCTTGGAAACTTCTTTGGTACTCAAGTAAACCGTAGCCCGAGTGGTCTTTATCCAATCAGCCAACTCAGATCTCCCCCTATCTGCTCCCTTATGGGCCTTCTAGAGGATACCCGGGGCCCATGTAGTCCACAAGACACTTATTACTCCCCTCATTTGACTCAATCACATTGAACTATGTTTACTTGCACTACTTTCAATATATTTTGTCAACAATTGCATGCTAGTTCCTAATATGATATTTGATGGGTAAAGAGTAGTTATGTCCTATTAGTGGTCAGTTTATTAATAGGAATAACATCTCCATTTCTTGTTAGCCTAAGTGGATACTATTTATTTATGATTGTGTCATGAATGCTTAGTCTTGCTTAGAGTCTACGTGGTTGAGAGCAATACTTGATTATGATATCTCATTATTCGGTTGGATTTGTGATTTGGAGTTGTATCAGAACGGGTGATAACAGATGACAGGAGGAAGGATCCCGGTAGCCCCGTTCGGGCAATTAAGGACGGAATATGGTGCCATCATTTCGGGCTACTATACGTACGACCACACGTGTATCATGGGACACTTAGCCAACTTTGTGCGTGCTTGTACCATTGGTGATCATTGGGGCTATTGTTGCTTATTCACTTGTGTTTTGTAGGTGGAGACTGCCCCGGGGCCGCTTCTTAGCCATGGGTAGCTTCCGTGGAACATTGGGCAACAGTTACCGGGCGATCCAATGATCTGGCATGTACGTTTACGAGGCTTCGGCATGGCTTGCTGTGTCGTGTGGGTAAAGTCGTACACATCTGCAGAGTTATAAACTGTTCGAACAGCCGCGTCCCATGGTTAGGGATGAATGCTTTTTAAATTGAGACACTTTGGTTACCACTTGGGTTCTGGGATGGGTATGATGTGGACGGGGCTATGTTTCCAAGCACTAGGTTGCTCGTGGTGATCGGTCGGATAGAGACCGGGGACGGATAGAGTCCCATTGATGGTATGGTCGGATAGAGACTTTGGGCGGACAGAGCCCCGTGGATTGATCTTGATAAAATTGACTATGTTACACTTGATGATGTTACTGCTGGTCTACAAATCTTTACATGTTTGTTCAAATAACATTTGCCATGTACTTATGTTTAGACCTGATCAAACGCTGGGCCGGGCTGGGCCTGGAAAAAGCCGGTCCCGAGGGACCAGGCCCGAGCCCAGCCCGGCCCGAGGTGCCGTTGTGGCCCGGCCCGGCCAAGGCTTATATCGCAAAAATCCCGGGCCCGGGCCCGGCCCGGCTCGACCGTTGAGCTCTGGAAATGAGGCCCGAGCACGGCCCGATGCACCAGTCGGGCCGGGCCGGCCCGGGCTCCGGCCGGGTTGCCGAGCCGGGATTCCCGTGATCAGGTCTACTTATGTTTATGTCTTTAAAATGCTCTGTATGCTGAAACCGTTTTGCTAGACTTCCATTTGATATTTATTATGCATGAACAATGCTATAAGTACCTTATAGTGCTGAGTACCATCTGTACTCACCCGTTGTGCTGATAATTGTTGCAGGCGATAGTGACCCCACGCTTGAGTATTATTATCAAGCGGGGAATGACGACACTAGCGAGCACGGTGCCGAGTTCTAACTTCCAGTCGGTTGCCCTTGGGTTGGGAGGCATACCACGCTGGCCTTTTGTTCTTCTAGACAATGATCTTCCCCTGCTTTTGTGAATCAATTATCTATTCTGCTGCAAACAACTCTGAACTATGTTAAACTTATTTGTATGGACAATAGTCCATACCCTTTTGTAATATAAAGTTGTGACCGTTTGCTCATGTGTTGTGCTATCGATCCAAATAAGGATATGTGTGTGACGGTAGCTGATCTTGGGGGCCGTTACTGAGCACATATCCGGTACCCGAGTTCGCACTCATATTAATAGAGATTGCCTGTGCTGTGCAGTCAGATTGGGTGTTAACGTACTCGGCTCACCTTAGGTTGGCCTGTATGTTAGTATTCAATCAGTGCATGCCGCATTCAAGTTATATCTCTAATAAGCCGAGTGAAAACTAGGGGGTACTGACACGTACCCACTATGCAAAGTTAAAACTATCATGATAGCCATGCTCGCGGTCACGAGCGTGCGAAGGGACTGATCATATGGTAGAATTCTTTTAAAAATCATTTTGGGGAAAGTGCTTAAAAGAATGTTTATGTTGATTAAAGTTCCTAAGAAAGTTTTCGTTTGAGATTGGTGCCACCAGTTTACATCCTAGATTGGGGGTTGGCCTACCAGGAATTGTTCGCGCAGAATGGACCTAGCCGTTTTGAGAAAAGCAGTGGGAAAATGTTTTTTACCTTGCTATGGCACTGAGGCCAAGTAGCGAGAGTCTTTTGAGAAGAGCCCAAAGGAAATACATTGATTTAAAGTTTCCTTAACTGCTTTGCCAAAACTAGGCCAACAAACAACTTTCCACAAAAATATGCTAAGCTCCCCCTTTTGGATTAAGCCTCATTTGCATAAATTTTGACTCGCGTAGTTCAATCGTACTCATCCTTGTTTTCTCCTCTCCCCTTTAAAAATTTTCAACAGCTGGACCGTCTGAATTCGGCCCGCCATCCGAGGATGAGGACCCTGACTATGATGAGGAGGAGTTCTCCGATGATGGCTATGAAGAGTAGGGTTGCGTGTTCCTATAGCTTTCGTGCCTGTGGAATAAAAATAGTAGATGTTGTATTAGGCCTGTTTCCTTGTGTACTCTGTATAGTGGTCTGTAAGCCGTTTTTTATGTAATGTATTGGACTAAGTTTTTCCTTTATGTAATAATCAGAACGTTGGTTTTGTACCATTTCTGTTTAACTGTGTGTACTAGCCATAATCCTTAGGACTAGTACGTCTTTACACAGGTGGAATCTGATCTTGTTAATCGGGTGCCGACAACACGTAGTGTTGAAACCTTAGAGGGAATATCGGTGTTAACAGAAGAAACTAATGGATTGCCTTGTGTAGTTACTTGGTCTAGGATCCTAAGGAAGAGATAGGACATAAAAGTACAACTAGCTAGGCTTATGGATAAAGTGTGCTACACTCGGCAGAGTTAAAACTATCATGATAGCTGTTCCCACGGTCATGGGAGCGGAGGAAGGTTTTACATGGTACTCTCTGTTGGCAAACGGGTAGGCTATGTGAGCGCAAAAACAAAGTTTTCTACCACGAATCACCCAGGAGTACATGCAATTAGAGGATCATAGATCGTTACCCTTGACACGAAGATATAGCGGAAGCAGTTTCTCGCGCGAAGAGGAAGTAGACGTACTCGCCCAAATCACCGCCGAGTGCTTGCCTATACTCGCCGAGTGGTTCCCGAGTGCTCGCCGGTGTTCGCCGAGTGGTTGCCAACTGCTCGCCGACTGCTCACATGTGTTCGCTTACGATCCAACCGAACAGCGCGTCCACGTATGGCAGTGCCTCTAGAGGTATCCACACGTACCGAGCAGGAACGCCTCACGGGGTGTGCTAGCACCTCGCCGTGCGACTAGGGTTTCTGGAGAGCAGGAGGGGCGCGCGATGGCTAGGCGTGGTGAAGGCTCAACTCATCTTCAAACGCGACCCCTATGCCTCTCCTTATATATTCACGCTAGTGGGCTTCGGCCCGCTAGGATTTCTATCTCTTACGTAGATCATATCCACGTAGAAACCCATTAAACAGTTCCAACCCGTTAAGTGTGTGACCCATTAGGTTCAGTGCAAGTCGGCCGTGGATCTGGAAACTCGTTTCCAATCCACCGATCAAAAGCGGCACCTAACAGTACGTATTGATCCCTGAATAAACAGAATCATTATTCAGCTGAACCTTGATACACTCACATACTGATCCCTTTGCCACCCGATACCAGTCAAGCTCAAGGCGAGATGCGCGCCACCCTTGTTGACAGCTCGACCAATTCACTCGGCAGTGGATGGATGCATACCATGACTACCTCCTTAGTCATATTAGCACAGCCGTGCGATTTCCCTATCCATCCACACGAGGGCCCAGAGGTATCTCTCATGTTATCTAGGAGAGGCAAATTCCAACTTGATTATCACACCCCTGGCTATGTATCGTGGCATACCCAGTAGGCACCTTTATAACTACCCTGTTACGGTGTAGCGTTTGATGATACCAAAGTATACGAGTCAACATGTTGAGCATCCATGACAATCTTAGGTCTAAGAACCATATAGGTATACCACTCGAGACTATACGCTGATGGCGCTATAAGAGATAACAACCCACAGCGTCTCGGAGTAAGTTTGTCCGACTACCCATGTCTCTAACATGCGTCTATCCGATTGGTTTGATATCTCTATATCTATGGTATGTGAAATATTACCATGCATCAACCAATACGTATGCTGATCAAATCATAACCGCTCCTCGTAATGATATGGATTAGGGACCCGTTTAGAATAAAGTCATATAACAATGTGTTTCACAATCAAGTCATACCCAATGGACAAAGTCATGACACTTATTCAGGGAACCGATAAACAATGTTATCATATGTACATGAACAAAGACACGGTACAATCATCACAATGATTTATCTAGGGCATATCCCTTTTAGTCTCATGTGCTAATAATTTAACTTGATGGGTTGATTTGATTTGAGTCATTCCAGGCTTGTGTTGTTCCGCAGAGGGGCTTTGGGAGCCGAGCTATGTGTGTTTACTTTGGGAATCTTATCATTATTAATTGATCTACAAATTATTTTACAACACTTTAAATAATTTGATTAGAATAGGTGTTTATGCAAAATAGCCATCATGTTCTTATTTATATCCTTGCATCATTATAAGGATTCTTGATGAGTTGTCGTGTACTCACCATACAAACCACGGATATATTTTTATTCAAGAGAAGAATCGGGTCCGGTTTATCCGCAGGATCAGGAAGATTTTGTGCCGGATTTTGATCAAGATTAGCTGTCGTTCAAGAGTTGGATCGTCATACATTATTTCCGCTGTATTATTTGGATTTTCGCACTCTGAACAATATTATGTTGTTTTAATCAAACTATTGTAATAAGTGGTTGTGTAACAATTACTTTTACATATTATGTTATTTTCTTAGTTAATTGTGATCGTGTGATGATGTTCGACAATCATCGCTCATGAGTTGCTAGCATTGATCTCTGGGACTTGCAATCGATCCTGAGTGGATCCTGGTGAAGCCAAGGTTGCAACAGGGGTTCATGACTGTTCACTCTAAGCAATCCTAAGCTAATCATGTTTACCTAAACACCCCCTAATACTGTAAACCCCAACCCAATCTCATGGGATCGTGCTGAAGTCTCAAGTAAGGACATACACTGTTGTCTTGAAGCCGTTGTTCCTAGGAGTTGCACGGGACTGCTACAGCGTACCTGCGTCCTTTAAGGCTTGATAATTGTCTAACTACCGAGCTAGCCTACGCAGATGGCATCTATAAACAACACCATTATCCATCTAATTTTGCAGTACTGTTTGTGTTCATTCTCTTGGTGAACGTAATTATCGTTGGGGTTTAACCTAACACTACCTTGGTGGTGGTCAGATGCTGGTAGGGCAACCTCGACAACACTGGCTCTGCGGAGAAGGTTGCATGACGAGCTCTGGTCCGAGCATGCAGACAGCCAAACACGGCTTCATACAAGTATATGCATCTCAGCGAAAGAAGGCCTCTCACACGAGCTCAACTGAGCTTCGGAGGGTTTGCTTGCCTCGGCAAGGGTTGGATTGGATGTGCTCGTCTCACAACCAAACATGGTTAAAACTCGGCTAGGCTTGTCTGACAACGAGATGGCCATGGTCGGCTGGTAGCCGTAGAAAAAAAGCTATGATGGTGAGGAAGCAAGGCTAGCACATGCATGGATGGAGATTGCAACAGCACCGTCCTAGCTAGGGTTCAGACCAGGACAGACAGGTTAGTATTTGTTTTGATAGGGACAGACATGTCAATCTGTGGAGGAACGAACAAACGATCAGGTCCAGGTCTAGAAGAATTTGGGCTTGTGCGTGCGACGATCCAACATACAGATCTCGGCCTCTAATGCCCGTCGGATCTGCATTTATATGCTCTTCTGACACTAGGCTCGTACTCCTTACATACATAGGCCACGCATGGCCATAATCATGTGCCCGTACATACATATTAATTATCTAATTCAATAACGAAAGCTCTTCTTATTTACGGTTTGGGTTGGTTTGATTTTATTAGACTTAGTCAAAATTTGTTATTTATGTAGAGACCATTTAGTGTAACATTTTGTAACAAATTTTCAAATCTTTGTGAGAATTTCTTATAAAGATCTCAAAAATATTTTAAATTTTTTTAGAATTTTTATATCTTTTATAATATTTTTAACTTTTGACTCAACCGGATCGATCAACCAAAGTGGACCGAAATCATATGTGCATGGTCCAATATAAGAGCACTTAAACTGATCTGTCGTCCCCTGGTTATGTTATTAATTAGTTTAAGGGAAAAAACAAAGATTATCACCACGTACTGTCGTAGTGCTTTCCTCGTACAAAATGAACCAAAAGACTGCATGTGCCCGGGCAAACATTCAGCCGTCCTTTGTATCCAATCACAGCTACGTACATTTTCTGAAACATGCAATTCATTCGTTATGTATGCATCTTTAAACCGGAAACCTCGAGGTTTGTTTTTTTAAAAAACAAACAAAAAAGAAGCAAAGTTTTGTACCGCTGAACATTATCAAAAGGGACCCCTCGATGGGAAGATGTTTTTTTTTTAAAGAGGGGCGGGAGAACTGCCGTTCTATTTTATTAAGCAGAAAAAAATAAGCCAAAAACTCATGCAAGCACATGGTACAAGTACAACCACAGCGCACCCGCTGCAACCCTGGTTAAAGCCAGACACACCACCGGCCATCGTCGGGACAGAACACACACCTAAGGGGGGAAAACAGCGCAACCGCTGCCACCCGAGAGAAAGAGAGAGGGAGGAGAGGGAAACACCGATCACAACCGGCCACACAAGACACCACCAAGTAACGACGAACGGCTAACAAAGAAGGACGAGCTAGGGACCACCCAAAGAGCCACTATGACACCTTCAACAAGGTAACGATTAAAGAAACCGCCGCCGCTGCCGCAGACTGCACAGAGCTTTCGCCCAACATGGGAGCAACACCGCGATGCCTCCAGAAGGGAATGACGCTAAAAGTACCGCCACCGCCGTTCCAGAAAGAGCTGGGTAGGGCTTTTGCCCGTTGCACCCATCCCTGCGTCCTCACCGGGGATCCACCGTCCACATGAAGAGCAAGCCGAAGTGCTAACACCGCTGAAGCTCTGGCTGGAGGCTAGCCGGTCCCCGAAACCCAACAAGGAAGACGCTGCCACCACCATCATACGCCTCGCAGAGAAGAGGAGGGTAGCACGTCGACGAACGGGACCTCGCCAGGCGGAGGGAACGCCAAGCCCCGAGGCCTGACGAGGAAGACGCCGCCACCGCCATCATGCACCACGAATAGAAGGGAGGGTAGAACAGCGGTGGACGGGACCTCGACTGGGGGAGGGGCACGGTGGATACGCCTAGGCCGAGAGCCAACTGGGCGCCAGGCAAAGCTGAAGAAGGGGTGCCTGTCATGCCGCGTCAAGCATCATTGTTTGAATCCAAAGGAACCGTACTCTGCACTGCCACAGCACCCCGTCCGTCGATGCACCATCACTGCAGAGGTGCCACCGAAAACTGAGCAACCTGGCACAGGATCTGTGCCACCAAACGCCGGAATAGCCACCAAGGTGCCGGCCGGCCGCCGATGCACTGTCTCAAGAAGAAGACGCCGGAACTGATGGCCACGGAGCCATAAACGACAGCATCCCTCCACGAGACAGCCACCAAGACGTCGGGACACGTCACTGGAGAACGCTAGCTCCGGGCACTCCGGCGCTAGGGCCACCCTAGATCCGGGCCACCGGCCAACGGATCCGGCCAAAACGCCGCAGGAGTGGACCCCCCGAGCGGCCTCTGGCGACGCGGTCACGAGAGGAGGGGTACGAATGAGAGAGAACCGCTGCCGCACCACCCGACCGGCGCGCCGCCACCGAGGGAGGGGACCGCCGGCCGTGCTCAGATCTGGAGGCGAGGAGGCCGAGGCACGCTAGACACTGGCACCACCGTCCGCGCCGCACCGAGGTGGGGGGCATGGTGCCGCCCTGTGCTGCGTCGAGGAGGATGACAGGGCACCGCCGCTTGGGCAACGCCGAAGAATGCAGCCTCGCCAAAACCACGCCACGCCGAAGGATCTGTTGGAACCGCGTGCCGCCGCCAATTCCGCGAGGCTCAGCTGACCGCGAGCTCCTCTCCGCGCGTGCCACCCGGAGGCCGGCGTACCCTCACCATGAGTTGAAGGCCGCGCCTCTGCCGCCACTGCTCGCCTCGGTGGCCGCCGGCGACAGCGACTGTGCGGCGCTCCAGGGGAGGCGGCGCACTTGGAGGCCAAGGACCGAAGCTACACAGGAAGGAGGAAGGGGAGGAGGAGGAGGGGGCCGGCCAGCCGGCCGGCCGCGGCGGCGCTAGGTTTTGGGTGTGAAGTGAGCTGGGAGGCAGGGACGCCCCGAGCCGCCGCCTTGTGGAGAGCGACGCGAGGACCAGAAACAAAATTGTCACTATTGTACGGCATTTCAATGGGAAGATGTTAAGATAGAGATAAATAGATTTAGCAAAATGACAGCTTGTGCATGCCATGGTGATATTTTGGCTTTAAGGCGGCGACTGGTACAACAATGGCATCCGTACAAAATACTGGCAACCTAGCTAGAGTTAAAAAAAGGCGGCAAATGGACATGCATTAAAACGGGGATAACTGAACTTGTTTTCACCTACAAATTAATATCACGAGAAAACAAAATTAAGCAGGTTAGTTAATTAGGAGCGATCGAGGAAGCAGTGGTAGCTATCGTATTTGCTGAGTAGTTGCCGCATCAGGATCACGTACATGAGCACACTGGTTACAGTAGTCGAGATGGCATGAAGCAACAAAGAAACGACGCTGACGGGCCATGCATACACAGCATGCATGCATGGATCTGGAGAAATTAATCCAAGATGATGCGTGGCTTAACTCATGATCCCCATCCCCTGCATTGTATTCAGCTTCAGCCACATCGATCGATCTAATATATAGTATAGTACTACTGCCAGTAGTACGTACCACTACAATGCAGCGGCATTCAACTCGCAAAAATGTACACCGACCATTAAAACGCCACATCACATTCACCCTATGAACGATGAATCTGGGGAGACCTCCTCATAACTCTGCATTCAACTCTCCAAACCGTATTCACCTCAGCTGCCCAATACATCAAACGGGGGCATTGCAAGCGCCAAAAGATGCAGCACAGCACAGCACAGCACATCAGAAACACCACTTCCTCCTAAGAAGCTTCTAGCCACCAACAAGATGGGCACCAAGATCACCATCGATCATCATCTTCATGGCGAGCAGAATCCAACTTCTGCCACAAGACTTTGGTTTAGTTTAGTTTTTGTTGGGATTGCAACTTTAGTTATTTTTATATACACCATTCACTTTATTTTTTGAAAATAATTTTTTATAACTTTGTAGGGTTTTTCTCAAAGATCTAAAAAATATTTTTTCATAATTTATTTAGCCTTTTCATACCACTTTAAAAGGTGGTCAAATTTTTCCAACAAAAACTAAACTAAAACTAAACAAGCTATCAAAGAGGGCCTATGTTAACGTTCATAATCAACTGCTCAGAAGTTGTCATTGCATCAGCCGTCTCCAGTGAACACAAAGCTGTCCTCCTTAGCACTGATCTCTATTAATCCTGACTTTCGATGGCATCTGCTATCTTCATAACCTCACCATCATATGTGTATGCCTCCAGATCCACATTTCCACAACCACCGCCTGATATTAACGAGACAGAAAAACATAAATGCTAAACATCAAATAGTTCTTGCATACAATAATGCTAAACATCATTTAGGCACATGCATTATGTATCTTGTACTGCATTAATTAATCCAATCCAAGGGATGATACCGAGCATGCATGTATTACAAAATATAAGGAATTCTAGAAGTAATATCGATTACTATTGCGTCAAGCTGTGGGGGGAGCAGTAGCTTCATGCTTTGTTTGGAACACAGGAATTTCACATTCTTACAGTTTTCTCGTTAGAACTTCTTGTCTGCCTTCTTTTATTACACAAGATGTGTTGATAGTTCAAATCGTGAAACGTTTAATTAACATATTTTATTGTTTTGAAGCTACCATGTTCTATTAATGTCACTATATCATAACCACATAAAAGAGGCACCACATAGGTGACGGCCAACTGGACCCATCAATAAAAGTACCATTAGTATCGTGTCTCTTGAGGACCATCACTAATTATGACTAATCAGTGATCCATCCGGGGTGACGGTTGTTTTACCCGTCATGAATGGTTGTGACCTGACATTAATTTATGGTCCTGACATAGTTTGTTCATGTTTGCACATACAAATTTGGCTCACACAGAGGTTTTTATTTTAGGAGAATGTACTAAGGTTTGACCACTAGTCATTGGATAGCATTGGACCGACTTGCGTGACAATAAGATAGGCATGTTTCTTCCATTTTATTGTATGCAAGAACTATTATGTTTAGCATTTATGTTTTTCAGTCTCGTTAATATCAGGTGGTGGTTGTGGAAATGCGGATCTAGAGGCATACACATATGATGGTTAGGTTATGAATGTTAGAACTTAATTGAAACTTAATATACCATTTCTTAAACACTCGCCCATTTAAAACATATTTAGGAACGCAACCTTTAATGTCCATTTTTTTAAACTCTAATCATAGTGAGCAACGAGAACCATGATAATTACTAGTGAATACTTAGATGAGACAAGCGAAAGTGTATTATTATGGTCAACTCCAGTTCTTCGGGAGAAATTTCCTACTAAGCCTCATAGTCATTAGAGCTCATAGACTTTGCATCATTATACGGTTTTAATTTTGTCGTCGCTCGCACACAGCGCGCCTTTGTGCTAAGTGCAGCCCCATCGAACCGCTCCACTGCGTCGTACAAGGCGACGGGCGGGCACGGCTGCCAGAGGCAATGGTACCAAGGAGGCGCAACGGCGAGCGACTGTCAAGGCTCACCGACGACAAGGCACGGCTACATGATGATCATTAAGGATGGTATACCTTTTGTCTCTTTTTGATATTCTCAGATGTTCATTAGGTACTATTTGGGGCTCTGAGCTCCACTGATTCTATCATTCTCTAAGAATATAACAATAAAACTTAATGTTATGATTTGGACAATAGAAAAATGATACCCCTAAGAAATATCGAGATACTCCGTGAAGTGGCAACTAAGTGTCTTAGTTCTAATATCCTAATTTATAGATTAATACTTAATGTCATGGACAGGGAAAATTAAAACGTCTGTTATCTCTTTCTTAATGAGACATTCAATCTCCTCTTCGAAATGTGGCCGGATTAAACAATAATAACAAAATTTTGATAAAGTCTCATTATGACTCTCTTATACATCGTAGATATTCTCAACAAACTTATGTAGGGAAAACTTATAGAGCAAGTATTGTCGGAAGGTCAAACCATCATTATCCAACAAAACATGTCTCATGGCAGGAATATAAGTGACATTATTTTACTACTAAATTTCAAAATTGCTGCTTAAACTTAGAAATAATGTTTAAACAGCTACAAATTTATATTCCTTGCCATTAGCGACCTTTAATGCTTCTTTTCCCCTTCCTTAGTGTTGTGACAGTAAGTAATATCGATATGAATTGGCAATTAACGTGCACAAAAATTCCATAATCAATTCATTAAATATTAAGGTAAAAATGATAAAAGCGACTCATAGGTAAAACAAAATTATATTATTACCCTTCTTAGTGAGCCACTTGAAGTACTCAAAACAGTCTTTCAGTTTCTATTTTTACTTTGTGCTCTCTAATGCGATCAAATCTTTTTTACTTAGTGGTTAAGAGTCTCTGAAGAAGGGTTCCGGCATAGAACTTAAATGAGCCTTTAAAATTTTGCTCAATCCGTGCTAAGTACTGTTTTGCATTATTGGAACTAGGGATTGCTCCCCTTATTTCCTTCTAAAACTGAGCTCTTTATAATGACCGGTGAAAGACGGTTAAACCGTTCCCACTTTTCGGAGCTAATCTTGATTACTGTCGGATTAGAAAAACCGATCAATTTTAGCTGGACACTAGATCCTTAAAGCTTGCAATTGTCCTGTTCCGGTTCGGTTCAAGAGATTAATTTTGTGATGCGGGATAACAATTTAATCACGGTGGTTTAGTCCTGATTGCTTTTTGTTAAGATTAACTTCTTAATTAAGCCATCGGTTAATTAAGTATAGATCAAATTGGTATTAGTTTAACCCTACTGTTGATAACTAGCCCCTAATTTTGTTTGGCAAATTAGAACCCTAATTAATCTCGGTTTTAACTTAATGTTCTCTGTTAAGATCGGATTAACAGACTGATTAAAACCCTAACAACGCTTAGCCACGGGTTAGCTCGACAAAATTAATCTAATGTATCTAATTAAGATTACTTTTTCGGTTAACTATGATTAAGAAATAATTGTGAGATAAAGGTTTATTGACACTTCTATTTTTAAAAGTTTCTATCTTTGTGACATCATTAAGGTCTGTAATTATCTCAACCCGGTCATCATATGAAAGGGGAAGTGTCATCGTCTACCTTTACGTTGTCAAGGCTTGCCAAGAGGCAAAGGGAGGTAGAGATTGGTGGCGAAGGAGTTTACTCATTCATTGCTAGTCTAGCTAGCCCTCTGGATCTTGAATCGTCATCGGATGACGAAGATGATTTATCACTTGAGCTCTTCTCAACGGTCACCCATTCACCAATGAACACCTCCTTCTTCCCATTCTTGGTGAGCCTTCTAAAGCTTGTCTTCTTGTCCTGCCCTTTTCTTTTCGTTGTGATCATTGTTCTCATCATCACTCTCTTTATTCTTGTTTTTGTGCTTCTTCTTATCACTTCGAGCAGCAATTTGGTCTCTTTCATTGTATTCATAGGAGACCATGTTGTAGAACGGATTTTTCTTCGACAATGGAGAGAAATACTTCTTTTTGGAGTCGTTAAGACTGACTTTGCTCATACGTTTACTTTCTCTCTCCGTGATTAAAGCAACTCCTTTGTGTCCTCTCTAGCATCGCTCTTCTCCTCATCATCATCGAAACGATTCTTCTCCTTTGCCTTGGGGGCAAGATCCTTTTTCTTGGTTGGACCCTCACCCACACTAAAGTGCAGCTCGTGAGTTCTTAGCTGCGTTTGAGTGAGAGTATTGAGATCACCTTTATTCGTAAGATAGGTGACCAAGTCCCTATAGCACCGGGGCAGCACCCATGTCATCTTGCGGCAAATTTTAACATCCTCCAGCTTGGCTCCTAATCATTTAAGCTCATTAGTGATTGGATTCAGCAAAGTGAACATATCATTTGCAGATACATTAGACAACATGGTGAAAGTATCAAAATTTTTCATAACAATAGTAAGCTTCTCTTCCTTAACATCCGAGATGCCCTCGTGATTCTCTTGGAGGGTCTTCCAAATCATGTACGCAGAAATGAGGTTACTCGCACAATCGAATATCTCAGGACTCAAGCAAAAGAAGATAGCCTTAATTTCCTAAGCATCATATTCAATGTTTATCATCTCACCACGTCTGAGAGAACCTTTGGGATCAATCCAATTCAGAATAGGATTTTTAATGGAAGTAAAAGAGGGGGGCACATGGATTTGTTTGACCAAGGTTCGGAGTCATCCTCCTACTCCCCGTTGAGGCAAGCCCTTTACCAAGGATCGGCTCCCACTCGAGCCAGCAACCTTTTCCACTTTTGGTAGCTTTTCGCCACTCCGTTAGGCAGGCTCTGAGCCTTAACTATAGTATCTTGAGAACCAACACACGCCATGGAAAGCTCCTATAGATCACACCACCATGCCATCTAGGATTTAGGAATCCAACAGTAACAAGCATCAAGCCATCACTAACTTGGATAACACTCTCTCAAACAGATTTTGAACGGCTTTGGAGCAACGAAAGTATATGCCTTTAGTGGATATGTGGACTAAGATGAACAACAAGGCTATAATCTTGGCTAAGTGTGTAAGAGTGATGTTCTGGTGCCAATCCTTACCTTGGAAGAGAGTTTATGTGCCCTTAAATAGGCTAAGGGGCATATTATAGTTGTTTGAGATGCTTCCTAGCCGTTGATTGTAAGACAAAGTACCTTTAATAAAGTACTGTCAAATTTGCTTTATCAACAAACGGATTTCAACAGTAACAAAAATGCAATAGAGAAAATGTAGTTTGAGACGGACAGACTACTGAGATCCATGTGGAGGATACCCCGTGTTGTGATGAATATATGTGACGGTGTATTAATTTTGTGAGATTTTGAGCTACCTTGGTAGAACATTTGTCTAAATGGGCGCAAAATTTGAAACAGTGTCCAGTGGTGATGGACAGTGTCCGACAGATTCGTATCCGGACTGATTGTGTGGCTAATTGCATTCTAATGATCCTTTTGTACACGGATTTTCATGTTGATGATGTTTGTGAAGCTAACCTTGCAAGAGAAGGCAAGTGTCTGACTTGGACTCATCTCTATGATGCAGGAGCCGCTGGGTACATGGCTAACGTCGTTCCGTAGAGGCGAACTAGAGGTTCGAGCTTCTAGGCGTGTGGGCGACCGGATTCTATACCTGGCGTTCACAAAATATGGCATGGACATGAAACTTCGCTGTAGCAAGGATCTGAGACAACTGGAGGCTTGGCGTCGATCACTTGGAGGCAAAGCGAGACTAACTGGTGGGCTCAGGCATGGGCTAGCGACTAGAATGCTGTGATAAAGGTGGGATGATATTTCCGAATGAATATGGTGCGAATATTCCTTGTCAGGATTGAATTAGAAGGTGTGTGTGTGTGTGTGTGTGTGTGTGTGTTGTACATTGTTGATCCTCAGATCAAGGGTGGAGGCAACCTCTATGGTTTATGGGGTCTCACCCCTGAGGCTATAAATAAAGGAGGAGGAGAGCACTTCCTCACCCCTTGAGTTAGAAATTTCATATTTGTGAGAAGGGTGTGTGGAAGAGAGAGGGCGGCACCTACAATTGCTTATGGTCGCGAGAGCAGCTTGTAGTCTCCCCCACAATCTATGCAATGAAATCAACCAAGTTTCTTCAAGTTCATAGTTTGTTCTTACAGGTTCTTGTTGACCTTGTTGCTTTGTTGGTTTTTGTTGCAACTAGTTTATTTGCCTCCTCTCCTTCTCCATGCTTCTGATCCATGATGCGTTGAGTTGGCTTTAGTGATTTGGCTTTATATGCTTTATAAAAGCGTGATTTCAATTGATTCCTTTCTTTCTGAACACTTGACAACCAGGATTTTGATTAAAATAATCCCCACAAATTCCATGGCTCTCATGCTAGATGGAACTAGTCGCTAGAGACCTCCGGTTCGTGGGAGACAAGGAGGATACCCTGGTTGATAATATGGTGCATGTCCGCGAGACATTGCACCAGCATACCAACTTCCACCAAGAGACTAACGCGGACCTCGAAGCCAACACGAATGTCGTGACAGCAAACACTGATGCTTTAGCGGCATGGTTCCGTCACATGGGTTTTGATGCATCGGCTCATTGAGGTACATGATGTCTGTCATCCCATACACTTCTCTGTTCTTGCTATTGCTGTACCTTGCTGTTCTGCCTTACCAATTTTGCATGCCATCTCGTCCTACCTGTACCTACCAATTATCCCATGCCTTGACATTTAGAAGGTTTTGCTTGGTTATCGTGCTCATAAAACTATCATTGCTTTCGTTAATACTAGAAAATCATAAAAATTTGCAACACCCTAAAATACCAAAAAAACTTGCTTACCTTCAGTAAAATTCAACTAAAAATAGCATAGGCTTTGATTTGTACCTGAGGAAAAGATGCAAAATTTCTTTATCACTCTTAGGTAAATATTGGGTTTACAATTTAGTACTCTTGTTGTTTTTCATTTATTGGTATAAGTTGTGATCCTACCATAATCTATACTTACTAGGAGCTAAAATATTGATCCAACTCTAAGTTCTTGTGAAATATATAGCTAATATTAGAGCTTAGTCAGCTAATACCTTTAGTAAGGAAAATTCTCGGAGATTTTAATAAATATTTTGATGTAAGTTCCTCAATGGCTTTTCTTCCGACCATAGCCAAATACCGAAAAGAATTTTAACGCCTTTATATTTTAGCCACTTATGGCTGTGTTGAGTGTGGACTACATGGGCCCCGGGTATCCTCTAGAAGGTCCATGAGGAAGCGGATGGGGGACGACCCAAGTCGGCCGATCAGGATAGAGACCACTCGGGTTACGTATAACATAGGCGCCAAGGACGTTTCCGAGGACTTAGCCAAGCTCCATGTAATTAGGAGATCAATACGTGCATATCATGCATCGGTATAACCGAATTTGGTACCATTGCCACCATGTAACTCTATTCCCCCTGCACTATATAAATGGAGGGGTAGAGGTCATAGGCATACAAGATCATCATCTACAACATCATCATCTACAACATCATCATCTACAACATCCCACATTGATCATCGGATCACCATTATAATCCCAGAGCATAGTAGTAGGGTATTGCCTCCGAGTTGAGGGCCCGAACCTTTATAAATCCCTTTCTTGTGCTACCATCTAGTTTGGTTCTTGAGAGCATCCCCGTAACAAATTGGCGCACCAGGTAGGGGTCTGCGTCAAGATCATCGCTCAAGCTAGATGGCATCTTCGAGATCGTCGTCCGTCACCCTAAGACCGGGGCAGTCGTTGCGCTTCGGCACCTTGGACTTCATCGCCGACGGCATCGGCAACCTTTGTCTCTCCCCTCCGAAGAGACCTTCCAACAAGAAGGTGCATGCGTTCAATGTGACCCATTGCCTTTTCGCTTGGAGAATTCGGCATGTGCCTTCGGCATATTGATCCGCTTGCCATCTCACTTCGCACCTTTCCTTGAAGAGGGCCAAGAAGGACTCGGCGGAATCACCCCCACGGCACGGATTCAATCCAGCCCAATGAGGACTCTGCGCCCTCGACTGGATCTCCCTCCAGTCTAAGGAATCACGCCGTGACCTTTGCGCAGGCGGTTCCTGAGAAAGGGATAGGAGGTGACCACTCGAGGAATCGATCTACTGATCTAGTCGGACTTAACCGATCGGATCCAACCACGTTCGTGGGTGTCATTAACACCGGCAAACCCATTGGACAAAGTGAGCAAGTCGGCCTCTCCCTTTCAGACTCAGAGTCTGATGGGAGCACGGAGATCTGCAACTACCGGGAAGTCTTCGTCCTTGGCGCAAACAACCATCACTCTGCCTCTCAACCAGTTGGGAACGAGGCGGCCGCCACAGAGGTGGTCGACGCGGACCCACGCCGCGCCGAGGATCAAGATCGCCTATGACAACTACGCATCCGCGGATGCAATGTCCAAAACGAGTTGTGCGCGGTGAAATTGAGGGATAAGGATGTCTACACAATCCCCCAAGCAAACATCGTCACCTCGAAGACTTTTCTCGATACTATTGCACCACAGCTTCCTGAGAACAGTCCCCTTGTCCAGAACCTGCCTCGCGAAATTGCCATGGTCAAGATGGCGGCCATTCAACAGAACGAGGCGCACCCCGCTCCCACCGCAACGGTCCACAGCCGCTCTGGGCGCAATCGGAGCAAGGTGCGCGCCTCTGCCGCCGGCGGGTCACGCCCGCCGGCAGGCCACGACCTCTGCCATGACATCGAAGCCAGAAGGAGGAAGCGCGTCGAGGGCGATCGACACTCCCATAGCTATCGCAGTCGGTGCAATGATGATCACGACGAGAGCACCGCCAGTCGGCGCAACCATCACCACGACCCGTGGTGGGAGCATCGCAGTAGATCCCCGCGGCTGCGGCGGCGGCGGCCACGACCCTTGGAGGGGATTCGGGCTTTCACCCCGGACCTCCGCCGAGTGGTTTGGCCGGACGGTTTTAACCTCAAAGGCATCGACGAGTTCGATGGTGAGAGGGATCCCAAGAACTGGCTGCAGGTTTACGCCTTAGCGGTCAGCGCAACAGGAGGTGATTAGAACGTGATGGCAAACTATCTGCTTGTCACTCTGACGCCAACCGCTCAGACCTGGCTTACGGGACTCCCGGAGAACTCTATCGAGTCTTGGGACGACGTCCAGGAGCAGTTTATCGCCAATTTCCAGGGGACGTATGAAAGGCCCGCCGGGAGATGGGAGATCGGACAACTGCACCGACGCAAGAACGAGACTCTCCGTGAGTTTATCAAGCCATTCGCTAAGAAGAAGAGCAAGATCTGGGATGTTTCGGAACAGATAGTCATTGACGCCTTCTTCGCCGGATGAAAATCCGAGGAGTTGATCAGACAGATGACTCGGGACCCCCGCGAACTCTCAAAGCTATGTTCACAATGGAAGATCAGGAAGCCAATGCCGAGGAGGCCATCATGAACCATCGTGGTGGCAAGGACGGAGGCCCCAAGAAGAAGCCAAACGACGAATTGAGCAAACCTAAAGACAAGAAGCGCAAGGGGGAAGAGATGGTCGCCAACATGGAGCGCAATCGGCCTAAGCCCCCAACAATGACTACAACAAGGTCATGAAAGCGGTATGTCCCTTTCACCTGCGTGGAATACATGCTGCCAAAGATTGCCTCATTCTCCAGAAGTTCGCCGTAACTCGAAGCAGTCGGCGGCGAAGGGAGGACACGGCAAAAAGCCCGACGGAGACTACCAAAACGCTGAGTGCGAGATCAGCTACATATTCGGGGAATCTGATGCGTATGAGTCCAAGCAGAAGCAAAAGCTTACCACTCAGGAGGTCAACGCAATCATTCTCGTGGTCCCTAAATATCTGCGCTGGTCAGAGGTACCCGTCACCTTTGATCGATTGGACCACCAAGACCGAATCGCCTTCCCTGGGAGGTATCCTTTGGTGTTGGATCCGGTCGTTCGAGGAAATCAGTTAAAAAGGGTTCTGGTCGATGGTGAGAGCGGGATTAACGTCCTCTTCATCAAGACTTTGGATCAATTCCGAGCTACGGCAGGGTCATCCCCTTTCCCCGGTGTGATTCCTGGAACGTCTACGATACCACTCAGGCAGGTCTCGTTGCCTGTCACGTTTGGCACCAAAGAAAATTATCGGACCGAGAGTCTCAGCTTCGTAGTGGCCGATTTTGAGACGGCATATCATGCCATCTTGGGAAGGCTAGGGATCGCCAAGTTCATGGTCGTCCCTAACTACACCAACCTTGTCATGAAGATGCTGGGTCCCAATGGTGTAATCACCATTCCTGACGACGTAAAACAATCTCTAGTTTGCGACAGCGAAAGCTGCGAGATGGCGTAAGCATTGGACACATCGGCCGAGATGGAAAAGATTCAGCAAGAGGTCGCATCCCTTCAGAACGAAGGAGACATACCCGTCAAGAAGCAGGCCAAGACTTCCATCCAAGCAGCCGAAGAAACCAAGAAGATACTGTTGGACCCTTCTGACCCGGCCAAAACAGTCATGATCAGGACAGAGCTCGACACATATAGGAAGATGTGCTCGTCACTTTCCTCTGGGCAAACCAGGACGTGTTCGCTTGGAAGCCTTCGGACATGCCTGGTGTTCCGAGGGAGGTGATCGAGCACTCTCTACACGTCAACGAAAAGGCGCAGCCAATCAAGCAACGCTTGAGAAGATTTGCGCCAGATCGGAAGGATGCCATTCGGGAGGAGATCACATACTGCTGGAAGCACGGTTCATCAAAGAAGTGTATCATCCCGAGTGGCTGGCGAATTCGGTCTTGGTGCAGAAGAAGAACAAGACATGGCGAATGTGCGTTGACTATACCGACCTCAACAAAGCTTGTCCCAAGGATCCTTTTGGGCTCCCCCGCATCGACCAAGTGGTGGATTCCACCACTGGGTGCGAGCTCTTCAACTTTCTGGACGCTCACTCAAGGTATCCTCAGATCAGCCTGAAGGAGGAGGATTGCATCTAGACATCCTTTATTACGCCTTTTGGTGCTTTCTGCTATATCACAATGCCGTTCGGGCTGAAAAAAGCTGGTGTGACCTATCAGCGCATCATACAGCGGTGTTTTCACACTTAGCTCTACCGCAACGTGGATGCCTACGTCGACGACGTCATCGTAAAAACGCGAACAAAGTCAGATTTCATAACAGATTTGACCGAAACAGTCGAGAGCCTAAGGGCATATCGGATGAAATTAAATCCCGAGAAGTGCTTTTTTGGAGTTCCATCCCGAGAAGCGAGAAAGGTACTCAGATTTTTAGCTTACCGGACGGCGTCCGATGCTAACCGGACGCCGTCCGGCAGAGAGTACTGTTTACTCGCTTTGCTGATCGGACGCCGTCCGGCTGTTACCAGACGCTGTCCGACAGAGATGAATTTTCTAAAAAAGATACTAGAAGGTGTGGGAGAGTTGAGGTGGGTCTCTTTTCTCTCTAGAAATCTCACAAGAATATTTTTAGGTATTTTTGGAAGAGGTGGACTAAGAAAACCGATTTTTCGAGAAGTATCAAAGATCCCGCATAGTCCGAGAGATTCAAACCCCTTTTGAAATCCGACAAAAACAGAAATAAAAGACCTAACTACTCCTAATCTATACGTGACCTCATCTCTCGCCCGGTCACGCACTTAGAACCTTGGAGCAGCTCACAATTTCGTCGAGGCTTCAAATTAGGGTTTTATGAGAAGCCGAGTCTTCGCTAGGGTTCCGAGAAATCCAAAAAACCCCTAGCACTTAATATTAAATATTTTTGACATCAATGCCACTAATAAAAATTAGGGCTCAACAATGCTCACAATCCCCCCTTTGTGGCACTTGATGGCAACCCAAGAGAGAGTTAATGTTTGGAGCTGCAAAAAGGGTTAGTGCAAAGCGAGTATGCGAGCAATTTTAAATTAAAAGAAACCACAACTCGACTACAAAGGTGTGCAAACAAGTAAGGCTCCCCCTAAATTCATGCACAAATTAAAAACACAAGCCAACAAGGTTTAAATTTCATAAAACCAAAATGCCAGTAGAAACAAACCACATATCAAAGAGTATCGAGGCAAATTAATAGAGTTACATGAAAACAGATGACCTCGATCACTACTAACTAAAAGAGACTAGACCCCTTGCTAATCTCTCTGACTTCTCCCCCTTTGTCACCAAGTGACACAAAAGGGAAAAGCTCCTAATCTTGCTGGTCTTGATCTTGATCTTGATCCATGTCATCGCCTTCATCATTTTCGTGGTTGTCAGAAGAGGAACCCTGACCTCTGCGACGCTTGTACACAGACAGATGTGCTGCAGAGGGTACGGTCCGAGGTGAAGATTGATCATCAAAAAGCTGGGTCGGTTGAGGATTTGGCAAAGAGAAGTTGAGATGACGACAGATCTCTCCACCAGTAAATGAAATCTTACCAGGAGGAGGGTGCTGAGCTGAGGGAGCAAAAGCTGGAGCACCTGGAGGAGGAAAGGGTTGTGGTGGTGGCACATAAGCAGGAGCAGGCCCTGGAGGAGGATATACCCAAGGGTGAACCGGTGGTGGGTAGGCAGGTGGGCGAGGAAACACCTGGTTCTGCTGGTAGGCCTGATAGCTGTCATGTGCATGAGAATACCAAGAGTATGGATTTGCCCCTTCTGGCACTGGCATAAACATAGCACCCATATACTGTAGAGCAAACTTAAACTCTGCAAACTCATCACTCAAATACGTCTGCTTCCCTGCCAGTTCATTCATTTCCCTACGAGTGGCTGATAGCTCTTCTTTGATTTCAGTGCGCAGACCTCTCATCTCACCCAAAAGCATGTCATACCAAGGAGGAGGGGCAGCTACAGAAGATCCCTCACCAGTCACTAGCGCAAATGGCTGCATTGGAGCAGCAGGAGCAAAAAGAGGAGCCGGAGCTAGAAGAGGAGCATCATCACCAGGACGATCCAACTTGGGCTTGCTTCCAAGAGTGTTCAAGAAAATTTTCATTTGATGCTTCTTTATTTTGTTGTCCCAACTCCTTACTTCATCCTCGGATACGCGCTGAGTCCTGGAGAGCAGCAAGCCAATGTACGGAGCTAGTGGAAGTGGTCTATTGACTTCTTTGTAAATGGCATCATCGAACTCTCCCGAGATAGTAGCTCCAATGTTTATAGTCCTGCCCGTCAGAAGATATAACATAAACCAGCTACAAATGGGGAGGATCCTGTCTCGGTTACCACTTCTAACAAACAGTGTGCTTCGAAGAATCAGATTGATTAATGCAGGCTCCTGTCGCAATTGATTTGCCTTTTCCACATTGATTTCCTCATCCTCAAGATCAAGGTACATAAATCCGATTTCTTCAAAAGGAGGATATTTGGCCCTCCAGAAAGCATCTTCATAAGCCATCTCATTCAAGTCTGCGCCAGTATCTGGAGTGCCCAAAGCATAATTCATATTTGCCACTGAGATCCCCTGAACATTTCCATCGACTGAATGGTAGTAATTGAACCCTGTCTCATCCTCAGCAGCTAGTAGTGTGGCAAAGAACTCACAATGCCTTTCTTTGCACCAAGTCAATTTCTTATTTGAGATCAGTTCCACCAAACCTAGAGTGGTGCTAAAAATGGCGTGGACCTCGGGTCCTGCAGCTGCGACGATTTCATTCCAATCCACACAATGAGGGTCCCTATGACCAGGACATGCAGAGAAGCACATGTAAAGTTGTTTCTGAAATTTATTGAAAAGTCTGAAATCTTTGGTGTCTTCTCTCCGCTGAGGGAACCATTTTGCATAAGATACAGCCCGCTTCTTCCTCAAAGTCTCCATGGACAATTTAAGGACCATATTGTCCACAGGTTCATCCTCAGCAATCACCGTCTCAGTGATGTCATCATCTGCTGGGTCTTCATCATAAGTCTCATCATCAATATCCTCGGCTGTCGCAAAGGAGGTCCCTGCAACTCGTTTCCAATTGTATTCTTCATCGTGCTGCTGCTGTAGATCCTCTCTAGTAACTTTTCTTGTGCGAGGAGGAGCGGCACTGCTAGCCGTTTCATCAAAATCATCTCGCACGCCCCGGCTACCACTGTCACCACGACCACTCAATGTTCTACCAAGAGCCTTGCCAAGTTTCTTCAACGAGCGAGACATTTCGAATCAATCCCACTGACCAAATGTCAACTGAACAAGTGCCAACCACACCACAAGCCAAGCCTAGACACAAGCGCGGGAAAAGTCCTATTCAAAACCTAGAACTCGGTAATCAAATGAATTTGCGGGAACAAGAGGCGGGAAGCCGTTACCGAGCCCTAGAAGGGAGGAGGAAGCCGTCGTGCTCGAGGAATCGTCCCCTAGGCCTTTCCCGGTAGGGGAAAAGAAGGGAGCTTGACGGAGACGGAGTGCACGAATCGGGTCGTCTCCCTTCAATGCCCACGGAGGGAATCGAAGAGGAGGACGAGGGGACGCCGGTGGTGGTGGTGGAAGTCGCCGGAGATCGCCGGAGAGCCCTCCCCGATGAGGAGGAGAGGAAATGGCGGCGCCGATTAGGAGTGGAGAGAGAGAGATGAAATGAGGAAAGAGGGAGGCGGAGGGGTAAGTTTTATGGCGATGTGCACGATTTGGCCTCATCGGACGGCGTCCGACGCCTATCGGACGGCGTCCGACAGTATGGATGCAGCGCTGATAAAACCCCATCGGACGGCGTCTGATGCTTACCGGACAGCGTCCGAGAGCCTCCGGACAGCGTCCGATAAGGGCTAAAAACGCCACAGCACATATTTCTGACAGTGGGCCCCACCAATGCAAGGATTTTTATATAAAAATAATTTTTTGAGGGGATTTACTCCATTTTTGCTCAAAATCCAAGGAAGAATTCAAATGTGAGCAATTTGAAGCATTTCTAAATTTTAATTTTGAAAGGATAAGATACTAATAAGACAAATGAAACCAAACCAAATTCAAAAATCTCAAATTTTGATCTTATAGAACAAGAAAATGTGTGAACCCAAATTTTGCCCTGATTTCTCACATTGGCATGAAAATCACACATAGGGGTTCACTTTAAAGTTTAAGCACATGTTTTTTTTTTGAATTTTTGGCTCCTTTTCAAATATTATCAACAATTTTGATGCCATATGATTTTTCAAGAGAACAAATATGCATATGGAGCAAATTTTTCAAAAGGGATAAGAGTTTTCAAATTGAAAAGTTTGAAATGGTAAGAGGATAAAGGATAGTCTATTTGATTTCAAATTTGTTTTGGCTTTAAATATTGGACAAGGATGTGCTAACCCAAAATCAAATTCATCTTTTCACCACTAGACGAAGTTTTGAAATCATGAGTTGAATTTAAACTCCCCCTAAATGTGACAAGGGTCAAAAGCGAATGGAAGAATTCAAGTAAGATCCAAAAAGCCACAAAATCCAATCAACACGCATTTGACCTATCTAGTATGTTGAGTTCATTTCTTAATTTGCAAAACCGTGCCTCATCCAAGGGTTTGGTGAAAATATCCGCCAATTGATCTTCCGTTCGCACGTAGGCAAGCACAACGTCACCCTTTGCAACGTGGTCACGTATAAAGTGATGTCGGATGTCGATGTGCTTTGTACGGGAATGTTGGACCGGATTGTTGGCTATTTTCACCGCACTTTCATTATCGCATAGAAGAGGCACTTTTTCAAATTTTAGCCCAAAGTCACTAAGCATCCGTGTCATGTACAAGAGTTGAGCACAACAACTCCCCGCCGCTACATATTCCGCTTCCGCGGTAGATAGCGCCACGGAGTTTTGCTTCCTCGAAGTCCATGACACGAGTGAGCGTCCTAGCAAGTGACAACCCCCCGAGGTGCTTTTGCGATCAATTTTGCAACCGGCATAATCCGAGTCGGAATAGCCAAGAAGCTCAACACGCGCTCCCTTGGGGTACCAAAGTCCTAGGCTAGTAGTGATTTTTAGATATCTCAAAATGCGTTTTACGGCAACAAGATGCACTTCTTTAGGGGATGCTTGAAAACGAGCACACATGCACACACTAAACATAATATCGGGTCGAGAAGCGGTGAGATAGAGAAGCGAACCGATCATGGAGCGATAAAGCTTTTGGTCCACGGGCTTTCCATCTTCGTTCAAGTCAAGATGCCCATTAGTGGCCATTGGTGTTTTGATCGATTTGCAATCGTCCATTGAAAACCGCTTGAGAAGGTCCTTTGTATATTTCTCTTGACAAATAAAGGTCCCTTCCCGAAGTTGCTTGATTTGAAATCCAAGGAAGAAAGTAAGTTCTCCAATCATCGACATTTCGAATTCCTTGGACATCATTTCTCCAAAGTCCTTGCATTTAGATTTGTTAGTGCATCCAAAGATAATATCATCCACATATATTTGACATATAAATAAGTCTTTTGCAATTGGCTTGAGAAACAATGTGGAATCAATCGCACCAGTTTTAAATCCCTTTTCTAAGAGGAAGTCCCTAAGACGCTCATACCACGCTCTAGGAGCTTGTTTGAGACCGTATAACGCCTTAGAGAGCTTATAAACATGGTTTGGGTGTTTGAGGTTTTCAAAACCGGGCGGTTGCTCGACATAAACAAGTTCATCAATAAAACCATTTAGAAAAGCACTTTTGACATCCATTTGAAAGAGAGTTATGTTATAGAGAGAGGCGAATGCCAAGAGTAACCGTATAGCTTCAAGTCGAGCAACGGGGGCGTAGGTTTCTCCATAGTCAAGACCTTCGATTTGTGTGAAACCTTGCGCCACCAATCTTGCTTTGTTTCGCACCACTTCACCGTTCTCATCTTGTTTATTGCGGAAGACCCATTTGGTTCCAATGAATATACTCCCTCCATCTCAAAAAACAAGGCGTATAAAATTTGGCACGAAAATTAACGCAAGCGAAAGCGCGTGAAAATTTTCCCTCTATGCCCCTAATCCAGATTAGTCCAACGTGATTAGCGGACGAAGAAATCGCTGGCGGAAGGGGCTACGTGGGCCTGGCGCTGCTAACGCGGAACGCCCTCACCTTTCCTTCCGTTGGGAATTTGTTGCCATGCCGAGCGAATTGGCGCGCGGAAGGAAAGGCGCGCGCGCAAATTGCCACGCCAACGAAGGTTTTGCCGCCCGCGCCTTCGTAATTTCGTCTCCGCACATGGTCGCCTGCATGCAATACTTGGACTAAAAAGTTTGGACGTGAAATACTGGAGGGAACGAGATGGTGCGAAAAAATGTTCTAGTAGCGGGACTACAAATAATAGGCGTACCAGTAGCCAAACCAAAACTTGCGATGGAGTTTTTTGATCTAAACGAGCCTCCAAACTGGGAGCATGAAAGCAATCGGGAGGAAGAAGGTACGCTGCAAATTTTTGTTCATGCAACTCATTTAGCAAATGAGTGTGCTCATATTGTTTCTTTATTTTACCGTAGAGCATGAGGAGACTGTTCATGGGCACGGCGAACAGACAGATGCCATCCATGAAGATGTATGTGACGGGCATGCGAACGAAGCAAATGACTACGATAGCCATCCCCAGACACTGAGTAAGCACCGTTTTACCGTAAACTCTGGTATACTCCATTTGCTAAACAAATCAATAATCCAATTACAGATGTGGTAGCAGGTCGTGTTCGTGCAAGGCTTGGCCTCGCAGGTCGAGGCCGTGTTGCTGGTTTCGACGTAGGCCGTGGTGGTGCTGTTCATACCGGCCGTGGTCGCGCCGCTAGTCTGGGACTCACAGGACGCGGCCGTTTCACTGCCTTTGGCACAGGGCGCGGTTATGCAACATTCGGGCAGGACGATCGTGCCATCCACCATGATGATCATGCTGAGAACTCCAACAATGTCCAATCACAGGAAGATGGCATCGACCGTGACGAACAAGGAAGTGATGGTGTTGTACACACGCAAGGACAAAATGAAGGTGGTTCTCATGGTAAGAAACTTTTTTTTCTGTCAACATTTACTTCTCAGTTCCGGCGGTACTCATGAATATTCTCGTTTTGTAGATGAAAACAGTAGTAGGCGGAACACATACAGCGATGAATTCAAACAATCCATATATGCCATGATTTTAGAGCGAACTTGTGTGGGAAAATTAAAACATGGGGTCACTAGAGTTGTTTCACATGAAGTTGGAGTGCCTTTGAGAGTTGTCCAGCGCATATGGTATGATGCACAAAAGGTCGGTGGTGTCAACGGTGTTGTGAGCAAAAAGCCAAAAAACAGTGGTCGTAAAAAGAAGGCCTTCGACCCGGAAATAATCAAAACAGTGCCGTTGCGAAAGAGAACGGTTCTGAAAGATCTATCCAATGAACTAGGTATGTCAACAGCGACATTGCATAGGAGATTCAAAGAGGGGGCGTTTAGACGTCATACAAATGCAATCAAATTTACTTTGAATGAAGAAAACAAAAAGGCTAGAGTTCGATTCTGTCTGTCCATGCTACAACCATCTAGTGTGCCACATGAGCCAAGATTTCATGGAATGTACAACATCGTGTACATCGATGAGAAATGGTTTTATCGTACTAAGCAGAGTCAGAATTACTACTTGGCACTAGATGAGAATGAACCGGAGAGAGCAACACAGAGCAAGAACTTTATAGACAAGGTGATGTTTCTGGCGGCAATAGCAAGGCCTAGGTTCGATAGTGATGGAAATGTTACATTCTCAGGAAAGATTGGTATTTTCCCTTTCACTAGAGTGGAGCCAGCTAAAAGGAGCAGTGTCAATAGGCCAGCCGGTACAATGGTTACGAAGGTATTGCCATCGGTAACTAAAGATGTTAGTCGTGAATACATCGTGAACAAGGTATTGCCTGCTATAAAGGAGAAGTGGCCGGCGGAGGATCATGGAACCACAATATTCATACAACAAGACAATGCGAAGACCCATATTGCTGTTGATGATCCAATTTTTTGTGATGCTGCATCTGCAAATGGATTTGACATAAGGTTGATGTGCCAACCGCCAAACTCTCCTGATCTAAATATTTTGGATCTTGGTTTTTTCGCATCACTTCAATCCATGTATCAAAAAATGAGACCAAACAGTGTTGCTGACATCGTGGACAAGGTAGAACAAGCTTTCAACGAGTACTCGGTGCATAAGAGCAACCGAATTTTTCTCACTCACCAGTCATGTATGCGCGAGATTATGCAGTTGAAAGGTGGACAGCATTATGCAATCCCTCATTTGAAGAAAGCTTCACTAGAGAGGAATGGAGTTTTGCCTGATACCTTGACTTGTGATGTGGAGATTGTGAGAGAAGCAATTGAGTACATCAACTAGCACTCCAGTAATTCAATTAAGTTCGGATGCATGTACTTATTCAAATGAAAACTTCAAATAGAGTACTTATCTAAATAAAAACTTCAATAGAGTACTTATTCAAATGAAAACTTCAAATAGAGTACTTGTCGAACTTAAACAAGTAGACATATTGCTAGTACGAAAATCAAGCTTCTCACAACACCGCACAGTAGGGAGTATGAATATCACTTTGTCGTCTCGTCGGAGAGGGAGTCTGGCACAAAGTCGGGGATGTTGTCGTCGCCGACCAATTCAACCATGATGTTGTTCTTCTTAAGCCACTTTTCAAGGGATTGCTGGTCGTGAAAAAGAACACGACAATCAAACTTATCATATCCCTCATCCCAGGCAATCAAGTCGTAGTCACGGTGCACCAATCCGCAGCGAGAACAAGTCACCGCACGCAAAAAAGTCGCAGCATGACGCAAGCCTATACCCGCGACACGAAGCCCAGATGCTACCTCACCATGCAGATGATTCCCTGCCGTGGATAGGGCGTTCGCCGCCGCGAGCAGGCCGTCGGCTACTGCGGCATGCAGCCCATTCGCCGCTGCCACGTTGAGGCCGTCCGCCGCCGCGCGTAGATCGGCTGCAACTTCCATCGGAACGCCGGCCGCCGCCTCGCCATTGAAGCCACTCATCGAGCCCTGAGAGTTCATCTAGAGCGCCGCCGGGTTGTTTCGTGCTCTAGAGCGACGCCGGGTTGTTTCGTGCCCAAGGATGCATGCGCGAGTATCACGTAAGCGCGCCTTCAGGACGCGAGTATTAAGGCACGGCGGATGGAAATCAATTAATTAAATTTGCATGTAATACGGCCCACGCGGGATGGAAAGGGCGCATGCACTAATCAAGATGTATACGCATATCAAATCTGCATGCAAACAGGGGTATTTGTGTCAAGACATGAACACAATTATGCATGCGCCTTATTTTTTGATATAGAATTCAAATTTTTATACGCCTTGTTTTTTGAGATGGAGGGAGTACATTCTTGTATAAGCATGCTATAAGTTTAAAACCTTCTGCATCCTGCGAGCACCTCTCTACCACACGCACTGTTACTGATAAAAGTATAAACCCTTTTATTCCCTAAGCTCTTCCCTATAACAACCACCGGTGACCCTAAACACTGTTGTATATATATATATTGTAACAGTTTTGAAATTAATCACAAGACATACCAGATGAATAACCAAGCAGACACACAACAAACTATTGGAGTCAGAGGAGAAACTTACGTACGGATCGGTGAGAAGCAGAACGCGAAGAGGGAACGTCTGGCCGTAGAGGAAGTAGTCGACGTCGAGTTTCACCGGCGTGAGAGATCGCGCGGATACGCTGCCTAGAAACCTAATTGCCGCCCTCCCGTGCAGGTCTCACGATAGCAACCGGATTGGAGATCCTGCTCTCCCTCCTTCAAGTGCACGCAGAGAGGAAGGTTGACGAGGAACGAAGGTCGTACGAGGAATCAACACAATAGATGGAAACGTGAGAGAAAACGATTGAAGTCTCCTGGACGTCTCCCATAGATTTAAAACTCGAAATCGTAACCGCTCGCTCGATCCACAAAAATCCGACGTGGGGAGTTACCTTACGAACGGATAAATCCAAAAATAAAAGGAGATTAATGTATCAGGAATAAATCCACGGCACAAGTCACATGGTAAATTGCGTAATCACGCGCGCATGTAACTCTAGCAAATAAAAACTCCCATGCCCCATGTGCCTCGTGAAAAGGTGGGTTGAAAGGTTTTTCTTATATGTTGATATATTTTCCCACCAACTAACACGTTGGTACTAAAGTTTCATGTGCATTGTCATTTTTACATGAATGGACCTAACATGTATGGATCACATTCCAACAAACACTCGTGTGCAAAGTGAACAATGATATATAATTCGATGGCCTTTTCGATTAGCCAGAGGCCAGGTGATATTTTGACACGCGCGCACGCACGCGTCCACACCCTTTGTAGGTGACACCGAATTAGCTAGCTACGTACAGTGCTCTAGCTATATATGCCGAGAACGAAAATATCTGTAAAGACGACGACTACGACTGAAACTGCAGAGACCACGGAAATGTCTTGATCTCGGATTCTCGATGGAAAGGAACTGCCAAACTTGACCTCCGGATGCGCTGACTTTGGCTGCTTGATCGCAAAAGTCAAAATCATGAAATAAAAAATCTTAGCATCGAATATTCCCATCCGTGTTGATACTTGATAGTAAACAGAGCAGCTAGTAAAGGCTCTTCTCGCCTGATCGAGCACGTAGGGGCGCTACGATGAGGAATCCTATTGTTCTTAATTTTCAACGTAATCTAGCAGTAGATTATAATGTAAAGATGTTAGAGCATGAGCTGCAGCTCTCATATCGCTGCCTGCATCAACGCGCCTGTCCGCCCACAGCGTTTAAATTTTCGTACTCACCCATTCGCGCGTATAGATGCATGCTGCAGCTGATGGAGAGGTTGCTGCTCATGCTCTTATAAGTCCTGAGGAACCGGCAAGCTATAAAAATAATTTTAAGAGCTTTGAGAAAATCAATAATAGTCTTAATTAAAAAATTGGCTTGTGCAAAAATGACGAGAACAAGTCAATCGCTAGTGAACCTAACCGCTAGGCCCGTACTAACATGTCACACCCGTTTGAGACCACAGTGCCGCCGTCTTATGCCATCGTGCGGTGGCCACAGCGTTGGATCGGGAATTTTTATTTTATTTTCTATATTTATTGTTATTTTTTTTATAAAACAGGTGTTGAATTATGCTATATGAGCAAAAAAAGTACATTTGACCGGTTAGAAAGGCAATATTGCAATAAAGGGACGATAGGATTCTACCTAACTAATGTCCCATAAGAGATAAAAAGTCCTATATCGCTTAATGGTTGAGCGACAGGGTATCAATATGGATTCATATGTTAGACCTATGACCCAACGGTTGGACAATAGGTATCAACACGAAACTAGACGTCGTTTCTACCCAACGGTCGGGCACCTATCACCCAATAGTCGAGCAATAGATGCCCATAGGCCCACCCATCGCCCTTTTATCGTGCGATTGCTCTTCTAATTTTTGACTAACACCTATTTATGCCAAGTGACTAACTCCTATTTTTGCCAAAAAAATGTGTAAGTTAATTGACACCCATTTTGTTTAAAAAGCAAGCTAACACCGCGCGATCCAAAACCTACATCATGTGCAATATGGCCCAAGAGGGCAACACATGGTCATAGCAGCCGATAGGGAAGGAAGGACACAAAGTATGAACAATCAAGGCAGGCTAGAGGTTAAGAAGAGGGTGAAAACAAAAGATCTTGGCCTAGAATATAAAGTTTTCAAGATACATTTATCTTTATTAAGAAAAGTGCATGAGAGAGAGAGAGAGAGAGAGTAGATGAAGACGAATCTTGAAGTGAGATTCAAAAGAATAAAACGTATGTGTATCGTATACTGGGGTGTTAATTAAACCCACAGTCATTAAAGAAGATAAAGGCCTTGTTTTTTTAGCGTTACGTATCGCTGCGTATTATGGTAGCAATTTTTGTTATACATATCCGGTGTACACAGGGGTTCCCATGTAAACCGCGTGTACACCAACTAGCAAAAGTTATGAAAAATTTTGAAAATTTTTGCAAATGTTCTAATGAACTTGTTCCGCCTATGTATAAAGTTTGAAGATCAAATTCATTCTATTGTAAGAGTTATAAAAAAGAGAAAACTATATCAATTTTAAACCATTCAAATTTGTCATTATTTTCTCTTTTTTGTAACTCTTAAAATACAATGAATTTGATCTTCAAACTTTATATATAGGTATAGCAATCAATGAAGAACATCTACAAATTTTTTAGAATTTTTAATGACATTTCTAAATTGGTGTACACGGGTTTACACGGGAACTTCTGTGTACATGGGATATGTTGCCTTTTATATAGCTTATATGTTGTGATAATTTGTAACGATTTTTTCGTGATTTTTTGTAGTCCTTCCAAAGATCCTAAAAATATTTTTAATATATTTTTTATAATCTTTAGACCGTTTTTCGGTGTCTCTCAATTTCGTTACAAATAAAACGCCAACGAAACGATACGCTAAAAAGAACAAGGCCAAAGAGAAAACAGTCATCGTAGAGTCTAAGTAAGTAGCCAGAAAGCCCACGCTATGTTCCAAGAGCATATTTAACGATGAATTTGTTTGTAGTACTCGACACCGGGAAAAAAATTTCGTGGCATACGGTGCCACGTAAGGAACTGTGGCACCCCTTTTTCTTTCTATCTCTCTCTTCCTCCTCTCTCTCTCTATCTCCTTCCTTTCTCTTTCTATCTCCTCTCTCTCCCCTCTCTATCTCTCTCCGGGTGCCACTATGGCACCCTATGCCACAAAATTTCCTTCCCTCGACACCGTATCAATAGAATAGAGATAAAATATATATGCAAGAAAGAAATACAGAAGTGCATGCGATAATGATTAAAAAAGTGTATACCCTTTAAACATGCCCCTAGTCATGGGCCTTGGGCATGCAGGGGGCGCCATGACGACGAGATCGATCAAGCACAGAACCAAAAGGCGATGGGGTGGTTGGAGAGACGGAAAGTCAACGAGGGAGTGATCGATCCAAAGAGCCAGGCCTAGCCTGCCTGCGCCGTGTCAACGCCGGCATGCATCGTGCATTCATGCATGCGTACGTACGTGTCTCTTGAGCTAGCCTTCACCCCCCCTTCGACAGCTCCGCTCACTACCAGGACCAGCTCGGTGGAGTCAACCGCGTTGACTTAAACGCTCGCACGTGTCGCGGTTTCCTTTTTCAGACTCGCACGTGCTGTGGTTTCTAGCTTGATCGAAGCATGCATGATATTACTTTTCCCCTACCTAGAGCACCACTACGTACGTTTGGTCCTTCCGCCGCTGTATGTTTCATGGGCGATTGTGAACTTAATAAAAGCTTAAAAGGGTATTTCAACTAGCTACAATTAATGCGTCGAAGAAATAGGATATTTGAAATAGAAGTAATTCATTTTCATACCATCTTATTGAGCTGCATGCTCTAACCAATTAATTCATCCAAAAGTATAAACTGATAGAGAAATGAGGACAATTCACTTATACTTCAACACTCCCCCGCACCTCAAACGGAATAGAGTGGGCGAGCGACTTATTTAATTGCAGGGGCTCCCCCATGCCTCGAACACTTCCCCACGCCTCAAACACTTCCCTACAGCTCAAACGGAATAGAGTGAGCGAGCGACTTATTTAATTGCACCGGTCAGGACTCGAACTCGAGACCTCTGGCTCTGATACCATATTAAGAGCTGCATGTCCTAATCAATTCATCTAAAAGCCTAAACTGATGGAGAAAGGAGAGCAATTCACTTACACTTCAACACATCGTAACACGTACCGGGCAAATACATTCGCAAACTTTGATCTTTTGGGTGGCACGAACTAAAATTCTTAGTTAAAAATATTTAGGAAAAATTTAAGTAGCCAAATTGTATGACTAGTGTGACAGTCACATGATATAGTCATATTCATATAGAATCGGAACAGAACATCGACACTAGCTCGTGCTTCTGTCCATTTTAACAGTAGACTACCAAGAATTTAAGGAAGAGAGTCAAAATTCTATTCGTATATATATATTTAGGTACAAATTAATCATATCGTTCAACATCACATGCAGGAAGAAGACATCACTACCCTTGTGATTATCTTTGCATTTTTTTGTTCAGGAGAGAGAATCATTGGCTACCTTTTGACAAGAAAAATACAATCTAGGTTAACCTGTCGCTCGTGTGTGCGAGGAGACACGGGACCCAAGACTCGAGAGCCATCGAGCTAGCTCGTGCTTGGCTGCAGCGTACGTATGTGCACGTAGCAGCGCGCGTGCGTGCGCGGGCGACGTGAACGTGAGAGCGTGAGTGCGTGCGTGCGAGAGGCGCGCTTTTCCCAGGCACGCGTGCGACCCGACGTGGGGCCCACGGGACACCGGCGCATCCCCTTCCTGGACCCACCCATCAACCAGCTGCCTGCTCATATGAGCATGACGTCACCGGCCTGGTCTTCTCCTACATATAGGGATGGCAATTTTACTCATAAACTCATAAGTATATGTACTGTATATCCGACCCGATTAGTTTGAGTATGGGTTTTACTTTAGACCCATGTATGGGTTTCAAATTTCGGGTTCAGATTTATTTTTACACCTATGAATACCCATGGATACCCGAAAAGAATTATAAAAACTAAATATAATATAACATATCACCGTGTGTTATTAATAAATATGTATCGATGAAATGCTAAAGTATAAACATGAGTTTATATGTCCAAAGTCGTTGAAAGGTTCAAGTTGAATTGACTAATGTCATATATATTGTATTCAATATTGAGATATAGATCGACTTATATTATGTATTTCGGGTTCGGGTATGGATGTGGGTTTATACCTATGAAATATTTTGGGTTCGGGTTCGGGTAGAGTTTTTGGGTTTCGTCGGGTATGAGGGGATGTACCCAGATGTACTCAACCCGATTGCCATCCCTACCCTCCTCCTTGGCCGCCGTCTCTCCAGTGCGGTTGTGGCAGATTTGACAGCAAACCAAACAGGCCCGTATTCTCTGCAGAGCGAAGGTTATTTCATGGTACTATATGTACTGTATATCTTAGGACATTTGTAGGGAAAACTTTAAAATAAAATGTGCACCAATAGAATGCCTAATAAAATGAAGAAATATTTTAGAGTGTAGTGTAAAAGTGAAGGAATTTACAGAGATGGATAAAATGTGCATGCACTGAACAGTGTCATAGAGTGTGTACTAGTTAGAGCGTCTTCGGTCAAGACTCTAAATGCACCCTCTATGCATCTCTTTAATTTGTTTCACACTACACTATATTCTAAAACATTTCTTTCCTCTACCAAACATTCTATCACGTATATTTTGTTTTATAGCTTTTCCTAAGGAGGCTCTTGTCATTTAAGTCGGGGATTAAAAACCATGCATGGTAGTGCGTATCCTGATCGCGAGGGGAAAAAATGTACTCGATGGCTATTTTTTTAATATTCATTTTGTCAAGGATCACGTACGTTCTTGTGATTGTATATATACTAGCAGTGATTGCACACCCATGCGCGCATGTATCCGTAATATGGATGTTGTTGCCATATTTGCGTTAGCTACTTTTTTAAAAAATAAATTTGGTACATTAGGGACAGGAGAATTTTATACCGTTGGATCAAGCATAAATGGTTTAGACCCACTTCCATTAAGCAATTGTTTTACCCCCTTGGGGGTAGCATTTTTGTAGTGTGAGACTAAGCAAAATAAATAGTTGACAGGGGACGCTCTTTAGTTAGTGATTTGAGCCTGGACGAAACAAAAGATGTGGGAAGGCAAGAAGATAAAGAGACACAAGAGCTAAAGGAATTAAGGAGCGACCTGCTAACGAAGAAGCAGATGAAGCAGCTAGGTAGCGATATATATTGAACATAAAATACATGACAATTACATAAATATATATTAAACCACAAGTGCATAATTCTATTGTTTATAGCAGGCCATATTGTTTTATAGCAGCTATACCTAATACAGAAGGCCGGTACTATATATAGGGCAAAAGTCTTTGATATGATGAGCTTGTTAACTTAGTAGGACGTTTGATGGTGCTAAAAGCACGGAGCGGCAAATAGGACGACTTGTATTTTCAGACCAGATGTTGTTGTTTTCCAGCTTAGAGAAAAAATTTCCAAACGTAAGTATGTAGCATGGAGACTAACCGGAGAAATGTTGCAGAATAGAATAACAGAGAGCGTTGCATGAAATGATTTGTATGTGACAACATCAATGACTTAATATATTACCTGCTTGCAATAGATGTTGGTAAGGACGAATTCTTTGTTGTATCGTATCAGCCAAGTCATTTGCAAAAAAATCCTTGCTGATAATGACGGATTATTTCCTTTGTAAGCAACAACAAAACGATATGGTTTTATGAGATGCCCTTCCCATCCTGCCACGCGAATAGGTTGGCATGGATGATTTCGAATACAAAGAGAGATTAGTTCAAATAGGAGTGTGTCATGTTTTTCTTTGCTAACGACAATGCTCTGATTAGTGGTTTGGAGAGCTTTATGGAAGTGGCTGGCCCAAGATTGCTGGACTTTTAGTTCTTTCTCTATTTTGACTAAACTTTCGTAGTTTATGTCTTTGATGGTAACATAATGCTCTTTTATTCCCTAAAAAACATGATGCTCTTTTTGTAGATACATCAAAGCAGTGGTACCAACATCTTCTAAAGCAGCTGAAGATTCAGAGAACGTGTCTCTGTAGAAAGTCTTTTTAGCATTTTTCGGGCATGTAGATATCTAGGGTGTGTCCATCACTATGCATCCTCTAATCTCATTGTCGTTTTCATGTATGGTATAATTAAATGGAACGTATATTAAGCCGTAGTGTGTCAGCAACTTGTTGGAGCAATTTGAGATAGTAACATTTGTTTGTGCCTGAGATATACAAATGTTGTTGATAGTCATTTTCCATCTAGAAGACAAAGTACTTGACAGGAACAGAACGGATGTAAATGTACGATTCATATTTATAAGAGAAAAGTAGCAATTATACTCACACCGGGTACCACCATGAGATGCTCCATCGAAGCAATTTGTTCTGGTATTTATCAATATGTTGATATGTAGATCAGGCCACACAAAATGGTTCATCCAATGGGTGTAGCATGGTAGGAGGAAGATAAGACTGCGAAAGTGAAAACGATACATTTTGGACTATTTATACCAAATCCATGGGTGGGAGAAGAAATGTGCGATGAAATAGTTACCTGTCCAAGATAGATGTCGAACAGGTTGAAGTCTCTGAAGCTAAGCTGATTGCGTAGTACCACATACACTAATCTATAATGATAATGCGCAGAACATATATAGATGACCAAAAACCGTGAAGAATATAATTGGCCGTACCAAATACTACCTGACACAATGTAAAACAAACAGCAAAGCTACACGGTGGACTAACCATGAGACGCTGGAAAAATCAACCGAAGGCAAACAATGTACATAGCTCTATAGGAGTGTAACATGGGTAGAGCTCATCAAGTATGTAGCACAGAGAAAATACTATGCTAGACAAGAAGAACAAACATCTGCATACAGTAGCCTCATGCTGCTGATAATCGTGTTGAACAGGCAGGAAAACAGATCATATAAGAAAGATCGCCCACTGCACCCTAGCAAAATTGAGCAAACACTAAAAACAATTAGAGAAAACACGAATGTAAAACTGGAAAGAAACGAAGGGAAGAACACATACCTGTAAAATAGAAGGCTGAAAACCATAGTATATATGAGGCAATGAAACGACGCCAATACACTAGCCGAAAAATAGGCTCTAGAAGAAGTGCCGCCATAAAAGACCAAGAACACCGGCACGAAGCAACCAACAGCATGCCCATAGAGAGATGAAATCAGAGGACCTGACAAGATGAGCAGCCGAGGAGATGCTAGGGCGCAGGGAGAAGGCGCAACACTACGGAGGCCACTACACGAATACGTGTCATTTTCGTCGGCCTAAAATCGACGAAATTAATGCCGATACCGATGAAAATACAGTAATTTCGTCGGTTTGCCGACGAAATTAACCCGACGAAATATAGACGACGAAATTACAAACCTTTTTGTCGCCTGCTGACGAAATTAATGTAATTTCATCGGTTTCTATAGGCCGACGAAATATGTTCAGCTGACGGCGCGACAGGTAGGATGGTGACGTGGCGTATTTATTTTCATCGGCCTATGCCGATGAAATTGATGTAATTTTGTCAGTTTTCGTGGCCAACGAAAATATGTTGAGCCGACGACAGGGCAGGTCAGATGGTGACGTGGTGTAAGGATCCTAGGCCGAGAGGGGGGGTGAATCGGCTCTTTTCAATTTTAATTCTTTTGATTTGCTTGCTTTGTTAGTCAAATTGTTTGTCTTTGATGGTAACATGATGCTCTTCTATTCCCTAAAAAACATGATGCTCTTTTTGTAGATACATCGGTACCAACATCTTCTAAAGCAACTGAAGATTCAAATAACGTGTCTCCTTAGAAAGTCTTTTTAGTATTTTCTGGGCATGTAGATATCTGCGGTGTGTCCATGCACTATGCATCCTCTAATTTCATTGTCGTTTTCATGGATGACATAAATGGAACGTATATTAAGCCGTATTGTGTTAGCAACTTGTTGAAGCAATAACTGCTTTGAGATAGTAAAATTTTTTTGTGCCTGAGATATATAAATGTTGTTGATAATCATTTTCCATCTAGAAGACAAAGTATTTGATAGGAACAGAACAGATGTAAATGTACGATTCATATTTATAAGAGAAAAGTAGTAACTATACTCACACTGAGTACCACCATGAGATGCTCCATCGAAGCAATTCGTTCTGGTATTTATCAATATGTTGATATGTAGATCAGGCCACACAAAATGGTTCATCCAATGGGTGTAGCATGGTAGGAGGAAGATAAGACTGCGAAAGTGAAAACGATACATTTTGGAGTAAATATACAAAATACATGGGTGGTAGAAGAAATGTGAGATGAAATAGTTACCTGTCCAAGAAAGAAGTCGAACAGGTTGAAGTCTCCAGAGCTAAGCTGATTGCGCAGTACCACATACACCAATCTATAATGATAATGCGTAGAACATAGATGACCAAAAATCAATAAAGAATATAATTGGCCGTACCAAATACTACCTGACATAATGTAAAACAAACAGCAAAGCTACACTGTGGACTAACCATCAGACGCTAGAAAAATCAGCGCCGAAGGCAAACAATGTACATAGCTCTATAGGAGTGTAACATGGGTAGAGCTCATCAAGTATGTAGCACAGAGAAAATACTATGCTAGACAAGAAGAACAAACATCTGCATACAGTAGCCTCATGCTGCTGATAATCGTGTTGAACAGGCAGGAAAACAGATCATATAAGAAAGATCGCCCACTGCACCCTAGCAAAATTGAGCAAACACTAAAAACAATTAGAGAAAACACGAATGTAAAACTAGAAAGAAACGAAGGGAAGAACACATACCTGTAAAATAGAAGGCTGGAAACCATATATAGTATGAGGCAACGAAACGGCGCTAGTACGTTAGCCGAAAAATAGGCTCTAGAAGTAGTGCCACCATAAAAGACCAAGAACGCCGGCGCGAAGCAACCGACAGCATGCCCATAGAGAGATGAAATTAGAGGACCTGACGAGATGAGCAGCCGAGGAGATGCTAGGGTGCAGGGAGAAGGAGCAACAGTACTACGGAGGCAGAATAACGGGGGAGAGGGCGGACGACGGTGGTGAGTGCAGTCGGATGGGACAACAGCGAAGGGAGAGGAGGAACAGTATCGAGCGGCGGGTAGCAGAGGGGAAGGGCACAACCAGCAGAGGGAAGAGGGAGAGGAAAATGGTGAGGAGAATGGATGAAGGGTGTGTCAGCGGTTGGGATATCGGTCCCAAGTCAACTAAGGTTCTTGAGAAGGGGAGATAGAAGACACTGTTGAGCAAGACAAATCAGCAATCAACGAGCAGGGAACAGACACAGGGTTTTTATCCTGGTTCGGGTCTCTCCGGGGAGATAATAACCCTACGTCCAGCGCTTCTTTATATGAAAGAGGATTACAAGGAGGAATTCGGCGAGACGAACAGGTCTCGACGAGATTATGGGAGTACAAGAAGTAATATGCAATCTTGGCTTCAAGTCATCAAGTCGTGCCCTCTACACGCCGTAGGGGCCTCGTTTATATAGTGTTGAATAACCGACCTACCGAGGGATAATCGGGCCGGGCTGACCACGAAGTGGCTTCCGGAAACTTCCTGACACTTTCGAAGACTTAGACGCTAAGAAACCCGAATCTTGGACAGCTATCCCACTCAGGAACTCTCTCGAACCCTGGACACCTGGCATCTCTAGAACCCGTTCGAACTCACTCAGATGAACTGGAACTTGTGCTCAGTGGGACCCTGCAAACAGAGAGATGTAGTCTAGCCGAAGACGCACACAAGGAAATCAGAAGAACTATAAAACAAAAGTCCTTATCCTTGGCGTTCCAGCTGTATGGCCTAGTTGCCATCAATTACCAAAAACAATCAGCCCATGGGAGGCTTGATCTTACACGTGGCATGGCTAATTTCATCGGCCTAGGCCGATGAAATTACGCCGAAAGTAATTTAAATTAATTTCATCGGCCCAGACCGACGAAAATAAATAAAAAAGGATTTTCTAAATTTATTTTCGTTGGCCCAGGCCGACGAAAATACCCTCTGGGAATATGGCCTGTGGATTTTTTTTAAATGTAATTTCGTCGGCTAGACAGGCTGATGAAATTGTCATTAAAGTTTCGTCGGGCCCGGAAAACGGACGAAATTATGCATATAATTTCATCAGTTACGGAAACCGACAAAATTACGGATATAATTTCATCGGTTGTTTTTTGGCCGACGAATTTTATTCGGACCGACGAAAAAGCATGTATTCCTGTAATGGGCAAAATAACGGGGGAGAGGGTGGACGACGGCGATGAGCGCAGTCAGATGGGACAATAGCGAAGGGAGAGGAGGAACAGTATCGGGCGGCTGGTAGCAGAGGGAGGGCACGGACAACAGAGGGAAGAGGGAGATGAAAATGGTATCTAGCAGAGAGGAAGGGAAAGGGAGAGTGGCAGTCAGCAGAGGGGAAGGGAAAGGGATCGCGGCGAGGCCAAAGGGCACAGAGAAGCAGAGGGGAGCGGCAGCTAGCTGAGGGGAAGGGAAAGGGAGAACGACGGCCAGTAGAGGAAGGGGAAGGGAGAGCGGCGACGCGAAGACGACCATACCTAAAGAAGGAAGGAGGCACCGCACAGAGCAGACGCAAGCCGGAGCATGAAGAATTGGGCAAAACCGATGCGGGGGCAAGGCTACACAGGTAGCCGGAGAAGAGAGCCACCGAACAGGGAAAGAGGGGCGGCCTGAGAGGAAGCGCAGGCATCCGGGGTAGAGAGCGGGCCGGCACAGAGGAAGAACCGAGGAGAGGAACCCTAGAATGGTGGATAAAAAACAACTGGGAAGACAAATGGGGAAGAAAGAGGAGTGAGACATAAAACGCAAATGCTGAAGGGTGTATGTGCATAAATGTATAGGCGTTATAGAGGCGCGTTTACAATGGTGGGAAACAAAAAAGCCTCCCTACGCGCGAAGGAACCGAGGCCGGTGACGTGTCAAACGAAGAAAGCAGAAACGCGTTCGATAAAGAAAGAAGAAACATGGACGAAGGAGGGAAGAGCTTCCCTTAAGACGTTTAATATGTAGAATAGATAATCGTGCATCATGATTCGTGAAAGGGAGCAGACAGCGTGGGCTTTTGCCCAGTCGTTTCTTAGTCGTCCAATCTGTGCTTCACGATTTGTTGTAATCTGCTTTGACACATGCGAGCAGCCCTCGAAGCTATGGTCAATTTTTCTGGATTACACAGAACATTAATTGTTCTCTATGCTTCTTACAGGTCATGGGAATGACAGTAGCTTAGACATCTGCCTCTTCATCTGTCTCTATGCCTTTTGTCCTTTGATAGTTGAAAGGTTGAGAGGTGAGGGAAGGCCATAAACGATAATTGTAAGGCATGACAACGTGACAGTGATGGCACTCGATCTCTTAGAGAACAGTTGTCTCTGGCATTAGAGATGCTTTAATAGCGGCATACGCAAATAGCCAATGACATTGTCCACCTTACATATGCATTGTACTCTGCCTCGAGCTCTTGATGATGTTTGAGTCGCAAGCTAGCTAGGCAGCGTCAAGGCTCCAATCGACGACGCTCTCACCATCAACCCTTCTTCTCCTAGAGATGTTCCACCGATTAATTTGTTTTTTTAATTAGTTTGCACGTCCACTTTGTACCCTTTTTATTCCAATCCCATTAGTATTTGTGATGTGCAGCTCGACGGCAACGATTTCTTTTAGCTTGATTTATGTTTTTTTACAGTTTAGTAATGTGTAGAAGATGGTTCATTTGTATTGAAATTGTGTTCTTTTATATTAAAAAGATTGAAATTCGCCGAGGGGAGTGCAGGGTCCTAGGTTTTCGATGTCTTCTCACAGGTGGTGATGAGGCCCAAACAAGCGATGCCTTGTGTCTTCTCACTATTTGGGCTAAGCAAGTATGGTCATTTCTTCATTCAATCTACATAAAATTTCCATTTTTATGATTGTGGAAATTTTGTTCTTTTGTACTAAAAATTTAAAATTTGGCCCATAATTTTAAATTTGCAGGGTTGACTAGCTAGTTTTTAGACATTTTATTTGATCTTTTTTATCCTTAAGGATTCACTGAAATAATTTATTTTGCTTAATATTAATACACTTTGTTTTATTGGTTTACTCAATTAGGTTATTTTATTCTGTATAAATTTATTTTATATATGCATATTTTTCATGTGTTTTTTTGAATGAGAACGCACAGAACCTCAATGGATAATTGTCTTGTTTTTCATATTGGCAAACATTTTTTGCCACTTTTGTCTGAAGTCGTTGGCTTTTTTTGGGAAGAGCGCAAGTGACTATGAATCTACTCTTTGGATGGTCCATTCATTTTCGGCTTTACTCAAACGCGCATGCAGATCTTGGCTCACCTGGATCCACCGTCGCCATTGTATTCTTTTCTGTCTCCGACCGCCTTCATGATCTTCTTCTTCATCTCCGACCACACGCTACCCGTAAGATTAGGTTCAGGGAGTGTTCCTGGCATGTGCCTCCAGACTTAGAGGGAGGTCGGGGCTGCCGTGTTCCAGTTGTGGGGAGGGGATTATGGTAAGGGTGGAGAGCGTGGTGGTGGCACCGCTAGAGACGTGGGGGTGATCACAGGTGGATGGGTAGCAGCAGCGACGTGGACGGATCTAGCATACGGCAGTTGGATTAGGGCCGGTAGACGGGATTGAGGAGTCAATGCGAGGGCGGGGGTGGAGCGGTAAGGGTGTCGCTGGCTGTGGGTACGTGAGCCTATGACCGATGGTGGAGACACGCGGAGTAGCTGTAGAGGGAGGAGGAAGGGAAGAGGCAACACCGGCGATGAAGGAGGGGCCGTGGAGAGGGAAAGGTGGAGGCGTGGGAAGGCGAAGAGGCAGGGAAGTGACTACACAGGCGCCGACCAAATAGTAAGTGTTTGTGTAGTAGTATGTATTATGTGCTAACCACCCGTATCAAATACATGTTTGACATGCATGGCTCTAATCGAGTAGTCATATATGTTTATTTATCTAAAAAAAATTATAAGTGATCACAAGAATATCTTTCGATAAAAATAATGCTCAATTTCCACTGGAGGCATCTCAAAATTTAAAACATTTATGACCTCCTTCCCTTTAGTGTGCTTCTAAACTTAAAATTTAGTCAAACTAAGGCCTTGTTCTTTTCAGCGTATCGTTGTGTTCGCGTATTATTGTAGCAAATTTAAGAGCACTCAAAAAGAGCTCTAAAGATTATAAAAAATAATTAAAAATAGTTTTACACTATAGGAAACGAAATCAGTGTGGGCGGCTAGAAACTCAATGTCGATGGCTAAAATCCCGACGACAGCACAATGTCGACAGCCCGCAAATAAGCCACCCACAAAAGAACATCCCGGCAAGCTGTGTGGTCGGCCCTAACAAGACAGCCGACACATGCCGAAATCACTTCTCCGTGCGTCCGGGAATTTGAATTTCTGAGCCCGCAAAGAAGTCTAAGTCGTCGGCCATATAGGAGCTGACTACATTGTGGCTCCCATTGACGGTGTTGCCTTAACGCCCCGGACAGACGAAGTTAAGTTTGGTCCCGCTTGGCAGACAAAAAGGTGTCTCTGCCATGTGGGACCAACAAGGGAGAATGCATAGGAAGGGCAGCTAGGATCTATGTCGGCGGCTACAGCTTAGGCCGCCCACGTATATACTCTATGTCGGCGGCCACCAAAGTAGCCGACCACACATATCCCTCTCTCTCCAATCACCACCCCTTTCCGGCCCTCCCTCGGCTCAATCCGAGGCATTGTTGTGTGGAACATAATGTTTTATGGAATCACCCAAGGTCGCCGACACAGATGGGAGCCAGGCAAACCAGCAAGGCCACCTTGATGAACCTGTGTCGACGGCCTTGGAGGGAACCGTCCACATTGTTCTGCCACGTGTCGGGCCAGCGTTCACATGTGGGGCCCACTCATCAGAGCATTGTCACCCCGCACATTCCATCAGGGGGAGCCTGTGTCGACGGCTAGTTGGGCTGCCGACACAGCCTTAACCCAAATGGCAAACCTCGTATGCGTCTTTGTAGGAGGGGCCGCCAACAAGTTGAGCCTGTGTCGTCGATGCCACGTCGGTGGAGCAGTGTCGACGGCCAGCCGCCGATAAATACCTATGACAACGGTATGTATACCTATGTCGGCGGCTTTAGCTGCCAACACTGTTCTCGAATCCTGTAGTGTTAGTATCTTTGGAAGGACAACTAAAAACCATGAAAAAATCGTTACAAATTATCACAACATATAGACTATATAAAAATAACAAAAATTGCTACAGTAATACGCAACGGTACGATACGCTGAAAAGAATAAGGCCTAAAGCAATACTCTTGACTAACTGCACTAGCTCTGTTACAAAATTTGGCCAATTCGTATTTATATCTTCCGCTGTTTTCTATTTAAAAGTATAATGGGATCCATTAATACCCTATATCTTCCGCTGTTTTCTACTTAAAAGTATAATGGGATCCATTAATACCCAGCATTCCATTGCTTAGGCGCTTAGCATGGATCTGTCTGGACAGGGATTTTGAAATGCTAACTACTACACAGGAGCATATTAGTACCGGTTGGGAGCAGCCTTCAGTACCGGTTTTTGAATCGGTACACGCCATCCGGGACTGATGCCCGAGTGGCATCATTATCCGTTGGTTGAACCGGTAGAGATAGTACTATTATCATCCGGGACTAATGCATGCATGCCCAAGAGGCATCAATACCGGTTGGCTGAAACGGCCGGTAGAGATAGTACTAATTAAAAATCATCCGGGACTGATGCTCAAGGGTTATCAGTATCGGTTGGCTGAACCAGTAGACATAGTACTAAAAATGAAAATAAATTAAGAATTTTGGGAGAACTAGGACTCAAACCCAACACCTCTTGATTCAAAATTCACCCATCAAGCCAATCCACCTATTGTCGCGTTATGACATGACTAGGATATGCATCCCTTTTTAACCTACCCACAGCCCCACGACAACCGAGGCATCATGCACTATCGGTTCATGACTCAACGGGTAGTGATACCTAGGTATCACTATGGTTTGTGGCTCAAACCGATAATGATAGTGCAGGAAGCATCACTACCGCTTCGTGTTCAAATCGGTAGTGATGTCTAGGTATCACTGCCAGTTCGTAGCTCAAAAGGCTAGCTATCACCACCAGTTCATGGCTCAAACCGATAGTGATGCAACCATTAAAACTGATTCACAAATAATCGGTTGAGATGTGTCGGTAGTAAAGCCTATTTCTCTAGTAGTTGTATAGCTAGGAATATTGACTTAGAAATATGCAAAGTACAAAAAGAATTATACGCATACCACGAACTATATATAAATTGAGCTCCCGTAGATTAGGGTTAATTACTTCATTTAGACTAGATTAGAGAGGACCACCACCCCTGCATGAACAAGTAACTGCGTTAGGTGTAATTCAACTACTATCAGAAATTCATCATGCATGCATATTGATCCTATTCAACTGCCAAATCAGACATAAAATATGCATATGTTGGACTGTAAACCAGAAAAGAAAACTTATCGATAAGATCCTCTACATGCATAGGTTAATGTTCGAGCCAATCGGTAACGTATCGCCCGTCTTTTCTCACTGGTTTAAATTTTTTTGAATATGTTGATCAGCCGTTACATACAGTTCAAGATGGTTAATGCCATATCGATGCAACATTAAAATAATATTAAATTCACGGCCCACCTATAAGACCACATAGGGTTGGATCTAAAGTGAGCCTAGCAACTTTTAAGGACACCCCATGTAAAACATAGATTGTTAAATATTAGCATAGTAGTCTCTATACAGGTTTTTATCAATGTTTTAAATCGCCGGCTAAGCAATTTAGCGACAGGGCTGTCCAACAGGCTAATAGCGGGCTAAATGGCGCTATAGCCGCTAATAGCCCGCTATAGCCGGCTATTTCCAGTAGCTAGCCCTTGCTCAAAAGGCTAATAGCGGGCTATAGCGCCGCTATAGCCGGCTATTTAAAACCCTGGTTTTTATCACGAGTTAGCTAGCCGGTTTAAGGAACACAACGGTCTACTTTTGGTCTTAGGGAAGTGTAAATGGTACCCTATCTTTAAATGAATTTAGCATTTTAGCAATAAAACAGAGAAAAAAAAAACCCCGATGAATTGTGCTGAACATTGCTAAGGCCTTGTTCTTTTCAGCGTATCGTTGCGTTTGTGTATTACTGTAGCAAATTTGAAAGCCCTTAAAATGAGGTCTAAAGATTATAATTTATTTTGCTTAATATTAATACACTTTGTTTTATTGGTTTACTCAATTAGGTTATTTTATTCTGTATAAATTTATTTTATATATGCATATTTTTCATGTGTTTTTTTGAATGAGAACGCACAGAACCTCAATGGATAATTGTCTTGTTTTTCATATTGGCAAACATTTTTTGCCACTTTTGTCTGAAGTCGTTGGCTTTTTTTGGGAAGAGCGCAAGTGACTACGAATCTACTCTTTGGATGGTCCATACATTTTTGGCTTTACTCAAACGCGCATGCAGATTTTGGCTCACCTGAATCCACCGTCGCCGTTGTATTCTTTGCTGTCTCCGACCGCCTTCATATCTTCTTCTTCATCTCCGAACACACGCTGCCTGCAAGATTAGGTTCAGGGAGTGTTCCTGGCATGTGCCCCCGGACTTAAAGGGAGGTCGGGGGCTGCCGTGTTCCAGTTGTGGGGAGGGGATTATGGTAAGGGTGGACAGCGTGGTGGTGGCACCGCTAGAGATGTGGGGGTGATCAAAGGTGGATGGGTAGCGGCAGTGATCGACGTGGATGGATCTAGCATACGGCGGTTGGATTAGGGCCGATAGACGGGGCTGAGGAGTCAATGCGAGGTCGGGGTGGAGCGGTAAGGGTGTCGCTGGCTGTGGGTACGTGGGCTTGCAACTGGAGACACGCGGAGTAGCTGTAGAGGGAGGAGGAAGGGAAGAGGCAACATCGGCGATGAAGGAGGGGTCATGGAGAGGGAAAGGTGGAGGCGTGGGAAGGCGAAGAGGCAGTGAAGTGACTACACAGGCGCCGACCAAATAGTAAGTGTTTGTGCAGTAGTATGTATCATCTGCTAACCCGTATCAAATACATGTTTGACACGCATGCATGCCTCTATTCGAGTAATCATATATTTATTTATCTAAAAAAATTATAAGTGATCACAAGAATAGCTTTTGATAAAAATAATGCTCAATTTTTATCGGAGGCATCTCAAAATTTAAAACATTTATGACCTCCTTCCCTTTAGTGTGCTTCTAAACTTAAAATTTAGTCAAACTAAGGCCTTGTTCTTTTCAGCGTATCGTTGTGTTGACGTATTACTGTAGCAAATTTGAGAGCACTCAAAAAGAGCTCTAAAGATTTAAAAATAATTAAAAATAGTTTTACACTACAGGAAACGAAATCAATGTCGATGGCCAGAAACTCAATGTCGATGGCCAAAATCCCGACGACAGCACAATGTCGACAGCCCACAAATAGGCCGCTTACAAAAGAACATCCCGACAAGCTGTGTGGTCAGCCCTAACAAGAAAGCCGACACAAGCCGCAATCACTTTTCCGCGCGTCCGAGAATTTGAATTTCTGTGCCCGCCAAAGAAGTCTGTGTCATCGGCCATATGCGAGCTGACTACATCGTGGCTCCCATTGACGGTGCTGCCTTAATGCCCTGGACAGACGAAGTTAAGTTTGGTCCCGCTTGGTAGACAAAAGGGCGTCTCTGCCATGTGGGGCCAACAAGGGAGAACGCATAGGAAGGGCAGCCAAGATCTGTGTCGGTGGCTACAGCTCAGGCCACCCACGTATATACTCTATGTCGGCGGCCACCAAAGTAGCCGACCACACATATCCCTCTCTCTCCAATCACCACCCCTTTCCGGCCCTCCCTCGGCTCAATCCGAGGCATTGTTGTGTGGAACATAATGTTTTATGGAATCACCCAAGGTCGCCGACACAGATGGGAGCCAGGCAAACCAGCAAGGCCACCTTGATGAACCTGTGTCGACGGCGTTGGAGGGAACCGTCCACATTGTTCTACCACATGTCAGGCCAGCGTTTGCATGTGGGGTCCACTCGTCAGAGCACCGTCACCCCACGCGTTCTGTCAGGGGGATCTTGTGTCGACGGCCAGTTGGGCCGCCAACACAGCCTTAACCCAGATGGCAAACCTCGTATGCGTCTTTGTCGGAGGGGGAGCCGACAAGTTGAGCCTGTGTCGTCGATGCTACATCGGCGGACCAGTGTTAGCGGCCAGCCGCTAATAAATACCTATGACAATGGTATGTATACATATGTCTCCCAAATCCTATAGTGTTAGGATCTTTGGAAGGACAACTAAAAACCACGAAAAAATTGTTACAAATTATCACAACATATAGGCTATATAAAAATAACAAAAAATTGCTACAGTAATACGCAACGGTACGATACGCTAAAAAGAATAACGCCTAAAGCGACACTCTTGACTAATTGTACTAGCTCTGTTACAAAATTTAACCAATTCGTATTTATATCTTCCGCCACTACAGAAAACTAGACTTTTGTGGTCGGCCTATGCCGACGACATAACTGCAAATACCAACGACAAGATGTTATGCCGTCGGACAGCCGACGACAATAGTTCGTCAACAATGAGTTGACGACATAAGTCATTTTTGTGGTCGGCCACACGTAATACCGACGACAGCTGCCTCCTAAGCCGAGCGCCCAGGGAAGATTTTTGTGGACAGCCCTTGTTCGAGCCGCCCACAAAACCATACCCAGACGGCACGGGCACGATGACAGCGCTCTGCCTTGTGGGTCCTGCGGACCAGTTGAGGATGCCACGTTGCAGACCTCTGTGGTTGGCCAACCAGAAAGCCGATCACACTGCTTCTTCTGTGTGGACAGCCTTATTGTCGGCCGACCACATTGCTACATTTTTGTGGGCAGCTATATCTTTTGCCGCCGACATTGCTGATAGTTTGTGGACGGCCTATACATATGCGGATGACAATACTCTAAGCTTTGTGGACGACAGTCGTTTGGCCGCAGAGAAAATGAAAAACCTGCGATGTGCCCCTTGCAGGACTTTTGTGGTCGGCCTTTACATAGGCCAACGACATTGACAGTGTGTCAGCAATAAAAATTGCTGGTAATTTATAAAAAAGCTCAATTTTAACCTGCAAAAAAACTGTATTCCCCACAGTTTTACATACCCAATTCCCCATAACAATCACAATATATAGCGACCACATTTGCATCCACCGATACATTTGTCAATCAATCACAGATGAATGCGAAAACATATAAACAAAAATGCGACATCAATCACATTGTCCAAAAACTCACATTACATTCATCATCGAGTGCATCATCGGCCTCCTCTAAGGCCGACCACAAAGGGTAAGAAGTGTCGTCGGCCTGGGGAACGGCCGACCACACAGACCCCCCAGGCCTCCTCGACTGCTTTCCGGTCACACACGGCCGCGCCTCGATCGACACTGTCCTATGTGCTATCCTAGGTCCTAGGGCATGTCCGACACATCAAAAGTCATTCCATAGGGCTATATTGTCATGAGTTGTACATTCGGCACATTTTCACTCCTGACCGAGACTTTAGTGTCAGTTTCGTTCCACGAACGTTAAGGTCTCAAAAAAATCCTGTTATGAAAATGCAACGCATGTCAATATAGCCCGTGAAAGAAATTACAATTTATCGTGGATACCCTAGAACATAGATGACACATAGGACAGTGTCGACCGAGGCGCGGGAGGGCCGGAAATTAGAGCCCGGGGGCAGGGGTCTGTGTGGTCAGCCTTACTGCATGCCGACCACATAGAACGTGTACTGTGGGCGGCCTACACTTGCGCCGCCCACATTGCTTGAGAAATGTTGTCGGCCTCCTATAAGGCCGACCACAGAGGGTAAGTAGTGTCGTCGGCCTGGGGAACGACCGACCACCAAATGAAGTATAACAATGGTTTTTTACGGTTTTTGTGGGCGGCATAACAGTGGCCGATGACATATGTAGGACCATCATCAGAGACGTCTTTAATCTGCCATGTGGGCCCGCCTTGACGTGGTTTCGTTAGGCCGTTAAGATGCCGTGAGCTGGGTGCCTCTATGTCGACATCATAAATTTTACCGACGATAGAGTTTAGATGAGCGGCTCCAAATTTCAAATTTGCATGAAGGCGGGTGAGTTGGCGTGACTAGTGTACTGGCCGACCTTTTTTTGGCCGACCACATTGTTGTTTAATGTCGGCGGACTTTCTTTTGGCCGCTGACATAGAGCTAAAAACAGTATCGGCGGTGTTTTGGCCGACCACAAAAGATTTTTGGCCGACCACAATATTCTCGTTTCCTGTAGTGCGCTGTTTTCTACTTAAAAGTATAACGGGATCCATTAATACCCAGCATTCCACATCCATTGCTTAGGAGCTTAGCATGGATCTGTCTGGACAGGGATTTTGAAATGCTAACTACTACATAGGAGTGTATTAGTACCGGTTGGGAGCAGCCTTCAGTACCGGTTTTTTAATCGGTACACGCCATCCGGGACTGATGCCCGAATGGCATCATTATCGGTTGGTTGAACCGGTAGAGATAGTACTATTATCATCCGGGACTAATGCATGCATGCCCAAGCAGCCCAAGAGGCATCAATAAAGTTGGCTGAACCAGTAGAGATAGTACTAATTAAAAATCATCCGAGACTGATGCTCAAGGGTTATCAGTATCGCTTAGCTGAACCAGTAGAGATAGTACTAAAAATGAAAATAAATTGAGAATTTTGGGAGAACCAGGACTCAAACCCGACACCTCTTGATTCCAAACTCACCCATCAAGCCAACCCACCTGTTGTCGCGTTATGACATGACTAGGATATGCATCCCTTTTTAACCTACCCACGGCCCCACGCCAACCGAGAGGCATCATGCACTATCGGTTCATGACTCAACGGGTAGTGATTCCTAGGTATCACTATGGTTCGTGGCTCAAACCGATAGTGATAGTGTAGGAAGCATCACTACCGCTTCGTGCTCAAATCGGTGGTGACGTCTAGGTATTACTGCCAGTTCGTAGCTCAAAAGGCTAGCTATCACCACCAGTTCATGGCTCAAACTCATAGTGATGCCACCATCAAAACTGATTCACAAATAATCGGTTGAGATATGTCGGTAGTAAAGCCTATTTCTCTAGTAGTTATATAGCTAGGAATATTGACTTAGAAATATGCAAAGTTCAAAAAGAATTATACGCATACCACGAACTAATATAAATTGAGCTCCCGTAGATTAGGGTTTATTACTTCATTTAGACTAGATTAGAGAGGACCACCACCTGCATGAACAAGTAACTGCGTTAGGTGTAATACAACTACCATAAAAAATTCATCATGCATGCATATTGATCCTATTCAACTGCCAAATCAGACATAAAATATGCATATGTTGGACTGTAAACCAGAAAAGAAAACTTATCGATAAGATCCTCTACATGCATAGGTTAATGTTCGAGCCAATCGGTAACGTATCGCCTGTCTTTTCTCATTGCTTTAATTTTTTTTAATATATTGATCAGCCGTTGCAACATTATAATAATATTAAATTCACGGCCCACCTACAAGACCACATATCCATAGGGTTGGATCTAGAGTGAGCCTAGCTACTTTTAAGGACACCCCATGTAAAATCTAGATCATAAATATTAGTGTATATAAAAGTTTTTATTACGAATTAGCTAGCTGGTTTAAGGAACCCAACGGCCCACTTTTGGTTTTAGGGCAAGTCTAAATGGTACCCTATCTTTAAATGAATTTAGCATTGTAGCAATAAAACAGAAAAAAAAACCAGATAAATAGTGCTGAACATTGCTAAGTCAAGATGCCATTGAATATGCGCCCTTATCCACATCAGATGTAGTAGAACTAGCATAGAGGATTCAGGATTGTAAAGTATATCGTTATCTTTCCTCACCACCTTAATCTTTTGTGTTAATTGATCTAAACATGTAATTAATAGAGCAAATTAGACATAAAAGAACCACGGGAATCAAAGAATCTAAAAACAAATTGTACAGTTGCAGAGGACACCAACCGTACGTACGTACGTAGCATTGCGGAAAGCAATCCCCATCGATCCAAACAATCGCAACCTTTTAACCTGGTGAAATCATGGTAGCCCCAGCTGTTGGGCGACGTCTGCTGCTGATCATGGTCGTCACTGATGATCAGCTGCACCGAACGGTGCATGCGATAATGCGCCGCGGTCGCGGTCGCGGTCATGAGTCATGAGGCGGCCGTCGTCGACGACACGCCGGGCGGCTACTAACCTTTCCCTCTCTCCCCGGTCAGAAAACCTAATTTCTCTTCCTCTTCCACCTCCTGTTCATCTTCCTCCGTGCTTTATTCCCATCAGTTTGTATAAAACCACGTCGCCGCCCTCCACTCAGCGCTAGCTAGCTGCATACTTGATCTCTCGGGTTAATCTCCACGTTAATTGCTAGCTGAGACCTGAGAGCTTGGTAAATTGCTAAGAAATTAGCGGGAGAAAGAGTAGCGCCGCCATGGGGGATCACCGGGAGATGATCCATGCGGCGGCTGTGCCGCGGCCGGCGCCGGCGGCCATGGCGCAGTCGTACGGCGGCGCCGGCACGGGTAGCGCCCCGCAGGCGAGCCACCATGGCGGGGACTGGTGGAGCGCCGCGGCGGCTCCGGCGCCGGCGTTGTCGTGCTCGCCGGAGATGCCAGGTTTTGGCGCCTGGTCGGCCGTCGCAGCTGCCGGCGGCCACGCCGACGTGGTCGACGGCGGCAGCAACAGGTCGAAGTCCAGTAACAACACGGCGGCCTCTGCGGAGTCCCCTGGATCGAACTCTCTCGCCACCGGCAGCTCCATCACTTTCCAAGAACCCACCGGCGCCGCCGTCGCCGACGTCCCGGCGGCCACCATCACCGTGCCGCAGACTGTGACCGCCGGATTCGCCACCGGCTGGAATTACCAGCCTTTCCTGTGAGTTCGCCACGTGCACACATAGTTCTTGGCTTCTCGCTGCTTTTCCCATGATCATATGCATGAATTTCCCATTATGAGTTGTTGAATTGATACAAACATACATACACATATGCTCCATGCAGTATTTATGTTCATTAATATTCGTCACGTGCAAACAGTTCTTGGCTTCTTGCAGTATTTATATATGTTCATTGATCAGCAAGAACATGTAATAACTTTATTGTGCGACGTTTGTGTACATATTCGGTTGCTTTATCCAAAATAATTTATATGAATATATGTTCTAAAATTATTTATGCTTGATCTCAGGGATGGATCTGGCTTCCCTGGGTATATGAGCTCAAGAAATGATCATCAGAATCACACCAACGCACCCAGCTTGATGAGCCCCTCATCATCAAATAACAGCATGATGCAGCTGCAAGACCACCATGACCAGAACTACCAGTTCCTGTCCAACCTTGGGTTCGAGCTGCTCTCGTCGCCGACCTCACCGTACGGCGGTTTCCGCTCCTCGCTGCTGACGAGCCTCACGGAGCCGCCGGGGGCGGCGGCGGGGAAGCCTAGCTCGCCGGAGTCCCAGCAGTACCAGCAGACGGCCAACCAAGCTCCGCCAGCTTGCATCGGCCGGCAGCCGCTGCAGTTCACCAACAACACGCCGTTTTGGAGTCCCTCCACCGGGTTCGCTACGGCGGCGGCGGACGGCGCAGGCTTAGGGGCTGCCGGAGCGCCGCCTCCGCCGCCGGAGACTAGGCCGGCAAGACTTGCTGCCAAGGTTAGTTAGTTTATAGTATACTCAGATATATACCAGCTAATTGTGTAATTACACAGCTTCAGAGTAGCAAGCTAGTTCTATGTATTTTTCGATAATAGAATATAATTCCGGTCTCTACGTCTACCGTATACAGCCAAAGCTATGTTCTACGTACTATGTATATGTATGTCTGATTTTTTTCCTCATGAATTCATCAAAAATTTGTTCATGTCTGTCGTATGTAGAGTGCATTAGAAGGAGTTGGGGATTCGAGCTCGGTCATCACAAAGAAGGACTCCACGCCGCTCAAGAAGGCGAGGACCGGGGCACTGTCACCATTGCCGACCTTCAAGGTGGTGTATATATATATATATCATATGCATGGCTCAACGATTTTCTCCTCTAGCTACGACTTAAGTTTCATATGCTAATATATGCACAACATGAATTCATCGATTTAATTGTATATGTTTCAGGTGAGGAAAGAGAAGCTAGGGGACAGGGTCACAGCACTCCAGCAACTAGTCTCCCCTTTTGGAAAGGTGAGTGCAGCAAGAAGATATATAAAATCATATCTGCACAATTGCTCAAAGCACAGCACATACACACAGTTCTTGCATCTTAAATTTCATTCATATATGTATAAAGAGCCACTCCTTTTTAAAATCTACCAAATTCTCTTTATAAAAAAAAACAACTATGATGGATCATCGATCAACCTCGGCGTGCGTGCGTGCAGACGGATACGGCATCGGTGCTGCACGAGACCATCGAGTACATCAAGTTCCTCCACGATCAAGTTGGTGTAAGTAGTGCGCATGCAGCATCTAGCTGCTGCCAATTCCCTCTCCCATCGATCGATCACTCGATCCCCTTTAATCATGTGCTTGTGGAAATTAGCCTTGATCTCTCTGCATGCTGATCGAGCACCTCTACCAAACTCTTGCACACATATATTACATATATAATTTCTTCATGTATCTGCATGCGAATTGAACGATGGATGGATGCAGGCGCTCAGTGCTCCCTACCTAAAGAACCGGCAGCAAGTGCCCCACTTGAAGGTACTAGTAGTAGTGTATGTGAGCTACACCAGATGCACTACGTACTTATACTGCATACATATATATATATATGATTTATGAATTTCTTCTCTCTCCTTTCCACATGTGCTAGAGCTTGATCATGATCCATCGATTTCGTTGTGCATGATGATCAGGGCTCTGCCGACAAGTCGAAGGACGGCGGTGATCAGGCGGCGGCGGCGGCGAAGAGGGACCTCACCGGACGAGGGCTGTGCCTGGTCCCGATCTCGAGCACCTTCGGGGTGGCCAGCGAGACGCCGGTGGACTTCTGGACCCCGTTTGGTGCCGCCTTCCGGTAGCAGAAGAGGTCATCGAATGGATCATCCTCAACCAGGGCCTGGCTAAGCTAGCTAAAGAGCTAGATCAGATCAGATAGATTGCATGCATGCATGCTCGAGTAGTAATTCACAGCTAATAATTAATCTCTGGAATGGGTGCTTGAAGACATGGATCCATTCTTGGCCAGGTTCATCGATCAGAGAACAAGGGATCGATCATATAGTTGACTGGACAGGACAGGTGTAATAACTGATCATGCATACATGACCTAGCTTGTTGTAATAATGGATAGACATACTGCTGAGTAGTGTATGCCTGGACCTATATGGAGTATATTATTAACTTGTCAGAGGGATGGCTATGGTGTAACTGTCTGCGTGCGGGTTCACTGTATGGAAATTGTTAGGTTTACCTAACAACAATTAAGGTTAACCAAATGCATGAACACTAACAGTAATGCGGAACATAGATTAGTAAATCACCATTGAGGGTGTTGCTTGATGTTGCCATCTCGCTAGCTCAGCGAAGATCGATGCACAGGGAGACGTACGGAAGTAGCACGTACAGAACAGCAGCTCCTTGCTCCTCGATCCAACTCCATCTGGCTCCTAAATGGCGTAGACAGCGGCAGACGGCCTTCCCAGAAGCTCCGGCACGATCCCACGAGATCGGATTGGGGTTTTGAGGAGGTTAGGGCTAACGACGCGATTAGATCGTAATTAGCTCAGGTGATGTCTCAATGACGCGCCCTGCCTCCCTTTATATAGTGCGTGCCGTGCCCTGGGGGGAGGGGGGGCGTAACCGATTAGGAGTAGAATTGGCGTCCCCGATCAGGACTCCTTTTAGAGATAAGCTCAATACGAGTTAGAACCCGTTTTCTTAATGACCGTACGGACTTAGATTAGTCCGAGATTAATCCTAACAGAAATATGTAATATAACTTGGGCAAAACTGAGAGAAAAAATAGTAAAACTTTTAAATGAGTTATGGTGATACCTTTAGATCATATGGATATTATGCAGTATGTGGATGTTATACAGCATCAAATCCCGATAACGAATTAACCAAATTAAAAAAACTTCAAAACGGTAAAAAAAAATAGATGAACCAAAATTTGAAATCTAGCTGGTTCAAATCGTGTCTATAGCTTGATCCATAATGAAAATTTGGGTTCTAATTTCATGAACAAAATTTCTTTTGTTGATTTTTGTTTAATTTCATCCATTCTTGGCTGACGGAAATAGGTCATTTGTAGTGGCATGGCAGTTGCGTGGGAGGCGAACCAGAAGCCAAGGGTGCATGGGAGATGGAAGTTAGAAAACATTGAAGGCAACTGGGATTGGGGCGGAAGAGCTTGGTGATGGTGGTTTAAGATAAGCTCAATGACAGTAGGATCAGTATGGGATGAGCTCGAGGATAGAAGTCGATGTTGCTCAGGGACTCAGCTTCAAGCTAGCTTTCCCTAAGGATATAATTAGTGTGCCTCGTTGACCAACCACCTCATGCACCGCCACATCCACCAATTTGGAAGAGATCTAAGGCCATCGTGCTCGTTGACAATCTCCTCGCTCATTGATTTCCTCGCATGATATGATGGCCACTTGCTTCCTTCACTACATGAAACTGAATTTGGGTCGGCGGCCAAAGCCGACGACATAACAACAAAAACCGACAACAAAACGTTCTGTCGTCCGCTAGCCGAGGAGAAAGATTCGTCGACAATGTGTCGACAACAGAAGTCACTTTTGTCGGCGGCAATACATAAGACTGACGACAAAGCCGTCTCCTGGGCCGAGCGCCTACGAAAGATCTGTGTCGACGGTCCATGTTCTAGCTGCACACACAACCACACCCTGATGGCACGGGCGCGGTGATGGCTTTCTACCGTGTGGGTCCCATGGACCAGTCGAGGGTGTTAGTGTCATATTGCAAATCTTTCTGGACGGCCTTCCTATATGCCGCCCACATTGCTCCATCTGTATCGACAGCCTTTCGTTATGCCGTCCACATTGCTCCATTTTTATGAACGACCTACTATTTCTTGTAGGCGGTGTTTTTGCCGCCGACAAAAGTTTATAGGCCGTCCACACGGTTCTCATTTCCTGTAGTGCTTGTCATGGCTCTTAGCATAAGGTTGCCAACACCAGCATCAACCAACCACACCGCCGCTTTGCTAAAGTGCCTCCTGGTGTGCCATCATACTCGTTGACACAACCGATGGGCGTCTCAATACACCATCACGTTGTCGTCCTGGATAGACCCAATCACAACTCGTGATAGGACGGATTTGAAAAAAAGGTAGGTATTCTGGAGCCTGGCCTGGGTTGACTTACTTTCTACATATCTAGGCCCAAGCCCAGTCCAAAAGCTAAAGACCCCTCAAAGTTTCAATGGTCCAACCTGAATTTTTTGTGCAAAACTTTTTTACTTAGAAGCTGGAGCCCAACTCGAATCTTTTCTTGAAATGAATTGTCAAGTGAGCCTAGCCTAGCCTAACCCATGATGAATTTTGCATCTAAGTAGCTATATTTTGAATAATTACAATGAGACGCCAAAAATAATCATCTAACCGTCTAAATTTTTGATAAAATAGTAACAATCATCGATGACAATGCTTAGTCGCAATGTACAATAGTGTCCCACGAATTGCAACCAAATGGCTCACCTCACAACACACAACCAAACACCAAATTTAATTCTAAGGCCTTGTTTGTTTCAGATTAATGTAGCGTTGCGTTTTACTATAGCAAATTTGTGATCCCCTTAAAATACGTCTTAACGACTTCAAAAAATTAAGAAAAAAATATTTTACAAACTTTAAGAAGTACTATTTAAAACCCCACAAGAATTACTACAAAGCATTACATCTTTTGCTTATACAGAAATAACAAATTTTCATTTTATTTCATTTAATTTAATTTAATCTGAAACAAAAGTGTCTACTCAGTCTACTCTGGCTCTCACTCGCGTCTTTACATGGGCCAGGATGAGGGCACCCGGACCGCCCAACGGAAACAGGCCATAGCAGTCTTGGGCCAGAATCTGGACCTGACACCAGCCGCTCCACGTATCTCCTTTTTTTTTCTCTTGGCCCATCGTCTTGCCCTTCCCGTGTTCCAGCCCACCACGGCAGACTCGCTCCTCCCCCAGTTCCCCTGGATGCTGATTAAAGTTTAGCTGGTGTTTTCTAAAAGAAAAAAAAGTTTGCATGTCATATGAGAGCATCTTCAACCGTACTAGCCATACAAAATTGACATATCCATCTGAAGATTGCAAATAGACAAACTCTTCAATGGTGGTAGCTATAATATTATCGACAAAATTAATTTGGACCGATTTATAATAATTACATACACCTTGTAATGCGCTATAGCTCTTAATTAGCTAAAAGCTAGTTTCTATCTCTCTCCTCTTCTTCTCCTCTATACAAGCAAAAAAAAGGCTGATTTGGAGTAACCTTGTCGGTTGGCATATCTCCATTGAAGATGCTCTCACTTGCATTTGGTTTAGAATGTTGATTTATTAACTAGAGATCCTGTTATTATCGAAATAAAAAACTAGAGATTCTCAGTCAAAGAAAATCTTTATTTTTAATATGTATTGATTGCATCAATATATAGCCAAGCTAGTTTTCAACCTATACATAGACAAGCTAGTTGAAATGGCGGTTCGGATGATAGTTTAGAATAATGTTGTTGGGAAAGGAATGGAATCGGGAAGAGAACGTTGTTGGAGCGTGGGAACAAAAAAGGAACGAAACTTGAGAAGTGATTTCCATCAAGGCGTGGAAGGGAATGGAAGTCTAGAAAAAACAGTTGGGACAAAATAGAACATCCTATGTCGACCGCGAGAATAAGGTGGTCTTGGCACACATGACTTGGATATTAAGAATGTTGCCCTTCTTAGCAAATGGTTATTTAAATTACTCACCACAGATGGAGTTTGGCAGCAAATGCTACGAAACAAATATTTGGGATCTCGACCTTTATTGCAAGTACACTGGAAATCTGAAGATTCACACTTTTGGGGCAGTCTCATGAAGGTGAAATGAGATTTCTTTCGTTTCGGAAGCTTTATTATTAAGGACGGATCTCAAATTAGGTTCTGGAAGGACAAGTGGTTGGGAAACGCTACCTTGCGAAAACAGTACCATTGTTTGTACAATATAGCTCGGCACAAGCATATTATTGTAGCAGAGGTCCTCCAAACAAAAAATCCTATTTTATCATGGCGCAGAGATCTCGTTGGGCCAAAATTAGCCGCTTGGAATACTATACTTCCACGCATTGCTAATATTGTTTTGTCTGAGGAGCGAAACGTGTTTCGCTGAAATTTACATCCTCATGGTCAGTTCTCGGTGAAATCACATTATCTTGCGCTCATTCATTGTGATGTCCCAAATATTAATAAACTTCCGTGGAAACTAAAAACATCACTTAAGGTTCGGATTTTCCTACGGTACCTACAACGAGGGGTACTTCAGACAAAAGATAATCTAGCGAGACGAAACTGGAATGGTAATAAACAGTTGCTTTGGTTATAAAGAGGAGACAATTAATCATCTGTTATTTGAATGCCGTTTGGCGCGGCGAGTTTGGTCCATAATCTACGCAGCTTCAGGACTCTGTCAACCTTGTACTGTATCCCATTTGTTTGGTGCTTGGTTATATGATATAAACAAGGATTTGAAACCACTGGCCCTGTTGGGGGCGGCTGCAACTTGTTGGTCGCTCTGGTTATGCAGAAATGACGTGGTTTTTAATAAGAAAACTATCTCATCTCCTTTGCAGGTTATTTACTTGATTATCCATTGGCTACGTACTTGGACTATTCTTCAGCGGCCGGCTTCGCGGGATTTTATTATGGCGACGTGCTCGCATATGGAACGGGTGGTCAAGGCGTGTTTTATCCAGGCATATGGGTGGCGATCTAGTCTTCGGATTGATAGTCATTAAGTTGTCTGCCTTTTCTTGTATCTATTCAAGGCTGTGTGCATCTTGCTATGCAGAGGCCGGGAGTGATCTCAGGATGGTTGTATCATCTTGATGTAACTATCTTGTTTTTAATAAAGCTTCCTTTATCTAAAAAAAGAAAAAACAGTTGGGAATAGTCTCACACCAGGGAATGGAGCTCCTGTTCACACCCACACACACACAACACACGCGCATTTACAGAACACAGAAGCCGACCATTCCATGTTCTTCACACAGCGTGAGAAGTGCCTGAGGGGGGCGAGCGGGGCCGCCGCCCCGGGCCCCCCATGGACTGGGGCCCCCACCCCGCAGCGCATTGCGGTGCTGAGGCATCGGCACTGGCACATCGCCAACTGGGGCAATTCGCCAAGTGATTTTTGATCAAGAACGTAGGTACGTAGTTGACTAGTTGATCTCGTCTCTTTAAACTGGACTAGATTAAAATAACATACCCAAATCAATTCATTCTATATTTTTATTGTCTATTGATCTCTTGTCAACCCTAGGTACACATGTCTGCTATGGAGGTTTTTGAGTTTGTCGGGAAAATGAACTGTTATCCTAATATTTCTGTTACTTATCATATCTTATTTACTGTGTCGGTAACTGTGGCATCAGCTGAAAGAAGCTTTTCAAAATTAAAATTATTGAAGTCTTGAAGAACTATTTGAGGTCTACAATGTCTTAAAAAAGGTTAAACGATCTAGCAACTTTATGTATTAAGAAGAAATTATTGGATGATATTAATATTGAGGTCATAACTGATGATTTTGCATTTAGAAATGTTAGAAGACATTTCTAAGATGATCTCTACAAATATTTTAGGTAAAAAAAATCTTACTTGTACTTGTACTTGTACTTTTGTTAATCGTTATAATTTCTACAATACATTGAATGTTTGTCTTTTTAGTTGATATATGGTATTATAAAAAAGCTAATACTTATATTATGGGGCTTTCGCCTATGATTTCGCTCTGGGCCCTCAAAAACTCACGAACGGCCCCGGTGAGAAGCAAAGCAAAGCAAAGCTTGGAACATGGATCAAGGTAAGAAGGGTGAGCACATGGATCATTTAAGGAGTGTAATTTCTCCTCTCTCTACGTACGTTCTTGCTGCTGCTCCTATACCTATTTCCCAATCCAGCTTTCCTCCACGCCTCTCTCCTCTCTGATCTGAGCGGTGATGTGATGTGATGTGATGTGAGGCAAAGAGCCTAAGAGATGGGATATGGATCGAGCAATGACAGGGGGCTATAGTGATTGTAACGTTGCTGCATCGTTCATGGTCCGATCCAAATTGGATGGATGAGATTAAGTGTTGCAGTAATTCGCTACAGAAATATTCACAGCGAAAAGCTTTACAGCAATTTGATACAATGATTTTTCAGCAGTTGCTACAGTAGCTCCCTGCCATTCCTCCTCACAGCATCTACCGTGCCCCTCTACCTAGATGGGAGGTGTGTGATTGGCTGGCGCTACCGGTGTAATTCAACAAGCTTCATCGCTCACCGGTGTATATATACAGTTATAGCTAGTTCCAGCCGAGGATGATGAAATATTTTTTCTAAAAAGATAGTAATCATTCAAGGATGGTGAGAGTGAGAACAATATTTTTATACAGTGTGGCCCTTAGAAATTAAGAAAGATATATTGAAGACCCTCAAGGGCCTAACAGCTAATATAAACACCGATTTCTTGACGAAGTGGAGCAAGCAAAGCCGGTTCCGACATCGTCGCCAAACTCATCATCTCCCATCTTGACCTTGATTGGGTTAGAAACGACGAGTTTCTCGAGAATCCACCATCCCGGCCATGATAAAGAGTTGAACTCTGATTTGTAGTATAGGCGTGACTTAGTTGTGGCAAGAGGTCGAAGAACCCACAAAACATCACCACCAGCGAGGACATTGATGATGACCTCCATATGCCTTTTGTCATTATCATCATGAAGACCTATAACACAGAACATGAACAAGGGAAAAGGTTCCTCTCATTAGAGCTCAGCGGTGAACTAATTGTCATGGATTTGCCATCGGAATCTCGACAATTACTAGCACAAAAGCCCTAAATACCACTAGTCTGAAACCACCAGAACCACCTCTAGTACACATCCCACTAACCACCACCACCACTGACCCCTCGAAGGCATGGACCTCCTTAGAGAAAAGCGATTCTAGCCGAGGACGAAGGGAGATAGATAGATAGATAGATAGATAGATAGATAGATAGATAGATAGATAGTGAGAGAGGGAGAGGGAGAGGGAGAAGGGAGGGAGAGCATGGGACCCAACCCTCCCTCTCGTCTTCGGCTCGGTTGCCAAAGAGGGAGAGGGGAGGTTGACGACACTAGGGTTTGGAGAAGGGGAGCTGGGTTGTGACTCACGAGAGCAAAGTAAGGAAATTGGGTGTCGTGAGAGCAACACTACGATTTTTCCTATTAATTGGGTTTACTTTCCTACTCTAGAGCATTGTATTTTTGGAAGTGGAGTATTTGATTTGGTGGACCCCAATATATCTTACTTCCCTATCCATCTATTTTTGCACATCACCCGTTAAGTTTGTTATATGCACGACACAATGGAGCTAAGGATGCAAGTCAAGCGAGCGATCACAGTGTGGTAGAAAGTAATACAGCAATGCACGTGTAGCCACTCGGCAAGCTAACATACTCCATATGTTTTTTTTAATTTGTCACTGTTAAGTTTTGGACATACCCTTTGACCATTCATCTTATTAAAAAAAGTTAGTGCATATATGCAAAAATATACTCGCGAGTTATGCTTAAATAACCATTAATAATAAAACAAAGCATAACAGAATAAATGATACTTAAATAGTTTATTGAATAAAACAAATAGTCAAAGTGCATGTTCAAAATTCAACTGCGATAAATAAAAAAGAACTGAGGGGGTACTGGCCGCGGTACACAATGCAGCTCAGCATGCCTCTCACACGTGCGCTGCATTATTATTGTTGTTATTACACCATATTTGTTAACAATGACACCAATAGCAGGTTCCATGATATAGGCTGTGTTTCTTTCGGCGGTTAGATTATAATCTGAAAAGGTTGTGGTGTTTTATAGAAGATTTAAAGGGCCAAAAAAATTAAGAAAAAAACATTTTTGAGATCTTTGAGACAAATTGTGCAAAGTTTCAAAAAAATAACTATAAAATATTTCAAAATATAACCATTACAAAAATGACAAATTTTAAGCTGCAGCTTATAATCTGATTATAAGCTGAAAGAAACAGAGCCATAGATCGATGCAATCCAACGCATGAGAATTGGGGAGCCTAGTCTTTGGGGAGTCCCAATTCCGCTACACACACAGGGGGCGACAGAGAGAGAGAACAGCTGAGCCTAATGGCTGACGAAGCCATGCATGCCCGCATGGAGGCAGCCGGTGATCCCGCGCGTGCACGCTTTGCTTTCTGTGCGTAGGCGGCTGCAGCACCGTTCGCATGCACGCGCCATTTTTTTTTTTTCAAAATTGTTTGTTTCAACTTAAATTAAATTAAATCACATTAAATGAAAAATTGTTTTTTATATAAACCAACGATATAATACTTTGTATTCATTTTTGTAGAGTTTTAGATAGTTTTTTTAGAGTTCGTAAAATATTGTTTCCATAATTTTTTAAACTTTTTACGATGTTTTTTGAGGGTTGCAACTTCTTTAGATTAAAGTTTTTAACAATTTTCAGCTGAAACAACTAAGGCCATAAAATTGTATAGACGAGCCCCTCCATTAATCCAACATGTGTTGTGTTGTCATCCAACGTGTGTAGGAACTTTGCCCTGTGGATGCGATCACCTCTCTTACGTGGAAGTTCGATCAATATATAGACATATCTCTAGCCACAGCAAGGTCTGCAAGAAAAAAAACAAGGCTTGCAAGTCACTATAGATTGACTCGTATTTTTCCTTTTTCATTAGAGAAATTCTTGGGGACGGGATCCCGTCCGGGCGGGATCCGGACGGGATCGGTCCGCACGCGCCACGTGCCACCCCGTGCCCAGCGCCCAGCTTCCCCTACCGCGCGCGCTGTGCAGAGGAGGAAGAAGGGAGGAGGAAGGAGGAAGGAGGGAGGAGGGAGGAGGAAGGGGGAAGAAGAAGAAGACCTACCTCGCCGCCGTCAAGCTCGCCGTCACCGCCGGTCATTCGGGTTAGGGTTCGGGGTGGGGTTCGGGTTTAGATTTGGACCGGGGAATGCGGCGGCATGGCTGTGGGTGGGGTTCGTCGGGGATGGCGGCGGAGGCGGCGGTGGCGCCGCCGGAGCCGAGGGAGGGGGTGAAGGTGGTCGGCCGACGGTGGAGGAGGGACCGCACCTCACCTCCTCGGGTTAGGGTGGGCAGAAATGGCGCGGCGGCGAGGGTGCCGCTGGCCAAGGCGGAGGAAGGAGGCAGCAGGGGCGGCGGAGGTGCATGGAGCACCGTCGGGTGCGGCAAAGGGGCGAAGAAAGGAGGTGATCCTGTCGGGGTGGACTTCCGATGGGATCCCGTTGTGTAGTCGCCCCCTTTTAATTAATGAGTTGAGTTTGAGCGCATTCTATAGCTTGGACAAAAAAAGTCAATTTGAAGCTAAGGTCAACTCTCTTGATTAAGAATAGTTTTACTCCATTATGCCAACAATAAAATCCAATTTTACAAAAATAATTATATTTATTGATCAGATGATTATAGTGAAAAAATGAAAAATCAATACAAATAGAGAAAACAAGAGGTCATGAATTATTATTTGCGTTACCAAGCACATATGCAATACTGGTTGTTGTATAATTTTCTTTTTTGAGTTTTTTGAGGGCAGCACGCTGGTAATCTTGTCTTGACCACTCCCTTAAATGGGATTTTCTTTTACAGAATTGGGCCCATTTGGGGGGGACAATAGCTGGTCATAGAAGTGGACCGAATTGCTTGCTATTTGGGCCTCGTTCAAATCTGTTTAATGCACAAAAATAATTTTATGGATGTGATAACAATGTCACAATACAATCCTGACAGTGACATTTTCATCCAAGAATTATAGACACTGAAAGCCGGAAGGGATACATTCAGACATCAGATAAATGGCATGAAGAAATCCAATCAAACTTCCAAAGGTGCCATTAGACAATCTTTAACCATTTTCTCTTCATTTCATTCCCTTCGCCATATTATTTCCCTTCATATCCCACCGTCTTCAACAACATCTCTTGGAAGAAATTCGTGAAGAAAACAGAGAGAGAAGTTCCTTCTGAAGAGAATGCACAAAGAAATTCCTCCTGAAGAGAACCGCGAAGAAATTTTGTTAAAGTATTTTGAGTGAGCAGAATCTCTTCGTGAAAGAAAAATGACCCCCCAAAGAGATACCGTTGGAGATGGGTCTTGCTCAATGCAGATTTTGTTCTGCCTGGATACCGGAGCTCAAAGCTATGGCCGTGACTAAAAAAACTATACTCCTATTACCTTGGTCACGAAGCCCAATTTCTGCTATGAATATCATCACTTTAGTGCATTATGTGTATACAGTTTGCACAGAAACAATGAAGGCTCTCAGCGCCCCTCCAGTGTTACGAGGCTCATGTCATTAACACAGCTTTCCCCTGCTCCATCAGTTATATAGTTCCTCTGTGAAAAGTATACGGGTTGCTTCGGCTGTGATAGCTCTATGGCTTCATTATCCAGGCTCGATACTACTGATGACATAAGCGGCCGAGCATTCGGGTTGTCTTGTACCGATAAGAGTCCAATCTGAATGCATCGTCGAACTTCTCCATGCAAATAGCTCTCAAGAATCGATGAATCGACCAGACCCTGCACGTTGTCATCCTTCCATAAGCTCCACACCTGAATCAATCAGTTGTGCGCCCATCAAAGCCTTCATTTTATACAAGATAAAAGTTTTGAGCAAGTGAAAGCACTTACATGAGCTATAAGGCCAAGAAAGCCAGTGGTTGGGCCGGTAGTGCTGATCTTCAAGCCACTCACAATCTCTAGGAGTAGCACACCGAAGCTATAGACATCAGATTTGACTGAGATGATGCCTTCCAGTGCATATTCAGGTGACATGTAGCCACTGTTTGGGCCATTAATCAGAACAATACTAACCTGGCTTGTTCAACCATAGAGATGAAATGATTGAAAGTAAGTACGCAGTAAATAACTCACAATGTTCCAACAACACGATTGGTATTTTCTTGTTGTTCGTTGCCACCAAAGATCCTAGCTGTACCAAAGTCGGATATCTTGGGGTTCATCTCAGCATCCAACAATATGTTGCTTGCTTTGAGATCTCTATGAATTATCGTCAATCTTGAATCTTGGTGGAGATAAAGAAGCCCTCTAGCTACGCCTTTTATTATCTTGAATCTTGTGGGCCAATCGAGCACTGATTTTCTTGAAGCATCTGTCATGGATAAAACCATAGGAAGCCTCTTTGTCAGTGGCAGACTGGCAGCTACATGGATATTCCTTTGACAGGCTGAGATTAAGGAAGAAGTGGCAAGAACATACCGAAAAGGAAGGCATCCAAACTTTTGTTAGGTAGGTACTCATAAATCAAGAGTTTTTCGTCTCCATGAATAGAGCAACCTAGAAGTTTAGCTAAGTTTCTATGCTGCAGCTTGGCGACCAAGTCCACTTCATTTTTGAATTCAACTACCCCTTGGCAAGAACCTTTGAAGAGCCTTTTCACAGCAATTTCTTGATCGCCTACCAACGTTCCCTGAATACACATGAAGGATTATTAGAATTGACAAACTAGGAATTTCATTATATCCTGCTAATATTATATTCCCACAAGCCTTGTTACCTTATAAACATAGCCAAATCCTCCTTGCCCGAGAATGTTGGATTCAGAAAAATTATCCGTTGCAGCAGCAATTTCTCTGAAGTTCATAAACGGGGATTCAAATTCTACCTTTCTATCGGCAAGAATATCAGTACTTGTATCTTCTCGAGTTAGTCTACTCCAGATATTCTTGCTGCATTGTTTTCCTGCAGGGATTTGTGGGTACTGTCTCTTTAGTTTTGCTTTAGACGTACTGAAGAGAAAGATAAAAAGAGAACCAGGAAAATATTATATTTACCTTTAGAACCGCGTGTCCAAATAAACCCTATGCACATGAGTATTATCAAACCTGACATAGTTGGCAGCACAATTTGTAGGGTATCAATCTTTCTCCGGCTACCTGCAAATTAAATCTTAATTAGTAGAGAGCCAACAAACTTCATACATGTTCCATGCTTTGCAGTGTGCACCACCAAATGGAAGAGTAATTCTTGAACCGCCTCTGTTTTTTTGTGATGCCTCACAAATATAGAATCCTTGTTTTTCCCAATCTTAAATTATGTTCTTTTGGGTTGATTTAAACGGTTGAATAGCTGAAATGGTTGAATTTTGAGAGCTTCTCAAGTTAGTCTCGAGAATCGGATCTATTTCATTTGACTTGTTTTTTAAAGTTTTAGTACCCAATTTTGAGACAACGAAAAAACAGATTCAAAAAATCCAAAGCATATGTCTTTTTAATATATAGATAAGCCATTAAGTTGTAAGCCGTTAAGCTGTTAAGCTCAAAATTAAGAACATAACCTTAATCCATTTTTAGTAGGCATCTCTTCAGAAAAGACAAGGAACAATTGATAGACCTACCCAACAATTAATTAAGACAGCAATCAGGAAGGCCGAAGCAATAAACCATACCTCTTGATCTGTTAACTCGAACGTAGAGGTTCTCTCCTCCTTGGTCACGCTTTGCCAGGTCGATCAAGTCCCCCATCCACAGCAGGCACATCGCGTCGTCTCCATCGATGGCCCTGATGCTCGTGTTGAAGTAGGCATACGCGGCGCAGGAGGAGCTGCTCCTGCACTCCTCGGTGCAGTCATGGAAGCTTCGGTTCTGGACATAGAGGAACTTGTCAGGGACCTTCATGCTCGGGAAGGCCAAGAAGCCGTCCCCAACGCTGGACCTGAGCGCCTCCCTCCGGCGGCATCCCTGCGAGTGCTCGCCATTGCTCCAAGCTTCATCGTCCCTGGGCTCAAAGCCATCGAGGCACTTGCAAATTGGGGCAGTTTCGGTGGTGTCGCAGTAGCCGTAGTGGCCGCAGTAGCCATACACGTCGCAGTCATGTGCAGGCTCTGTGTAGACAGGTCGCCATGCCGACGAGCCGAAGTCCCAGCTTAGCAGCGTGACCTTGCCCAGGTAGCTCATCTCCATCCTGATGAGCACGTCGGAGGAGGCGCCGGCCGGGACGCCGAAGCTCATGTACACCTCGCCGTCGGCGCGGTGCAGCGCCATGTAGATGGTGGAGTTGAAGGTGTCCGTGTACTTCCCGAGGAGGTCGCTCGTCCACACCGGGCTTCGCCGGCGCGGCGCCGAGCCGTTCCAGATGAAGCGCTGCAGGAGGCTGTCGGGGTCGGCGCCGTAGGAGAAGGCCCCGGGGGATGGGTCATGGCGGCCTCTCCAAGAAACGAGCCTCTGCAGCGGCTGCTGCGCCCGGTGGCTGAGCCTGAGGTTCATGCCGGGGAGGAGGTTGTCGGCCGGGTGGTCGAAGCTCTGCCACAGGATCCGGCCGCCGGCGGCCGGTGACCGGACGATGAGGTTCCCGGTGGAGTCCAGCACGGCTTCTGAAGAGATGGTGTTGTGTGATGACGATGAGGAGGAACTCTTGCTGCTGCTGATGCTGATGCCTGTGGTCCAGAGAACGCGGCCATGGCCGTCGGACAAGACGAGGTTGGAGCCGCCGGTCAGGGCGAGCGCCGCCGCGGAGGAGGAAGGCCCGGTGATCGGCGACGCGCGGTTGGCGACCCACACGACGGTGCGCTCGGGGATGTGGTTGTACCAGATGCCGACGTAGCAATGGTTCTTGGACGGGGAGAAGAAGCCCAGGGCAAAGGAGCCATCGTCGGAGACGAGGGTGCTGCCTGGGGAGAGCGGCCTGCCGGCGACGAGGCGGCTGCCGCCGGAGGCACACAGATGCGGCGAGCTGATCAATGGCCAAGAAAGAAGCAAGACGATGGCATACATGGGGAGGGAATGCAATTTCATGCTTGAACCTCTGGTTTTGCCTTGGAAAAATGGGTGTGTGTGGGCTCGTGGAGCTGGGGTATAGAAGCAAGCAGAGGGCGGGATGAAAGAGTGGTTGTGTAGTTCCAAAATTAGCATTTGCCACCTATTTCAGCTTAATCATGCTGCATTGGTATGACGAAACCCCTGGTTAATTTTAAGCTAACCACACACAGTACACAGGCATGACTCTGACTACAAATTCCAGACTGCAAAACAGAAGACATGGTCCTCCTTGTATGCAGGTCAGTGCATGTTTGTACGCTGGTAGAGAATTTGAGGAACATTTGAAGGGAAGTATACTTTTGTGATTATGAATTTTCTACCTATAGATGCCAAATCCAGGTATGCAACAAGCTTGTGCTGAAGTTCCAGCTGGTTAGCTGTACTATGCATATTGACACGCTGAAGGGTGAAACGGTAACAACTAAATAATTGTATCTATCTATCTATCTATTATATATATAAAGGAGGGAAAAAAAGCCACCACGTTCGTCCACATCATCCAAATTATTTCAGCCGTTCGATCAACAATGGGACCAAATTATAATGGCCAAGATCAATCAAAGAAATTCTCACATAAATCAATAAAAAAATAAAAGATCAATGCCGTTGATTTTATGGGGCCGGATTATAACGGCTTAGACTAAAAGAAGAATATTAGAAATTCGGATTAAATACTAAAGATGATATAATACGGTTATTTTATCCGTTCAATCAACTGTGGGACCAAATTATAACGGGATAGATTAATCAAAGGGAAAAAAAAGATCTATGCGGCTTAGATTAAAAGAAAATATTAGAAATTCATATTAAATACTAAAGTTGATATAATATATTAGAGATAAACTCTAAATCCGATCTAATATGTTAGAGATAGATTATAAGTTAGAGATAAACACTATTATACCAAAACAAATATATCCGCGCAAACACGCGGGCCACCTCGCGTCCACATCATCCAAATTAAATTCAGATTAAATACTAAAGCTGATATAATATGTTAAAGATAAACTCTATATGCCAAAACAAATCTAGCCGATCTGATATATTAGAGATAGATTATGAGTTATAGATAAACTCTATATGACAAAACAAATCTAGCCACGCAAACGCGCGAGCCACCTCGCTCGTTATATATATAAAGGAGAGGAAAAAGAAGCCGCCACATTCATCCACATCACCCAGATTATTTCAGTCGTTCGATCAACGATGGGACCAAATTATAATGGTCTAGATCGATCAAAGAAATTCTCACATAAAAAAAAAATCTATGCTAGAGATAAGCTCTAAATCCGATCTGATATATTAGAGATAGATTATAAGTTATAGATAAACTCTATATGCCTAAATCCGATTTGATATATTAGAGATAGATTATAAGTTATAGATAAACTCTATATGCCAAAACAAATCTAGCCACGGGTTTATATATATAAAGGAGGGAAAAAGAAGCCACCATGTTCGTCCACATCACCCAGATTATTTCAGTCGATCGATCAACGGTGGGACCAAATTATAATGGTCTAGATCGATCAAAGAAATTCTAACATAAATCAAGAAAAAAATAAAAGATCTATGCCTAGAGATAAGCTCTAAATCTGATCTGATATATTAGAGATAGATTATAAGTTATATATAAACTCTACATGCCTAAATCCGATCTGATATATTAGAGATAGATTATAAGTTATAGATGAACTCTATATGTAAAAATAAGTTATAGATGAACTCTATATGTAAAAACAAATCTAGCCGCGCAAACACGGGCCACCTCGCTCGTTTCACATAAAGAACCTACGTACATACACAAGGTTATTTTTAGATCTATCCTTACAATGGTAAGTTAGAAGACCAAGCCACCTGAGGCGAAGGGCTCTAGAGGATTTTGACACACCACACATTGGTTGTACTTGGTTTCCGCAGCAATGCACTCCATGGGTGCAAATCTGAATCAGTAGGACTAGATTGTGATGCATACATGGGCGGATCTAGGTGGTACCATCTCCAACCATATTCCATTCATTTCATTACCTTTCCAATTCTTTTTCTCATATTCATTCCCTTCATTTCCTACCATCTCGAACAGCATCCCTTCGAAGAAATTTACGAAGAAAACGGAGAGAGAATCTCGTTCTAAAGGAAATGCAGGAAGAAATTTTTTCTGACGAGAACCGCGATGAGATTCTGTTGAAGCATCAGAATTTCTTCGCAAAGGGAATCTAGCCACTGAAGGGACTCCCTTGGAGATGGTCTAAGAGCATCCACAATGGTTGAGACAACATCCATCTCTAACCATTGACACGTCACTTATAAAGATGACTTAAAAGACAACTCATAAAATAATAGAGATAGATTAGAGACAGCTGCATATTTTTTATACCACTTAATCACACACAAATTTTTTTCATTCACTTGTAGAGTCATCTCTTTCATTGAAGAGGGTTCAATTATCTATACGCACTCTTTCTAGTTCAAATCATTATCCATCCTATATGGCAAACCTTATAGACGGCTAGAGACAACTGATGTGTACCATTTCACATGCTCTAATACGTCTACACGCTTCTCGAGCAAGTCATTTCTTTCTTTTCCCACCAAGTCCGCAAGCCTCCTTCGGAGCATCTTACCTCCTTATTCTAGCGTCTTCTCGCGAATTTCTCATTCCAACCTTATCTACGTTTTGAAATGACATATGCTTTGGATTTTTTGAGTTTATTTTTTTTGCTGTTTCGAATGTGGGTCCTAACGCTTTAAAAAGCAAGTAAAATGAAATGGATCTGAGTCTCAAAACTATCTAAAGATGTTCTCAAAATTTAATCATTTCAACTATTCAACCGTTCAGATCAGCCGAAAAGAATAGGACCCATTGATGATGCAACTGAACCAAGGCTTCTCGACGGACGACGGTGAGGTCAAAGCACGACCCACTGCCTTCAACCAGGCCAGCGAGGTTCGTTTTACAACTGAAACCGGTGAACCGAAACGGGCCACCCGGTTCGGCCCATTTCATTCAGCCCACTGGGTGGACCGGTGCTGCGGTGCACTGTGTCCTAATTGTCCCGAGAAAAATCCAATCTTTCTCCATCCTCCTCCCCATCCGTCCTCCCGAATCCCAGCGTGCAATGTGCCAATGCAGGGCGGGCGGCCGAACGCGGCGGCGGGCGGCGGGCGGAGGGCGGCGAGCGGGCTGAGCTCCGGCGGCGTTGCGTGAGAGCGGCGCTTGCGCTTCAAAAGGTGCGTGCGTGGTTGAGCCCAGGTACGAATGAAACCCCTCTAGGTGTGCGACTTTGATTTGTGCATCGACATTGCTTACGGTTTTTTTTCCTTTGCGATTCTGCGATCGCTCGTGTGGTTGCGGAGTCGCGAGGTGTTTGATGATACGAGGCTGTTGTACAAGACTCCGCCGGGTACAGGATGCTCGTCAAAATGCCTAGTAGAAGAAAACTAGCCATTCGCCTAATGTCTCAAAATTAACTACTATTATTTTCCCTAAAAAAAGAAGCAACTTCGTATTATGGAACTGTGTGGTCTTTTTGAACGATTCCATTGTGCGGATTGTGGAAGGTGATGGACTATGGAGGGATGCAATGCTTTTGAAATAAATCAAATAATTGATTGATGAAATTATGAATGCAATACATATTACATTTTCACTCCAGCTAGCATCCAAAGTTAGTTTGGAACTGTCTTTGGGTGAATACTGAGGATATCAGTATATCCAAAATGCATTGGCTCACTGTAACTACTGAAACTTAACCTATGTACGTAAAGAAAAAAACAGCAGTCACAATAGTTATTTTAACTGCAAATGTGATTGCATACACATGCTTTCTTTTAGTAACCCTCAAATGTATTACATATGGTTCAAAGAACCAAAGAAAAGATAGCAAGGTTTGTAGTCACGGAAACTCTCTAAGCTATGCTTCTAGCGTCCCTCGAGAGCCGTAAGACTTACATAATTTACAGAATTTTCAATGTTTCCTCCTACTTCATTGCTGCCATGATTCCTCTGTGAATAATATATCGGCTGTTTTGGGGCTGGTAGCGCCGTGGCTCCATTCTCCAAAATGAACACAACCGATGACATGGGTGGCCGATCATTCGGATCATCCTGAACACACAAAAGTCCTACATGGACGCACTGCGAAACTTCAATAAATGAACAACTCTCCTGAATTAATGAGTCAACTAAATCCTTTGTGTTTCCATTATTCCAAATGCTCCATGCCTGAGTCACAATGTCAGCCATTGATTACTTGTGCATTTTTGTATAATCTGAAGAAACTTTAAGCACCTGTGATACTTACATAAGCTTTAAGGTTGGGAAAGTTTGTAAACAGCTGGTGTTTAGAGCTGATCTTTATGCCACTGACAATTTCCAAGAGTAACACACCGAAGCTGTAGACATCAGACTTGACAGAGAAGGCCCCTTCTAGTGCATATTCAGGTGACATGTAGCCACTACTCGTACCATTACCCAAACAATGTAACACATAATTGAAATTAGTTTGTAAAGAATTGTAACACTGAGTATATTTGTTGATGAAATTACTTACTATGTTCCGACGACTCGGTTGGTATTTTCATGATGCTGGTCACGTCCAAAAATCCTTGCCATACCAAAATCAGATATTTTAGGGCTCATGTCAGCATCCAACAATATGTTGCTAGCTTTGAGATCCCTGTGGATTATTGTCAGCCTTGAGTCTTGGTGGAGATAAAGAAGCCCTCTAGCTACCCCTTGTATTATCTTGAACCTTGTTGGCCAATCAAGCAAATGTTTCCTTGCATCATCTGCTGAGGTAGCACCAAATGGAACATATTGTTAGTCAAGCATGCTCCTCAATTAAAACTTCATTGGAAGAGATTTTATACTTCAGAAAAGAAATCTATATAAAATTTAGTAATATAGAGGAACTAAATTTTAAAAAAGTATAAAAGATCTTAATGTGTGTTCTCTTTAAAAAAGAACTAATGTCTGTAAAAACACTGCTCCATTTAAATATTTACAAGATTGACTTCAATGGAATCCAGAACGTACTGAAAAGGCAGGCATCCAAACTTTTGTTAGGCAAATACTCATAAATCAATAGCTTTTCATCTTCATGAATGCAGCAACCAAGAAGTTTTACAAGGTTTCTGTGTTGCAGCTTAGCAATTAGAATCACTTCATTTCTAAACTCTGCTACTCCTTGAGCAGAACTTTTACTAAGCCTTTTAGCAGCAATTTCAGTGCCATCTTCTAAAACTCCCTGCAGAATTGCATAATTCATTCAATCAGATAAGATGAACTTACCTTGAGTTGAGGAAAAGAAATAAACAGGCGTTTCTACTGCTGAAACTCTTTAAATAAGTCATATTATTACCTTATAAACATTACCAAAACCTCCTCTCCCAAGCATGTTGGAGTCAGCAAAATTGTTTGTTGCAACAGCAATTTTTTCAAATTTAAGAAACGGAAATTCTAGCTTTCCATCCCCAAGCTCATTAGAAATGCTCAAATCCCCTTGCATCCTTCTTTCCCATAATTTATTTCTTCTTTGTTTGGCTGACAAGAATATCAGTGCAATGTCTTAACAATACTTAACGTAATTATGCTTCACAGGATGAGAAAAAAATATGAAATGAAAGAAGCAGAAAAATAAAGAAGGAACAAACTTCTTGCTCCACCTCTGCATGAATGAATCCAAACAAGACATATGCACATGAGTGTCAGCAGGCTTGCTGGAACAAGCAGTGCAATTTGTAGCACCTTGCTCTTTCTCTTGCTTCCTGCACAAATGAATTCATGGAGAGAATCATGCTTTCAAAATTTGTATTTTATTAAATACTAAACATGAAAATGTTTCTTTTATAAGTTATAACGTAAAGATCAAGAGTTGCTTATATGATAGAAATTTAGCATCGCAAACTCGCTAGAAACCTTATGCTAATTTAGGGATACTACTAAGCTGTTTTTTTTCTCTTTATGCAGTGTAAAGTGAAATTAAATGATACAGATCCTGATTAAATGCCATAGAGTTAAGAGTTGTGAAATATCTTGTGGGAGGGTAGAAAACAACAGAGCCAACTTAGAAATTACATGGTTAAAATATTGGACTTTTTGGGAGGGAGGTGGAACAAGGGCAAGATAGTCTTTAAATTTTAATAATGACATGTATATGATTTTCTCAACTTAGCAATTACATGGTTAAAATATTCGACTTTTGAATGGCAAATCTTGAATAAGGTCGCTTTGCAATGGCATGTTGCCATATTGGCATGTATCTAAATAACCCAATTATTTTCAGCCTTAACGGATTTGACAGCACCTCTCTTGTTCTTTCTTTTGAAATAAAGAGTTGGATTGGATTTCAGAATCATGTTCTCATTCTGATTGCAAAATTGGCTATGGGGAGACATTCAAATTTCTCTTTAACCTAACGAAAATATTTCCTGCTTAACAATTCAAGATAAATCATGAATATGCTTATGCTAATCTAAATTTAAGTTCTGAAATGGTCAAACATATCGACAGACCCGAAAATTGGCGATGATTCATAGATTCACCTATCTTGAAAAATAGAACATGAAAGGAAGGAATTGTACCGCTTAATCCATTATGCCGAACATATAGGTCCTGAATTTGCTGATCTGTGACACTTGGCTTCTCTGTGTCAATCATTTCCCCCATCCATACAAGGCACCTTGTGTCATCCCCATTTATAGCCCTGGTTCTCATGTTGGCATAAGCATATGCCACACAGGAGCAGTTTCTGCTGCAATCTGCCACACATTCATCAAAGCTTGTATTCTTAACATACAAGAACTTGTCTGGAACCTTCATGCCTGTCAAGGTCAAGAAACTATCTCCATGGCCACATCTTATCAGCTCCTTTCGAATGCATCCCTGCGAAAATTTGCCGCTAGCCCACTCTTCTTTGTTATTTGGCTCAAACCCATCGAGGCACTTGCATGTTGGCATATGCTCCGTGTTGTCACAATAACCAGACGGTCCACAATAGCCATATGTGCTGCACTGATAGGCAGGCTCTGTCATCAGGGTAATCCATTTTGAGCTGTCCCAGACTAGCAATTTTAGCATTCCGGAGTATTCTATTTTGAGTATCACAGGCATCAAGCTACTAGACATCCTCCTAAATGACATGTAGATATCATCATCATCGCGCTGAACCGTCGTATAAAGACTTGATCTGATGATCTCCAGGTCACCCCAGCTGGGCCAAATTGGGAGTCGCCTGTATGGTCTTGAGCCATTCCAGATGAAGCGCTGGAAAATGCTGTTTGGGTCTGCACCATAGGAGAAGCTTCCTGGCGACGGGTCCTGTGGGTCCTTCCAAGGTATGAGGTGGTCCAGCCCATGTGTCCCATGGCTGATCCTGAATTTCATGCCAGGTATGAGAGTGTCCGTCGGGTGATCGAAGCTCTGCCACAAGACCGTGCCATCTACTGAGGATTGGAGGATGAAGTTCCCAGTGTTGTCAAGAGTGGCATTTGCTCCGGTGCTAGGCGAGGTGATGGCACTTGTGTTTGTTGTCCAAAGAACGCTCCCGCCAGTGTTGGACAGGACAAGATTAGAATCACTGCTCAAGGTGAGCTTTGCCGATGTGGTATCCAGAACTGGGATGGCACGGTTGGCAACCCACACGACAGTCAACTGTGGGATGTTCTTGTACCATATGCCAACGTGATAGTGTTTTTTGGTGGAGTTGGATGTGGAGAAGAAGCCCAAAGCAAAGGCCCCATTGTCAGACACGAGAGTGCTGCCAGCATAGAGTGGCTTGCCTGGGGCGAGGAGGTTCTGGGATGCACAGGTCAATGAGCTGAATGACCAAGCAAGCAGCAAGAGGATGCTGTGCGTGGGAAGAAAATCCATGAGCCTTTTGCTTGCCATGCTTGTGAATAACATGTGAATGTGCATGGGAAGATATATAACCCTGAATGAGGTTTCTTCTTGATACAAGGTGTGGAAGAGCCAGGTCGTTGCATCTTTGTCTACCTATGCGAAGAGTTAATGCAGCCAACTCCCTGCTGTTATCGTTCTTTTAGCAAGACAACTGCTCTCTTTTGATTACAAGGCCTAGAAGGGCATATCCAATTATCCTAACTTGGAACGTCGTACTATTGTAGCAAATAAAATAGTCAATTATTCTAACTTGGAACGTCGTACTATTGTAGCAAATAAAATAGTAGAAAGAAATATAGATAAATAGCGAATATGTGATGTAAATAGTGGCTGGGATGTCCCAAGTTAGGATGCCATTGGTTCTTGGGCTCTCTGTTTTGTAGTTTGCTTTGGTTTTGTTTGATTGAGTTATTTTTATCATTTTATACAAGACAAACCATTTAGCGTAAAATTTTGTAATATTTTTGAGCTTCGTGCGATTTTTTTAAAGATCTCCAAAATATTCTTTATGGTAATTTTAGCTTTTTCATCTCTCTTTTAAAGATCTTTAACTTTTGGTTCGATCAAACTAAGCCAAGCTGCCGATCAAATAGGCCCTTGATCAACCTATGCGAAGAGTTAATGCTCTCAACACCTACTTTTGCTAACCGGGTCATTGGCTCGTTGCATCTTTTCAACAAAGTGGGGGCTCAATTTCTTTTTAGCTTAACAGTTTAACGATTTATCTACGTTTTGAAAACACATATGTTTTGAGTTTTTTGAATCTGTTTTTTCGTTGTTTTGAAGGTGGGTCCTAACGCTTTAAAAAACAAGTCAAAAAAATATATCCGAATCTCGAGACTAGCTCGAGAAGCTCTCAAAATTTAATTATTTCAGCCGTTCAGCCGATCAGCCGTTCAGATCAGCTCAAAAGAACATGACCTATCTTTTTGAAGGGTCAATGCAGTCAACCCTTGTTTGGATATGCACGGATGGCAAAGCTGTCATACTGTTGTTTTCCGCGTTGAGACTGTATAAAGGACACTGAGGTTATAGTGACAGTTCAGCGACGTTGCCTGCAGAACTACAATGTCAGGTTGTAATTACTAATCAGCCCTTGAAGGTAATTGCAACTGATGAGCGTCAATGCTGGATTCTGGTAATTGCAAGCAACTTGCCAAATCGTCTGATTTACGAAATAATGATGTAATGGTTGAATTCTGAATGCTACAACTTCATTTCATGATAGCAGTGCCACATTTCATTCTGGGGTGTATTTCTGAACCGAGGATACGCATTGCTTCTCTTTTACAGCACTTTATGTTATCTTGGAAGCTGGCGATGAAGAAAAAAGGCCAATTATATGGAGTCCGAGAGAACCTTGCATTCGAGCGAATCCTGTAACCGGATTGTATGTGTCCAAAAGGTGCATCATTCTCTGCAATAAAACAACGAGAAATTACATACATGTCACGTAGAGTCGCATGTGAACATAAATGACACCGCAAATTACATACACGTCACATAGAGTCGCATGTGAACATAAACGGCACCGCAAAGTTCTTTATACCATAGATGCTATTATAAAACATGGATACGTGTATATATGTCATCACCAAAAACTTGTAAGATAATCTAATGTTCTATCAACAAATGGTCTGACGGATGGGTCCTACGTGTCACCCTCCTTTTCTTTTTCCTCTCCCAACTCTCTCTCCTCTACACAGCTTCCTCTTTTCTCTTCGCCAACTCTCTTCTCATTTCTCTCCTCCTAAGAGCAACTCCAACTCCCCCTCTATATTTCCCCTCTAAAACACTATTAGCGTCCCCTCTATCCATCCTTTTAAAATTTCTTTATAAATTACACTACCCTCTAAAAGATTCTTTCCCTCCAGCAATCCCTCTATATCTCCTACAGTACTATAGAGGGCACCTGGATTTGCTCTAAGGGCATTCTCAACGCCACCTTCATATATCCCCTATCTCAACAGTATTCATCCATTTTTCTATTATTTATCTATCTCTCTATATTTTTCTTTCTTATATTTTATTCCCTACTATTGATATAGTAATGTTACGGATCATATAGATGCAGCATTGGAATGCCTTAACTACCTCGTCGGAGCAGCGGATCACGCCTCCTACCGAGCTTGTCTAGGCTGCTCAGTGGCGGAGACAAGGGGGGATGGCAGGGGCCTGGCCCCCCCTATGAGCTGTGTGCAATGCTAGTATATAGGATGTTGTATCAAACTTAAGCTCATATAATTAATTTACATGACTAATTTCAGTTCTAAAAAGTTTGCTATCTAGTCGTCCATCGATTAAAATCCCGATTAAACTTCTGATTTTTGTACAAAATTCAAACAGTGTTCAAAAAACGTGAAATAAATTTCATAATTCTTCTAAAATCGAGAGCAACCCATTTTAAATACTTTTTAAATTTTTTGATTTTTTTCACTTTTTCAATTTTTTTATATGAAACTAAGAGAAGGCACTTATGGAACTTATCCATATACTAGCGAAACTTGGTCGTATGCTTATGAAACTTGGCAGTGTGCTGATGAAACGTGATGAACTTGGATGAAATTTCGATGTAACCTGATGAAACTTGGGTGAAACCTGTTGAAACTTGATGAAACTTGGTGAAACTTGAAAAAACTTGGATGAAACCTGATGAAACTTGACAGCTCGGCAAAGTTTTACGAGTATGAAACCCAAGTTTTACTAGACAAAACCCAAGTTTCAGTAGGCGAACCCCAAAGTTTCACCAGATAAGTTTGAAGGATTATATGGCAACATATATCTTGTTTTGTTCGTAAAAATACGAGGAACACGTTGGTGCAAACGGTTTGTCGATTGGAGCATCCAGTCAAAAATTATAGTTGTCGAAAGAATAAAAAGACCGCGGGACCCACCCGCATGCAGCATGCCGCGCCCCCTGGCGCCTTTCGCGGCGCGGGCGCGAGACCGGACGGGCCGGCCGGCCGGCTCAAAGCCTTTCCGTGAACTTTAAGCTGCAGCTTATAATCTGATTATAAGCTGAAAGAAACATAGCCTTAACTAACTACCTCGCCGGAGCAACGGATTAATTGCGCCTCCCACCGAGCTTGTCTGGGCTGCTCGTCCTGGGACCTCCACCTCCTTAAGACCCGCAAGGCGGCGTTCCTTGACCGCCCCAAGCCGGCGATAGTGCACCGCGTCACCTACGATGGCCAAGACTTCTCCTTACCCACGTATGGGCCCTACTGGGACTTCTTGAAGCGGTCGTGTGTCCACGAGCTCTTCGTCGGCCGCACCCTCGCCCGGCTCCACCATGTCCATCACGAAGGGAGTCTGTGATGCTCGTCGCCCTCCAGTGGTGCTCGCTGCCCTTTGGTGGAGCTCGCCGGTCACTGGAGTTGGGGGAGTAATCGGGGGGAAGGAGGAAGAAGAAAAGAGTATGATATGTGGGTCCACTCGTCGGGTCATATTTTCGATTGTATTTTGGGCTCGTATGTCCTCTGTTCTCTATGATAGCATCTATGTAGGTTTAGACACTATAAAGGTGTCTACGACATAAGAGACTTTGCGGTGTCATTTATGTTCAAAGGCAACTCTGTAGTGGTAGTATGCAATTTTTCCAACAAAAAAGAAACAAAGCAAGACCAGCAGGTGACTGAGAAGTGACCATGAAATTAGAGAAACCATCTTCTAGCCCTCTGGCCTCTCTTTGATTCACATTTTGGTTTGATTGAGTCAATAATTTATCATTTGTTGTCAAGGTTAACTCAGGCGAGTGAGGTGCTAGGTGACGCCTAGGTAGGGGCGGATCCACCGGGTTGCCAGGGTGTTCCGAAGATCTGCAACCCGGCCCATTAATTACCCCCACCCGGCCCACGCAGTCATGCTGTAAAAAAGGCCCATTGATCCCTATCGTTGTGTTTGTAGAATTGTTAAAATTGATCTCAATCCCTAAGAAACGAAAGGAGGAAGACAAGGAGCAGCAGGCAACGTCGGCCAAGGACTAAGCCACTAAGATTAAGATTTCTAGTCTCTTCTGGGTTTGATTAATGCATTTGTATTGTTAATTCAGTCTAGAGTAGATAGAACGAGGAATATTTGTGTGGTAATATTCCTTCAACGGGTTCTCTAAGTTTTTGGGAGTTATCCATCAAAAATTGGATCTCGGCTATACTACGGAAGTTATAGATCTTGTTTTATCTTTTCATAGAGTGCAAGAACGCAAAAAAAGAATAGGCAGGCCAAATATTATGGTGTTTTCGGTCTTGTTGTCCAAACTAGGTTGTAGGTACAACTTACATCTTAGGTTTCTATTTTCTTTGAGCTTCAATGCTTGGTTCTACAATGGAAAAGTTCGGTGACGACATTAGTTTTCCATAGAGTTCTAAAACACGTGAAATAGATCTATGGTTTATACGTAGTTGTGGTAGCCCATTGGGCTTATTGTTCAAGCCGACCCACTAAAGGGTGTATAAGGAAGTTGGTAGGGGAGCGATGGTTTCTCCCTGGCAACGATAACCTAGCCGCCGCCCCATTCTTGCATGTCGCCGACGTCGCCGCACAGCCGCTGCGCTACCGTCGTCCCTATGGCCACACCGCCACCGTCCAGTGGACGCCGCCTCCGTGTACGTCGCCTTCACCAAGCAGCCGCGTCGCCGTGCCCACGCCGTGCAGCCGACACCGCTGAGTTGTGCGCCGTCGTCGACGTGCCATGCTGCTGTCGCCCTGCTATCTGTCTTGGAGGCCGAAGGGAAGAGGCAAGGGGAAGAGGTGGTAGTGAAGGAGGAAGGTAAAGATTGAATTTAGGGTTTGTTCTCCATATCGTTACTCTTGTTTATTGCTGCATAGGGTGTGATTAGGAAATTTCCCATGGAATTACTGCCCGTTAGATGTTAGTTTGTGGGTATTAGCGATGACTAGTGGTGGAGGATGAAATTTAGCAGGATGATCACTTATGCAGCAACTATCAAAGAGTTTTTGGCATGTTTATGTTGGAAATCAGCACTCGATCATATGGTAAAAGATGAGCGTAACGGTTTTATCTTTGTTTTGACTATATGAACGTGGAAATCTAATTTGGGATGTAAGAGTTCTAAACGTTTTAGTGTGGCTGTCCAGAATTCCTATTTTACTGAAGTTCGAGGGTTTTAGTGGTATAAAGGGGATGGGTTATTTGGAGAGAAGGAAGGGATGCACGTAGGTACGATATACTTTATCTGTTTCCTTGCTTGTGGGAGTACTGTATTGAGTTTCATCGCATTCTGTAGGTGGTGGTGCGACTTCGTCGTCAACCGTACGTCGTACGAACTCCCGTGATTAAAAAGGCAAGTATATGTCATTTTAAAGGTTTAACAGTTGATGAATGTTGCTTGGTGAAATTAATGTTACTGATGCAATGCAAGTTCCGTGTTTTTTGAATTCGTTTAATTGCATAGTTGCATCTCTCGCATTGCATATATATGATAGGACCTACCCTCGGATAGGCATCCCACTGACGTGGGAGGGAAAGTCCTACTTTGGTAGGCACTCCACAGGAGTGGAGTATTTGGTCCCCGCCTGAATAGGATGAGCAAGGGTGTGCACCGACGTGTGACACTCTAGCTATACCGGTATGGGCTCACAGATACAGACACATAATGCATTGCATTGCATTCAGTTTTGAACAGAGGGTGTTACAGTGACAGTGACGTGATGGATATGGATTGGTATTAAGCCATTTGGTATTCTTGAGTTATTTTCTTTGTTTAATATATATTTGCTGAGTCGTGGACTCATCCTTGTTTCTGTTTGTTTTTAGGTGATCGATGAAAGCGACATGCATGGGGGTCTAGTACAGCTCATTTTTGGCACAAGAACATTCACACCTTAATATAATTGATGGACTTAGCAAATCTAGTTATGATTCCTGTTTTGAATGGAGATTTATGGTTATGCGATTCATTGGATGATTGACTGGTTCATTTACTTAATGTCCTCGTTGTCGTTATTAAAGGTTATGATGATTGGTTAATTGTAATAATCTTCGCTGAGATGGACCCATGCGTAGGTTTTGGTTTACTATTGGTGTCAGGGTTAGTTTCCCTGACCACTTGATGTCGATGGTTGATTACTTGTGCATCTATTTAAACTGTTGTGTATGGATTATTGTATTTTATGTGGAGATGCTATCGAAATTTGTAATTTTTTGTAGAGTTAGTAATATTTCGAGCCCGATCGGGTTGGGGTGTTACAGTAGTGGTCATTTAAGTGAAGCTGTCGAGGTGTTGACAACGTCAAGTTGGACCACCCTAACCTAAAATCCTAGATCAGCCACTGTGCCTAGGTGGCCAAACTGATCTGCATGCGAACAATTGTTTTCACAATAATGTCTGATTATTTTCAATGTATTAGTATTATATAACATAGAAATGCATCTATATGCCATTTTTAAAATGTTAGAGGATAAATGTCATATTTATATGCGCCACCTTGAATCTCCTAATCACCATCTCGGACCGCCTAAGCAAGCTAGCCGCTAGGTCACTGCCTAGAGGAACCATGATTTTTGTACAAACTATTAAGTGTAACGTCTTATAATAATTTTTTCGAGCTTTGGGGGGTGTTTCTTAAATATTTCGAAGATATTTTTTCAATAATTTATTAGCATTTTCATAATTTTTAAAGAATATAAAATTTGGCTCAACCAAGCCAAAACAAACTCCGAGTAAAAAGGCCCTAAGCATTGCTGCACTGTTGCCTATGGCTAGTTTTGATTTGGACTGGCTACAGTCAAAACTACCCAGTTCTCATCTTTTGTGAACACCTCTATGGTACACATCGAAAATATGGTATTATATTTTATATTATGGTGAGCTGCACTATATGACCACTATTGTTTCATCTGAGAAAGTGATAAGCCAATATCATTATCAAAACCATGATTGGTCTGCAGATGGCCTAAATCGATATTTGGCATCGTCTAATAGGATATCATTTATTTAAAATACAACCCTTGAGGAACTGCAGGCAGGCAGTGATATGATACATAGATTTCTGGCAACAACCTCATGTAGACTATTGCCTCCTCCTGCTGAAAAGACTACGGAGAAATCTCATAGTACGATGTGGCGGATAACTCGTTGGGGTCTCGAAGTTGCTCCTCTAAGGTAGCAGGTGCGGAAGGAGTCGACGCATACGCATCAGCCTCATGTCGCGGAAATCCTGCCAAAGCACGTCCAGGAAGGGTTCTTTTCCTGGCGGTGTGGCGAAGCCTGCGGAATGGTGGAGGACTTGGCGGCGAGCTAAGTGCTGGCACAGGGGTGTCTCCTTCTCTTGTATAGAACATAGGCAGATCACCATCCAGTTGCGTGATCGCAACATCTCTCTCCTGACGACATGCCTCTAAGGTGTTCTGGATGCGCAGAGCACGACGGTGCAAGTTCCTATGTGCAACCTGCTCATTAGCTAGAATGGAGCGCAGGAAGTCAATCTCCTCTATTGCCCCATGTTGGGCATGTTGTGCTCCCTAAGCAAGATGAGCTAAGTATACTGTCCTTTCATCAGGAACAAGTGCATTGACCTCTGGCTGCATCTGATGCCTAGTGTCTAGCGCTAGCCCACACGGCCCATTGCTAGGTAGATGATCATAGTCCCGACGCATCCTTGTTAAGGCCAAGGATGCATCGTCACTGATAGCATATTCTACATGATCTCGTGGTATCTCCATGCAGAATCTATGCGCCAAGCTGTCTAGATACGTATGGTAGATACGGACCTCAACTATGTAACTAGGCCTAGTTAAAGCTCTTACAGAAGCCCAAAAATAACGGGGCAACTCAGAAAAACCCAAAGCAACAGACATGTGCTGAAGAGCCCCAACATACTCACTCCGCTGACCAATTAGGTAACACACGGAGGAGTCATACTCATTAAATACCACCTTAGACATCTACAAAGGATAGGGTTATACCTCATATTAGTAACAAGGTTAGAGAAAGATAAATATAGGGATTAGAATGGCATTTCTATGAAAATTAATACCGATTGCAGCATGCTTGCCCATGAACATGATGAAACCACACATCCTAATAAAATAAAGGAATGTCTACTATATAATGATATCATCACATTAACAGAGCGGTCAAGCATACAGGTGATACAATTCATGAAAAATATGGCACAAGTCAAGATCATAGAAAAATTTGAGAGTGATCTAGTGTAAGCAAAAATCCTTAGTTCACTGGCCAATTCTAGGTTTTTTACAGTCATATGCTCTGATACCAGCTCTGACAGGGCCTTAAATTTGTTTACCCTTGAAACCCGTATTGTGAAACTGCACTAGTCCCTGGACCAGTACACTAGTGCCCCACGTTACATAGCTGGATCAACTCATACAATATCAAAATATCTTTATTATACACTGGGAGTATTAACCAAGTTTTTGTACTTATTTACAATAAGGTCGACATAACGTTGTTTATATTACAGCAAAAGAGTGTTTGCGAGCAGAAGCCTGATTCAAATTTACATTTGAGAATCCCAGACTATGTATGTGACCCCAGACTGCAGGATAGCCTAAGTCTGGCGGTGATCATCAAACGCTGGATGATCAACTTCCTCATGATAGGCCAAGTCACCGTATTCTGGATCTCCGTAATCTAAAAGAGTGATTGGGTGCGAGGGTACGTAAGTGCGAAATCAAACCGTACTTGCAAGTTAACACCGTCCTTAATGCATATTAGTGATAAAGGCTATTGACGGCATGCTCACCGCTCAACCACTGCGGATCACACCCCTGGTCAGATTTCTCGTCTTGCTAGCCTTTCGGCCGAGCTCGTTTCGATTGAGCGCTGGACGCAGCAAGGAGCAACACGCGGGGATTACCCAGGTTCGGACCCCCTTGCGGGTAATAGTCCTACTCCTGCTGAGCCTTAGCTCTTTGGTTGTGGTTGAATGGAATGTGTTTACAGAGTGTTTCGAACGCACGTATGCTAGTGCAACGCCCCTTCTTTTTTCCTCTCCCCCTCTCCCTCTCTCTCCACCCCTTTTATACAAACTTTGAACCGGCGGAGAGAGCCGAGGGGGTAGGCAGTACAGTACCCTTGGTACAATAACAAGACACGACAGGAGAGACGAAAACGTGCTGCCACCGCGTCGCGCGGCGCCGCCCTCGCGTGCTTCGCCACTGACCCGCGCAGTCACACCAGTGAGGCTGCGGGTGGGGCCCGGTCTGCTCCTCCTGACGCGGGCGGCCATCTCAAGCAAAACCTTCTCTCTGCTGGTCGATTCTTCTGCGCCACAGTGACAGCCGCTCAGACTGGCAGGGGTCACTGTAGCGGTAATCATGTCTTCAGCTGTCTGTCCGCGCGTGATGTCGCATTAAATGCGCTCGTCCTTCGCAGCAGGGAGAGCCTTCGACCAGAAGACTCCTTTCGGGATGTTCCCTGCCACGCGGGCCCACCCTGACGCGTGGGGCCCTCGCCTGGCCTTCAGAGGGGGCTCGCCCACGCACCCGCCTGGCGCGTGGGGCCCTCGCCTCGCCTTTAGAGGGAGCTCGCCCACGCGCTGGGGCCTTGCTCGCCCGCCTGACGCGTGGGGCCCTCGCCCGGGGCCCTGAGGGGCTCGCCCACGCGCTGGAGCCTTGCTCGCCCGCCTGACGCGTGGGGCCCTCGCCCGGGGCCCTGAGGGGCTCGCCCACGCGCTGGAGCCTTGCTCGCCCGCCTGACGCGTGGGGCCCTCGCCCGGGGCCCTGAGGGGCTCGCCCACGCGCTGGAGCCTTGCTCGCCCGCCTGACGCGTGGGGCCCTCGCCCGGGGCCCTGAGGGGCTCGCCCACGCGCTGGAGCCTTGCTCGCCCGCCTGACGCGTGGGGCCCGCTTGATCTTCTCAGGACTCTTTGTACCCCGGTATTTATTACACCGACAGCTATATAGTGGAGTTATGGTTATTTTCTTTGTAGAAAAGCCAATTTTAGAATTAGAAGATATTTTTAAAAGTCTATACTTAGCCATTTTTGGAAAGACATCTCCAAAAAAATGTCGAGGAGAGATTTGTCATAAAGTTCATATATTCATTACTCAAGTCACACAGGCACCCTCTATTTACCATTCCCGTATCCCATCTTCTTTCACCACACCATCATTTCCGGGTCGGCAATCCCCGTTGCGAACCATCATCTCACCGAGTTCCCACGAACTGGTAACCTAACCCACCTCGAAGATTGCAGTTCAATGGATGGCATTGGTCCCTATAGTCCACCTCGGTAGATAGAGTCAGATCACTACACAAGTGATGGCATAATTCACCTTCCCCTCAGGTTGGCAAAAAGGCTACACAAGCCTGTTAGGTTACACAAACCTATATATGGTTACACAAACCACTAATCCTGCGCTACCGCACGATGGCCACGCGTTGTGGTGTTAGGAACTAATTCTTACATAAATAAAATGGTCAGCGACTTTCCTCTATGCCCAACACATGAGCATCCTTCCAGACGAGCCCAAACTCCATCTGGTTATTCCACCTTCTCATATTTACCTCTTACATAGGTAATTGTTGCATAGATGATACTTCTGGGTCCACCCTGCCTATCACCCTTCTATTCCATCAATCCCATCCCCATTTCCCGTTAACTGTACATCACAGCCCATAGTTCAAACCAATAACACATTCACATATGCAGAGCGAAATCCATCATGATCAAGGTATATATTGTCATCATGTCCACCGATGAGTTTTGGCTCATCAGTGCTGGATTGATTACCCGATTAAATCATTGAGACCTAAGTAAGTCTAAGTAGGTTTTACTCAAGACTACGAAGTCTAAACGTTTTATTAAATATGTGGACAATCAATCGGTCATGATATCAAGGGATCATGTATGGCGATCAAAGGTAACAACGGCAGGGCATGATTATATCATGAATAGCAAAGCAGGCAATATCCAAAACATAGTAAGCAGCAATTTTATATTTCAAATAAGATAGTTTAGTAAAACATGGGTAAAAGAATGAGCTAGGGTAAATAAGATAGTTTAGTAAAACATGGGTAGAAGAATGAGCTAGGGTGTTAACTCGCCTTGAGGGTCAGTGGACTGCACTTGACTAGCTTCCGGGAATTCTTTTTTCAAAACTGGCTCGTCTATTAGAATAGAGATGTCAGATTAATAGATATTCTAACCAAAGTACATGCGAAGATGCAAGGCTGAGTATCAATCCTAGACGATAATGCTAGGTTTTGGGTGTCTGGGAAGATTAAGGGTGAATTTACCAAAATACCCCTAAGAATTTCCCCTCTGGAAAAATGTGGATAAGCTTTTACGTATTTCTTATTTAATATATCCAGAGCCTCTTCTATAGTCCAATACCAAATGCATAATTTTCCCGGGGTGTAGAGTGTTCCTAGGATTTTTTTGTGCTTTTCTGGAAATTTTTGGAGCTATTCTACTATTTTTAATAAATGGATTTGCATTCTCGGGATAATCTAAATCAGTTAAATCCAGGAAAAATCCTTTGGAACAGTAACGGGCCAAGCCCATCACTGTGCGAGGCGTGTCAGGATGGCGCGGCTCAAACTAGCGCAGCGCAGTAGGCCGAAACGGCCAGTTCGGCCGCGCGCACCAGGCGGCCACGTCGAAGGCGCAAAACTAGAAGACACCTCCACTTAACCCGACGCATGGGGCCAAGGGCCCACTGGCCAGCGACTCAAAATCAAACAATGGCACCCACCTCCACCTAGGGTTCCATGTGCTTGAGAGATTGAGAGGGAGAAGAAGAGAGGAAGGAGAAGAAGAAGGTGATCCCTACCTCCTCCCATCATCTCAAGGTTTGCCCCCATCTCCCATGGTGTTCTTGCCCTAGTCTTCATGGGGAGAGAGAAGGGGTAGTGGTGAGAGACGATCTCGATCTTGTGCTCTTGGGATTTCGCCGCCGGAGAGATCGTCGTCACGCCACGAGCTTCATCAACCGTACGACTACATCCGCTCCATCCGTTGGAGGCACAAGTCCGCCGTGTGTCGGCGGCCATCTCCGTGTGTCGGGGGTGCCACGGTGTCCGTGTGTCGGAGCCAAATCCTCCATGTGTTGGAGGTGCCTCATGTGTTGAGGCGAAATCCACCGTGTGTCGGTGGTCGGTGCCGTGTGTCGGTGCCGGTGGGTGTGAGTGCTCTCGCGTGTGAGAGAACTCGCCTCCGTGTGAAGGTTTGGAGCTCGCCTACCATGTGTTGGTGAAGAGCTACCACGAGTGGATTGAGGGCTAGGGACGAAAGGGTCCCGACTTCTCTGTGTGAGAAGTTTCCTCAACGGAGACGTAGGTGCTCATGTGTTGAGCACCGAACTTCGGTAAACAACTCGGTTTGCGTCTCCTCATCTCACTCGCTTAATTACGCATATTGTCTTGACCGCTTGCATGTGAGTGCCATCGAGCCTCCTAATAGTCGCTTGAGTTCTATTGTGATCGCTTCCGCACCTAGACATTAGGGATTAATCGATAGCTTGGGTAATCACCGGACTAAGCAATCACTCAAACAAGTTTAAAATTTGAATTAGGAGTCCGATTCACCCCCCCTCTCGGCCTAGGTTCCTTACAGTCGCCCGGCTCGGGGAGAGGTCGCCCACACCGGCTCGCGCTCAACTCGTCTTGGCGCGCGCGCGTGTGGCCCTGCCTTTCTCTTTTCTCATTTTTCTAATTGGGAGAACCACAATCCAACTATTTAAGTTGAGATATTCTCCTCCCAATTTCCCGTAGTATTAAATGGGCCTCTTGGAATTTCTATTAAAATAATTAAATGGGCCAACCCCATAATTATTCTAACAAAACATGCACTGTGCTTGGAATGATGACGTCATCATCTTCAACCTCTCGCCGGCGCGCGCGACCGTGAGTAAAAACCACGGCTTGCCAGCGCTAGGGACTTTGCCATTAGGTGTAGATGCTACCTACGGGCTCAGGAAGACAACGTGCATCTAATGATGCCCATGGCACGGCCAACGGTGACTGGACGCGGCGGCGTCATTGCCAGCGGCGGTGAAGCGGCTCGGCATCAAACAGCGGCGGCGCTACCATACATTTTTTGCTAAATTAAAGAGAGGGGAAGCTCGGGGAGGCAAGAGCATGCTTACCGTGGCCTTGGAACGGAAGGATCATGGCCGAATTGGCTTGACGGTGTGCGACCCCGAAACGGCACCAAGCAGGGCAATGACGGCAAGCAAGCTCCGGCGAGGCACTGTCCAAATTAGTTGAGAGGAAATGGAGAGGAGTTAGAGTAGGTCCTACGGGCGGGAGGAATCGGATCGAACCGTACCGTAGAGAGAGAAATCGACGGCGACCGGTTTGGCTCGGCTTAGCTCCGACTAGCGATTCCAGCCAATGTGGCTGCTCCGGCGGCGTCGGCGTTGCTCGGCGAAGCACCGGGAGGCACCGTGGATGTCAGAGAGTAGGCGGAGATGCTCGAGAACGAAGGAAATGGAGGGAAAGGGAAAAACCGAGGCGGCGACGGCATTTTATACCGGCGGGGGGCGGAGAGGTCGAGGCCCGGCGGTGCCAGCAAGGCGAGCTCGAGCGGTGACATGCTAGGTGTTGTCGCGAGCTTGAGCCAGCACCCTGCATATCCTTGGGCGCTCGACACCGAGGCAAGGAGAGGGAGGCGGTGAGCGACACCGAGTGAGAGAGAGAAAGCGGTGGGAGAGAGAGAACCACAGAGAAAAGAGAGTGGAATGGGCCAAGATCAGCTCAGTTGGAGCCCAACCCGTGAATAGCTTTGGAATTTGATTTTTCACCTAATTTGCTTAGGAATTTTAAATTCTAATGAATTTGATCAATTTTGAATCTTGGCCCAATTTTTAGGTGTTACAGGAATCTTTAGAATTCACGCGTTAGATTAATCAAAGTTTCTGCTGCTCTCTTGGACCGATGACAATTATTATGCATTTTAGATTAATTAAAGTTTGTGCTGCATGTTTGATTGATCGAAGGCAACGAGTGTACACTGTACAGATGCGTCGTATGTTTGCTGGGCTCTAGCTGCGTTGCCTGGTTATTACTGGTTAGAAACGGGTGGGCTGCTGCGAGAGGCATGATGCATCCTGTCTTTGATGGGCTCTGCCGCGTTGCAGTTGCAGTTTGGTTCGCTGAAGAGGACGCCGAAAAGGGAACTCCATTTGGCATGGAGTACAGGTTTCTCTTGCAGGATGCTGTTGATTGCCAAAGAGTGGCTATACTCATGATTCTAGAGCTTCATGAGTATGATCTGCACTCATTATATAATTAAAACCGTTGATTGTTATGGGTCAAGATTATAACGAATTATAATAAAAACGATTTCATATGAAAACTCAGCAAAAGAAAAAAAATTGGAATAAAAATAATAAAAATTAGAGCCCATGCAAGATTTAAAAAGAGTTTCTATCGGTTACTTTTTATATTTTCTGCAATGTTCTTTTGATCTAAAAATATTTTGATTAGAATTTTAAAATCTAGGATGTTGCAATGTTGTTCTCAAGATAGGTTGTCATTGAATCATCGTCGAGGCTAAGAGGGAGGTGTCGTCGAAGTATCTCGGACAGTGCGAAGTGTCCACCCGGAGGTGGGGGGATCACTGAGAGTAGAAAGGGTTTGGAACTGGAAACAGGAATGAACGATTAGGAATGGTAGAAAAATGCTCTGCCCCATTCAATGGGGTGCTCATGTATTTATAGGGGTTCTGGTGATTAGGGTTTACAATGAAAGGATGAAATTTAGCAGGATGATCACTTATGCAGCAACTATCAAAGAGGTTTTGGCATGTTTATGTTGGAAATCAGCGCTCGATCATATGGTAAAAGATGAGCGTAATGCTTTTATCTTCGTTTTGACTATAAGAACGTGGAAATCTAACGAGGGATGTAAGAGTTCTAAACGTTTTAGTGTGGCTGTCCAGAATTCCTATTTTACTGAAGTTCGAGGGTTTTAGTGGTATAAAGGGGATGGGTTATTTGGAGAGAAGGAAGGGATGCACGTAGGTACGATATACTTTATCTGTTTCCTTGCTTGTGGGAGTACTGTATTGAGTTTCATCGCATTCTGTAGGTGGTGGTGCGACTTCGTCGTCAACCGTACGTCGTACGAACTCCCGTGATTAAAAAGGCAAGTATATGTCATTTTAAAGGTTTAACAGTTGATGAATGTTGCTTGGTGAAATTAATGTTACTGATGCAATGCAAGTTCCGTGTGCTATACCTGTTTTTGAATTCGTTTAATTGCATAGTTGCATCTCTCGCATTGCATATATATGATAGGACCTACCCTCGGATAGGCATCCCACTGACGTGGGAGGGAAAGTCCTACTTTGGTAGGCACTCCACAGGAGTGGAGTATTTGGTCCCCGCCTGAATAGGATGAGCAAGGGTGTGCACCGACGTGTGACACTCTAGCTATACCGGTATGGGCTCACAGATACAGACACATAATGCATTGCATTGCATTCAGTTTTGAACAGAGGGTGTTACAGTGACAGTGACGTGATGGATATGGATTGGTATTAAGCCATTTGGTATTCTTGAGTTATTTTCTTTGTTTAATATATATTTGCTGAGTCGTGGACTCATCCTTGTTTCTGTTTGTTTTTAGGTGATCGATGAAAGCGACATGCATGGGGGGTCGTAGCACAGCTCATTTTTGGCACAAGAACACTCACACCTTAATATAATTGCTGGACTTAGCAAATCTAGTTATGCTTCCTATTTTGAGTGGAGATTTATGGTTATGTGATTCGTTGGATGATTGACTGGTTCATTTACTTAATGTCCTCGTTGTCGTTATTAAAGGTTATGATGATTGGTTAATTGTAATAATCTTCGCTGAGATGGACCCATGCGTAGGTTTTGGTTTACTATTGGTGTCAGGGTTAGTTTCCCTGACCACTTGATGTCGATGGTTGATTACTTGTGCATCTATTTAAACTGTTGTGTATGGATTATTGTATTTTATGTGGAGATGCTATCGAAATTTGTAATTTTTTGTAGAGTTAGTAATATTTCGAGCCCGATCGGGTTGGGGTGTTACAGTAGTGGTCATTTAAGTGAAGCTGTCGAGGTGTTGACAACGTCAAGTTGGACCACCCTAACCTAAAATCCTAGATCAGCCACTGTGCCTAGGTGGCCAAACTGATCTGCATGCGAACAATTGTTTTCACAATAATGTCTGATTATTTTCAATGTATTAGTATTATATAACATAGAAATGCATCTATATGCCATTTTTAAAATGTTAGAGGATAAATGTCATATTTATATGCGCCACCTTGAATCTCCTAATCACCATCTCGGACCGCCTAAGCAAGCTAGCCGCTAGGTCACTGCCTAGAGGAACCATGATTTTTGTACAAACTATTAAGTGTAACGTCTTATAATAATTTTTTCGAGCTTTGGGGGGTGTTTCTTAAATATTTCGAAGATATTTTTTCAATAATTTATTAGCATTTTCATAATTTTTAAAGAATATAAAATTTGGCTCAACCAAGCCAAAACAAACTCCGAGTAAAAAGGCCCTAAGCATTGCTGCACTGTTGCCTATTGCTAGTTTTGATCTGGACAGCCTACAGTCAAAACTACCCAGTTCTCTTCTTTTGTGAGCTCCTCTATGGTACACATCGAAAATATGGTATTATATTTTATATTATGGTGAGTTGCACTATATGACTACTATGGTTTCATCTGAGAAAGTGAAAAGCCAATATCATTATCAAAACCATGCTTGGTCTGCAGATGGCCTGAATCGATATTTGCCATCATCTAATAGGATATCATTTATTTATAATACAACCCTGGAGGAACTGCACGCAGGCAGTGATATGATACATAGATTACTGGCAACAACCTCCTCCAGACTACTGCCTCCTCCTGCTGAAAAGACTACGGAGATATCTCACAGTACGATGTGGCGGATACCTTGTTGGGTCTCGAAGTTTCTCCTCTAAGGTAGCAGGTGCGGAAGGAGTCGACGCATACGCTTCAGCCTCATGTCGCAGAATTCCTGCCAAAGCATGTCCAGGAAGGGTTCTTTTCCTGGCGGTGTGGAGAAGCCTGCGGAATGGTGGAGGACTCGGCGGCGAGCTAAGTGCTGGCACAGGGGTGTCTCCTTCTCTTGTATAGAACATAGGCAGATCACCATCCAGTTGCGTGATCGCAACATCTCTCTCCTGACGACATGCCTCTAAGGTGTTCTGGATGCGCAGAGCACGACGGTGCAAGTTCCTATGTGCAACCTGCTCATTAGCTAGAATGGAGCGCAGGAAGTCAATCTCCTCTATTGCCCCATGTTGGGCATGTTGTGCTCCCTAAGCAAGATGAGCTAAGTATACTGTCCTTTCATCAGGAACATGTACATCGACCTCTGACTACATCTGACACCTAGTGTCTGGCGCTAGCCCACACGGCCCATTGCTAAGTAGATGATCATAGTCTCGACGCAGCCTTGTTAAGGCCAAGGATGCAGCGTCACTGATAGCATATTCTACATGATCTCGTGGTGTCTCCATGCAAAATCTATGCGCCAATATGTCCAGATACGTATGGTAGTTACGGACCTCCACTATGTAACTAGGCCTAGGTAAAGCTCTTACAGAAGCCCAAAAATAATGGGACAGCTGAGAAAAACCAGAAGTAGCAGACATGTGCTGAAGAGCCCCAACATACTCACTCCGCTGACCAATCAGGTAACACACGGAGGAGTCATACTCGTAAATACCACCTCAGACATCTACAAAGGACAGGGTTATACCTCATATTAGTAACAAGGTTAGAGATATATAAATATATGGATCAGAATGTCATTTCTATGAAAATTAATACCGATTGCATCATGCTTGCCCATAAACATGATGAAACCACACATCCTAATAAAACAGAGGAATATCTACTATATAATGGTATCATCACGTTAACAGAGCGATCAAGCATACAGGTGATACAAATCACAAAAATTATGGCACAAGTCGAGATCATAGAAAATTTTTTGAGTGATCTAGTGTAAGCAAAAATCCTTAGTTCACCGGCCAATTATAGGTTTTCTACAGTCGTATGCTCTGATACCAACTCTAACGGGGCCTCAAATTTACTTACCTTTGAAACCCGTCCTGTGAAACTGCACTAGTCTCTGTACCAGTACACTAGTGCATCACATTACATAGCTGGATCAACTTATACAATATCAAAAGATCTTTATTGCATACTGGGAGTATCAACCAAGTTTTGGTACTTATTTACAACAAGATCGACATAACATTTTTTATATTACAACAAAAGAGTGTTTGCGAGCGGAAGCCTGATTCAAATTTACATTTGAGAATCCCAGACTATGTATGTGACCCCAAACTGTAGGAGAGCCTAAGTCTGGCCGGGATCATCAAACACTGGATCACCTTCCTCATGACAGGCCTAGTCACCGTCTTTTGGATCTTCGTAATCTAAAAGAGTGAGTGGGTGTGAGGGTAAGTGTGCAATCAAACCGCACTTGCAAGTTAACACCATCCTTAATACATATTAGTGATAAAGGCTATATAGTGGAGTTATAGTTATTTTCTTTGCAGAAAAGTCAATTTTAGAATTAGAAGATATTTTTAAAAGTCAATACTTAGCCATTTTCGAAAAGACATCTCCAAAAAGATGTTGAGGAGAGATTGTCATAAAGTTCATATATTCATTACTCAAACCACACAGGCACCCTCTATATATTTACCATTCCCGTACCCCATCTTCTTTCACCACACCATCATTTTCGGGTTGGCAATCCCTGTTGCGAACCATTATCTCACCGAGTTACCGTGAACTGGTAACCCAACCCACCTCGAAGATTACCGTTCAACGGATGGCATTGGTCCCTATAGTCCACCTCGGTAGATAGGGTCAGATCACTACATAAGTGACGGCATAATTCACCTTCCCCTCAGGTTGGCAAAAAGGCTACACAAGCCTGTTAGGTTACACAAACCTATATATGGTTACACAAACCTTCAATCCTGCGCTACCGCACGATGGCCACGCGTTGTGGTGTTAGGAACCAATTCTTACACAAAGAAAATAGTCAACGACTTCCCGCTATGCCCTACACATGAGCACCCTTCCAGACGAGCCCAAACTCCATCTGGTTATTCCACCTTCTCATCTTTACCTCTTACATAAGTAATTGTTGCATAGATGATACTTCTGGGTCCACCCTGCCCATCACCCTTCTCTTCCATCAATCCCATCCCTTTCCCGTTAACCATACATCACAACCCATAGTTCAAACCAATAACACATTCACATATGCAGAGCGAAATCCATCATGATCAAGGTATATATTGTCATGTCCACTGATGAGATTTGGCTCATCAGTGCGGGATTGATTACCCGATTAAATCATTGAGACCTAAGCAAGTCTAAGCAGGTTTTACTCAACACTAGGAAGTCTAAACGTTTTATTAAATATGTGGACAATCAATCGATCATGATATCAAGGGATCATGTATGGCAATCAAAGGTAACAACGACAGGGCATGATTATATCATGAATAGCAAAGCAGGCAATATCCAAAACATAGTAAGCATGCAATTTTATATTTCAAACAAGATAGTTTAGTAAAACATGGGTAGAAGAATGAGCTAGGGTGTTAACTCGTCTTGAGGGTCAGTGGACTGCACTTGACTAGCTTCCGGGAATTCTTCTTCCAAAACTGGCTCGTCTATTAGAATAGAGACGTCAGATTAATAGATATTCTAACCAAAGTACATGTGAAGATGTAAGGCTGAGTATCGATCCTAGACGATAATGCTAGGTTTTGGGTGTCTGGGAGGTGAATTTACCAAAATACGTAACCCTAAAAATTTCCCCTTTGGAAAAATATGTATAAGCTTTTATCTATGTCTTATTTAATATATTCAGAGCCTCTTCTATAGTCCAATACCAAATTCATAATTTTCCCAGGGTGTAGAGTGTTTCTAGGATTTTCTATGTTTTTTTGTAAATTTTTGGAGCTATTCGACTATTTTTAATAAACGGATGTGCATTTTCGGGATAACCTAAATCAGTTAAATCTAGGAAAAATCCTTTGGAACAGTAACATGCCAAGCTCATCACTGTGCGAGGCGTGTCAGCACGGCGCGGCCCAAAACCAACGTAGCGCAGAAGGCTGAAACGGCCCGTTCGGCCGCACGGCCCAGCCACGACGTGGCGCGCACCAGGCGGCGACGCCGAAGGCGTAAATCCAGAAGACTCCTCCATTTAACCCGACGCGTGGGGCCAAAGGCCCATTGGCCAGCGACTCAGAATAAAACAGCCCGCGAGAACACAGAGAGGGAGAGACTAACATGAGGGTCCCAATGGCCAGGGACTCACACATGCACTGCGCTTGGAATGATGACGTCATCATCTTCAACCTCTCACCGGCGCGCGCGACCATGAGGAAGAACCACGGCTTGCCGGCGCTAGGGACTTTGCCATTAGGTGTAGATGCTACCTACGGGCTCAGGAAGACAACGCGCATCTAATGATGCCCATGGCCCGGCCAACGGTGATCGGACGGGGCGGCGCCATTGCCGGCGGTGGCGAAGCGGCTTGGCATCAAATAGCGGCGGTGCTACCATACGTTTTCGGCTAAATTAAAGAGAGAGGAAGCTTCGGGGAGGCAAGAGCGTGCTTACCGTGGCCTTGGAACGGAAGGATCGTGGCCGAATTGGCTTGACGGCTTGCGACCCCGAAACGGCAACAAGCAGAGCAACGACGGCGAGCAAGCTTCGGTGAGGCACTGTCCAAATTAGTTGAGGGGAAATGGAGAGGAGTTAGAGTAGGTCCTACGGGCGAGAGGAATCGGTTCGAACCGTACCGTAGAGAGAGAAATCGACGGCGACCGATTCGGCTTGGCTTAGCTCCGACGAGCGATTCCGGCCAATGTGGCTGCTCCGGCGGCGGCGTTGCTTGGCGAAGCACCGAGAGGAACCGTGGATGACAGAGAGTAGGCGGAGATGCTCGAGAGTGAAGGAAATGGAGGGAAAGGGAAAAACCGAGGCGGCAGCGGCATTTTATACTGGCGGTGGCGGAGAGGCCGAGGCCCGGTGGTGCCAGCCACGGTGCCAGCAAGGCGAGCTCGAGCGGTGACATGCTAGGTGTCGTCGCGAGCTTGAGCCAGCACCCTGCATATCCTCGGGCGCTCGACACCGAGGCAGGGAGAGAGAGGGAGGCGGTGAGCGGCGCCGCGTGAGAGAGAGAAAGCGGTGGGAGAGAGAACCAGAGAGAGAAGAGAGTGGAATGGGCCAAGTATTGGCCCAAGATCAGCTCAGTTGGAGCCTAACCCGTGAATAGCTTTGGAATTTGATTTTTCACCTAATTTGCTTAGGAATTTTGAATTCTAATGAATTTGATCAATTTTGAAACCTGGCTCAATTTTTGGGTGTCACAGGGATCTTTAGAGTTCACGCGTTAGATTAATCAAAGTTTTTGCTGCTCTCTCGGACCGATGACAATTATTATGCATTTTAGATTAATTAAAGTTTGTGCTGCATGTTTGATTGATCGAAGGCAACGAGTGTACAGATGCGTCGTATGTTTGCTGGGCTCTAGCTGCGTTGCCTGGTTACTGGTTAGAAACGGGTGGGCTGCTGCGAGAGGCATGATGCATCCTGTATTTGATGGGCTCTAGCTGCGTTGCAGTTGCAGTTTGGAAACAGGATTTATTGTGTTACCTTCGCTGAAGAGCACGCCGAAAAGGGAACTCCATTTGGCATGGAGTACAGGTTTCTCTTGCAGGATGCTGTTGATTGCCCAAGAGTGGCTATGCTCATGATTCTAGAGCTTCATGAGTATGATCTGCGCTCATTATATAATTACTACCGTTGGTTGATTTGTTGTGGGTCAAGATTATAAGGAATTATATTAAAAACGATTCCATATGAAAACTCGGCAAAAGAAAAGAAATTTGGAATAAAAAATAATAAAAATCAGAACCCATGCTAGTATTAAAAGAGTTTGTGTCGGTTACTTTTACATTTTCTGCAGTGTTCTTTTTATCAAAAAATATTTTGATTAGAATTTTAAAATCTAGGATGTTACAATGCTGTTCTCAAGAATATTATTTTAGTCCTAAAGTAGGTCCACATTTAAGGCTCTGTATATTAAAATAATGTTAATTTGGCTTTTAAAATATTAAAACTAAGCACAAAAAACCTTTTGACCGACTCACCATGAGATATCTTTGTTTGCTGTTAGGCCATAATCGATCGTGTCCAACTTATACCAATCTAGTCTAACTTAGCTGCATGAGAGTGATGTCTGTACATGTATTTTTGAATAAATTTTTTTTTGGAAAGATGCATGTTATGAGCTGGCAGTAGAGCTGGCGCAGCCGTGGGAGTGGTGGATAGCCTTCCTCGGGTTGGAGACCAACAAGTTTATTTTTCGTAGGTGGTGAATCTTTTTCGGGCCTTCTCTTGAGGGCGGGCCCACAGGAAAGCAATCAGGCCCATGCCGATTTCACGTGGCCTCCCTACCCCCCTTCCCTCCCCAGCCAAAAACTGTCGCACACTCGTTTCTTCACTCACAGTCACAGTCACTATACTAGTACTAGCTCACTTCACTGTAGATAGCTACCTCGAGCTGTGTGGCCAATGCTTCTCTCTTTTCTTTTCTTTTTCCTCGCGACGTCACCGATGACCGATGCTGCCTTCAAGCTGAGTGCATGCATGTGGTCTGTGGATGCGCATCTTTGCTTGTCTGTAAATATATTTCATGAACAAAAGCTTAGCCGTCCTGGTGTTGCGACGATATTTTTCTAATATAGAAGATATATACTTTTATTTTTAAAAAATTAGGTCATTCCCTACCCTACCACTAAACTTCCTCTATCTCATTACTATTCATCCACTTTTCAATCATTCCATATAATTTCCTTTTTTATATTTTATTTCCTCTCTCTATTATACTGATAGTTAGGGAACGCCCTGCGCTCGGCTGTGTGTCCCTCATTTACATATCACCTCCAAAAAGCTCTTCCTCCTAACAGCACCAATTTGTTCCACCGTTACCTCTTACGGCTTGCACCATTACATCTAAAAATCAAAGGGCCAAATTAAATATATCCATCCATTCCATTATTATTTCTTCTCCGCCTCTCTCTCCCCGGTGTCAGTGCACACTCTTCTCTCTCTCTCTCTCTCTCTCTCTCTCTCTCTCGCCGCACTCACACTCTCTCTTTCCTATCTCTGTCGAGCTCCACACCGCACTTGCTCTCGTGCCCGAGGCAGAAGGGTTGGTCGCCTCTCCCCGCCCCCTCTCCATCTCTGTTGTCCCAACTAGCTAGGCCCACTCGTTTGGAGACGATGGCTCCTCGCGGTCGCACTTAAAGAAGCGGCACAACAAGGACGAGCATCGACCCACGGGGCCCTCTTCCTTTGGCACGGCACTGCCGCCTCGCCGCCGACCATTGGCTTGGGCAGGAGCGGCTCGGCGGGGGCCTCGCGGTCGACGACATCGGGGACCACTTGTAGCAAGAGCTCAACGGGGCGGTGCGCCGGGGCTAGGACCATGAGAAGGCGCAAACGACAGGGAAGACAATGAGGTGAACAAAGAGGTGGAAGGGGTTGGCCACGGCAAAGAGAGTGAGAGAGAGAGAGTGGAGAAGGGGAACCAAAGTTAGATGGAGAAATTGACGGAGAGCTTCTATAGGTAATGGTGGAACTAATCGGTGCTATTAAGGCGAGACACACACGACAAGGTGCTACACAGTTAGAGTCTGCTACGATCCTATCATCTCATGGTCCAACAGCGATCCGGCTCCCCCCGAGACCAACATCTTGTCTCAGGGCCGGACTTCCTACGTTCATTGTTCCAATTGGAGCCACAACCAAAATCCTGGCACAACTCAACCCAAAAGACTAGCCTGATGGGTGAGAGACGTCTTTGCCTTTTAAGTTGTGCTCTATCTTCACCAATATCTAATGTGGGACTAAACCTAATATACATGAGCAATTTTTTCTTTTTTTAACTAGTTTTGGTGTAATTTATCATTGCACTTTTATTTTGTTTGGCATTTGATTGTAATAAATGTGTAGCATTTCTTTGTGTATATTTCTGACTGGCTCAACTGCCAGGGGTTATATTCTGATTGTAATAAATGCTTAGCATTTTTTTTGTGTATATTTCAGGTTGGCTTTTAACAAAATTCCGGTTTGTTTGGCTTATTTTAAGATAAAAAAGAGTTCGCAAATCAAAGCGCTTTTGAAGTTTCAATTTAGAGATAAAGTTGATAAATAAATAAACTCAAGAGAACAACCAAAGGCTATGCTGGCAACAAAGTATTTCTATGTTTGGCAACAAAGTATTTCTTAGATGAAACCATGGTTTGTTAAATTACCATGGAATCAAATACTTGGACACTAAAATGTTATGTTTTCAGAACTTTGGATTAGTAGAAACCGTAGTACTTTTTAGTGTATTTGTAATTGTTATGTATTCAAAACTTTGGCTTGTAGAAAGCATGGTATTTTTTGTGCATTTGAAAGTACAATCTGAGCTAAAGTTTTCAGAGTATTCTTATTTCTCTTCCTTGTTTGTGGTCAAATCTTTGGTCAAGTTTGTAATAAGATCGTGCATTCGAACAGGTGATAGTTCTGACATATAATAAAGTTTGGAAAAAAGTCTACTTGAACCCATAAACTATATAGCTTCGTCTACTTAATAATCTGAACTGCAAAACAAGGTATTTTTCCCTCTGAACTATTTAAAACCGGACAAATAACCACTGCGAGTAGTTTTCGAGGTGGTTTTGCAATGTCATGTGGCTATTTGCACGGGTTATTTCCTGGTTTTCAAACCTGTACACTTCGTTTATGTTATTTAAGGTCTTTTGAGGTGGTTTCATGATAAGAAAATACTGTACTTAGAAAAATAGTTTTTTAGTCAAATAAATATAAATCACTTTAAACGTGATGTATTGTTCTACACGTTGACAATTGCACACTTCATGAATTACAGAACCATAATTTCCTTAAACCATGTACAGTGAACGCAGAGACAAAATTCATTGAAATTACAAGTTGATTTTTAAAAGATGTTATACCTCATGCTTAAAAAAAATAGAGCAAAATTCCTTTGGAATAAATCAAAATAGAAAACATTATTTACTTATCCTTTTTTTTTCTTTGAATGAAACACCCTTGGCTTGTGATCCGACGGGTACACCCCTGTGAAAACACAGTTATGCAGAGATGGATATGCCAAATATTCTAAAAATCACCGAGTTACAGACCGGGGGTTAACTACCAGCTAGATTATCTTCGCGGGGAACAGGTGGGAACGGAAAATTAAAGAAGTGGTACACAAATGGGCCGTGTCGGGCCCACGGGCCCGCGCGCAGCGAGCCACCCTCGCGTCGGGGAACTGGGTCACGTGGGCCGCGGGGCCCACGGGATCCTCCACAGCCACCCACCATGCGGGCCCTGCTCCCGCATCCCCAGCCACTAGTTCCCATGTGGCCCCGCATAGCCGTCCGATCCCGATCCGACGGCCACGCGGGCCCCCGCCTTTTCCGCCGCGATGTGATCGCGCCGCCCCCAACGTGTGTCCGCCGGCGGCCGCGAATGTTCGCAGCGGCAAACCGGGCCAGCAGCCAGCTGCAGCGAATTGGATAATGCCACCTGCCAACTTGGACTCCATTAGCTAATTTTTTTCTTTTGCTGTGTAGATGTATAGATAGATTTGTTCTGCAGCCAACTATTGTAGTTTTGAGATTTTTTTTTGCTAGAGAAAAGTTTTGGCTTTATTTTTTTTATGTTTCTGTGCATAGGTCTTTTTTTTCTATCATGTGCTGATATATAATCATTTTGAGAGAGAAATGGGTGATCGAAAATTGTGGTTTTGTTAGATCTCCAGACTCTAGATTCTGATTGGTTTAGATTCCGCGTTTAGAATGTGGAGCTGGTTTTTAGTTGGCGAAATGTGTCTGGAGAGGTGTTGAAACGAGAAGTTTTAAGGTATTTTTATTAGTGTTTGGGGCATAGGTTTCTATATATAATATATATAGTATTTTGCAACATAAAGTTAAACTGACTTATCAAAATTGTATTTATTTTGAAGACCACGTCAATACATAGAGATGACGGTGCGTAGCAACAGCTTGTACGGTCCTAGACACCTAGTATCATAATGCTGAGGTGGCAATTACGCACGCAACTATGATCCTCTTTGATTCTTTGTTTTAGTCTAGTTGTAAAAGTTGGTGATCTTTGAAAAAAGATATGGAAAGTCTAAATAAATTATTGAAAAAATATTTTTAAGATTTTAAGAAAAATCCAACAAATTTTACAAATTACATTGAATGGCCTATATAAAAAATTAAAAATTTATAACCTAGAAAAATTAAACTAAAACAAAAAATTAAAGGTGACCTCCATCGTCTTCATTCATTTATATTGCCACTCACTCATCACTAGCCCACTCATAATTAACGATGCATGTTGATGAGTACGTACGAAGCAAGGAGCGTAGATAGTACTGCTGGCCGATCGGTAGCTAGCAATCTTATGAACCTTGCTCTCCTTTAATTTTAGGGGCAATTATTTTTCTTTATTTATCACTGTAGAAAAAATTCTAATTTTATATATGTCATCATTATCATGTGTGGGCCAGTGACCAACAGATACAGACGATGACTATGGGATTTGGACAGTTTGATATGACGTGGGAGTTTATTCCATTTTTATCCACTTCTCGCATGCATGTGATGGATGAGGTACGTTAGATGTATCTTGGAGAAATTTTGGCAAGCGGTTTCAAAAAATCAGAATTCATGAGAACCACTCGTTCGACATGAATTTAGGGGCTTTAAAATACAGTTTTTTTAAAAAATTTAAATTTTTGTCACAAAAAAAATTATGGCATGTAAGTCGTGGCTTCTAGGCCGAAAACAACCAGATTCTTGCTTCTTTTATCTTGGCAAAGTGCCATAGTACTACCTCCGGTCACAAATTAAAAGTCGCCGTTGACTTTTAAACACGTTTTTGACCATTCGTCTTATTTAAAAATCTAGTTCAAATATGTAAAAATATAAGTAATACTTAAAATATATTTAATAATATTTATATAACTTTTTTGAATAAATGAATGGTCAAAGGCGTGTACAAAAGTTAACGGCAACTTCTTTTCTGTGACTGGAGGGAGTACATATATATTGGAGCATGCATTCTACTTTGCAGTTCAAATGAGATGGATCGTGTGTGTTGTTATCAGATCGATGTTTGGATCACCCAGTAGAAGATCGACACAAACCTGGGGATGCATTTATCTGATGTTTGGATCATCCATTAGAAGATCGACACATGCCCAGGGATGCCACTGCAGGAAAGCGGGGTTTTTTTTTCATAGGCCACAGTCAATTTCATCGACCAGAAAAAAAAATGACAAAAAAAAAATCATCGGTCCATGCAAACCGGCGAAATTGGATCCCTAATTTCGTCGGTCCGGTTGAGCCAAAAAAACTAGGTGTGTCTATGCTAATGATTTTTCGTTGGTCTGATTTTTGCGCGGGCCTGTCTTTTCTGCAAATGATTTTTTTGCTAGAAGAGGCACGGATTTTTAGGTTATACCCACACTCAAGCAATGCATGTGGCATAGAGGTGTTATTTTGGAGATGTATTGTAAATTATAAATTTATATTGTAAAATTACCATAGTTATGCGATAAAGTTTGGTAGTTTGTACTAAAATCTTGGACAATTGTATTTTGGGGATCTTTCGGGGTCCCCACAGTTTGTTATTCATGAGCAACTAATCTCCAACGTTCACAAAATGTGCACATGACTAAGTACATATAAATAACACATGTGCATTTAATAATTAAATCATATGTGATGAATTTGATCAATAGAGATGAGAGATAAATAGAAGCATGGTTAATAAATGAGACATCACATTATATATGTTAAGCCCAATAAAAATGTGCATATGAGAATATATAAGAGCATAATATATGCACATCGACAACTAACAGTATGGTGAAGTTTAGTCCCAGTTCTTTTCAGCTTAACGGCTTAACGGCTTAACAGCTTAACGACTTATCTATGTTTTGAAAACACATATGTTTTGAGTTTTTTGAGTTCGTTTTTTCGCTGTTTTGAAGGTGCGTCCTAACACTTTAAAAAGCAAGTCAAACAAAATGTATCCGAATCTTAAGACTACCTCGAGAAGCTCTCGAAATTCTGTCATTTCAGCCGTTCAGCCGTTCAGCTATTCAGATCAGCTTAAAAGAACAGGGCTTTAATAATGCATCACATGAATAAAGGCAATAGTTTCTAATAAACCAAGATAAACAGAAACAATGTTCGTACGTTTCAGCTCTGAGAACTCTAAAGCTTAATTTCAGCTATAAGAAAGATCAACCATAAAAGAGGCACGATGAATATTATATTTTAGATAATACTAGAAGAAAAAAGTTTATCGTTGGTAACGTAACGTTAGTTACTGTAACACCCCAAAAATTTGAGCCAAAAAATTCAAAATTCAATCAAATTAGGAAAATCCAAATGCAAAATACTTAAGAAATCGAATTGGGCTTGGTTGGGTCGTGCCATATGCACCAATAGACGCGCGTTGTCGCGAGGAACCCGTAGGTAGCACCTACACCCGGCGAAGTAGCCCCTAGCGCCGGCGAGCGTTGATTTTCCCCTGCGGGTTCGCTCGCCAGCGCGAGGTTGAAGACGATGACGTCATCATTTCCAAGCACCGGGCGAGCAAGAGCCACTGACCTCTGGGACCCACACGTCAGCCGCTCCCTCTTTGCCCCACTGGCTGGTGGGCCCGTGGCCCCATGTGCCAAGTTAAGTGGAGGCGCATTTCGCTTGGGCGCCTCCGACGTCACCGCCCAGCGCGCTCGCAACGCGGTTGGGCTGCGCCGCCAAATAGGCCGGTTCAGCCTGATGCGTGCGCCATTAGCTGGGTCACGTTGCGCCGCCGCAATCCGCACAGTGCCGGGCCTAGAAAATTCCAGAAATGCATTTCTAATTATTAAAAATAGTATAATAACTCCAAAAATTCCTAGAAAATTCCAGTAAAAACTAGGAACACTCTACACCCTGGGGAAATTGTGAATTTAATTTTGGAATAGAAAAGAGGCTCTGAATATAACAAGGAAGGTATAAATATAGGTATTTTCACATTTTCCGAATAGGGACTTCCTAGGGGCATTTTGGTAAAATTCACCCTTAGCTATCCCAGGCCTCAATGCTCAGCACTTTCACCTAAGATCGATACTCAGCCCTGCATTTTGACTTATACATTGTTTAGAATATCTATTAATTTGGAATATCTGATTTGATAGACGAACCGGTTCTGGAAGAGGATTATCCTGAAGCAAGCCAAGTTCACTCTACTGATCCTCAAGGCAAGTTAACACCCTAGCTCATACTTATACCCAGTTTGTCAAAATTATCTTGTTTTGAATATATAAATTGCATGTTTGATATGTTTTGAAAGTGACTGCTTTGTTAATTATCATGCCCTGTCCTTGATGAATATTTAATTACCATAAATGATTCCTTGATATCATGATTTCTTGTTTGCCCACATAAGATATAAAATATTTAGACTTTCTAGTCTTGGGTAAAATCCGCATAGACTTGCTTAGGTCTTAACAATTTTATCGGGTAACCAATCTCGCACTGGTGAGCCAAAACTCACCAGTGGACATGTTGACATTACACACCTTGATTATGATGAATATTGTTTGCATGTGTTAAAGTGTTGATGTGTGAATGATGGTTTGGGGATATGTGGTAACAGGAAATGGGGATGGGAATAATGAAAGAGAAGGGTAATGGGCAGGGTGGATCCAGAAGTATCGTCTGTGTGACATCTATCTGTGTGAAAAATAAAGACGAGAAGGTGGAACAACCAAATGAAGTTTGGGCTCGACTGGAAGGGTGCTCATGTATTTGAGCTCAGCGGAAAACCTCCGACCAATGCATCTGTGTGAACTTTGGTCCCTAACACCACAACGCATGGCCATTGCGCGGATGCACAGGATTGGTGGTCTGTGTGACCCAATAAGCTTGTAAAGCATATGCATGTGTGGCCCTTTGACCAATCCTGAGGGGAAGGCGAATTTTGCCGTCTCTTGTGTGGAGATCTGATCCTGTCTACCGGGGTGAACTAAAGGGGCCAATGCCATTCGTTGAACGGCAATCAGTGGGGTGCGTTGAGTCACTAGTTTGCGAAACTTGGGGAAGATAGTGGTCCGCAACGGGGATTGCCGACTCGGAATGATGGTGTGGTGAAACAAGTTGGGACGCAGGATAATTACGTAGAGGGTGCCTGTGTGGCTTGAGTTATGAACTTTTGATATAATCTTTCCTCAACATATTTTTGGAGATGTCCTTTCGAAAATGGCTAGATATAGCCTTTTATATATTAATTCAAAAATTGGTTTTTATGCAAAGAAAACAACCATAACTTCACTATAAAACCTTAATCACTAATATGCATGTAAGGATCCTAGGCCGAGAGGGGGGGGGGTGAATCGGCTCTTTTAAATTTTAGTTCACTCGATTCGCTTGATTTACTTAGTCAAATTAAGAACCCAAGCTACGCCCGCCAGGTGTTTGGTCGCGTGCCAAGCCGTCATCGGACGCTGTCCGGTCCGCGTCGGACGCCGTCCGACAGTGGGTAGTGTAGCACCCGGTTGACCAGACGCCGTCCGGAGGCCGTCGGACGCTGTCACGGTGAACTTCATCGGACGCCGTCCGGTGGTTGTCGGACGCCGTCCGACAGGGGCGGTGTCGCCTGGGACTTAGCCATTTTCGAGCTCTCTCTTTGGGAATCGTCGCTGTCGGACCCCGTCCGATGGCTGTCGGACGCCGTCCGACAGAGGCGGTGATTTTGGGACTTAGCCGAATTTTGGCTAGGGCTCTCCAGATGCCGTCCGATGCCGATCGGACGGCGTCCGATGGGGCTGAAACTTTGCCCCTTCGGACTTGCCTCTCACTCGCCCCCTCTCGTCACTACGCCTCGGATCTTGGGACACGTTTGTCGATTTGTGGACACGGCGGGAAATTTAGAACACTTGGGCGGGAAGTTTTCGCGCTTTCAAATATTTCGGAGACTTAGCGGCCACGAAACCCTGGACGGCTAGACCCCTGAACCTTCTCGAACCTAGACAGGTGGACTCGCTCTAGATGGTTCGCTCAGACCCAACACCTGTGCTCAGTGGGACCCTGCAACCAGAGAGATATTGTCGATCTGCTGAGTTGGGCCGAAGACACACACAAGAAAAATAGAAGAACTATTAAACAAAGATCCTTATCCTTGGCGTTCCAGTTGTACGGCCTAGTTGCCATCAATTACCAAAATCAAATAACCCATGGGAGGCTTGATCTTACAATGCATTAACGATGGTGTTAACTTGCAAGTGCGGTTTGATTGCGCACTTACCCTCGCACCCACTCACTCTTTTAGATTATGAAGACCCTGAAGATGGAGACTACGCATGCCACGAGGAAGGAGATCCGACGTTTGACGAACCCGGCCAGACTTAGGCTCTCCTGCAGTCCGGGGGTCACATGCATAGCGTAGGAATCTCACTTACAATCATGGCGTAGCTTCCGCTAGAAAAACATCATTTTTCTGTAATATAATTGTCTGCAAGACTGATGGTTGTATATAAGTTTTGGATCACGGTTGTCATCTCCAGTTTGTAATAAATTCCTTCTGGTATTATATGTGATGATCCAGCTATGTAATGTGAGCCACTAGTGTACTGATCTAGGGACTAGTGCAGTTTTAAAGGATGGGTTTCAAAGGACGGCAGTTTGCACTTGGAAGACTGTCATCCCCAAGCCAAGGCCCAAACCAAAATATGGTGCTACTCTCTACCCGAATTGAAGAAATAATATCGCGTGGCATAGCCAGATCCACATCCCATCTCCATTCACTAAAAAGTTCTTGTTCTTCCCGCATTGAACTAACTTTTGATCCCACCGATGGAACCTCATCGCCATGCCTGGACGTTCAGCACAGTGAAACTTAATGTCTCATGGTCAGTACCACGGCGGATCTATCGTCCTCCTTTGAATTCAACTTATTATTCACCGTGGATAGACAAGCTGAGTTCAACTTATTCACCGTGATGCCACATGCAGGCGCAGGTACGTCCCCTTCTCTATTGTAAATAGACGTACGTGAAAACCACAGTAGCCATGAGTCGGTGTCCACGAGTTGCAACAAATATCCAGATAAGGATTTGGATCAACGCACATCGCAGAAAAAGATTGCATTATTTAACTCGACACGAAAGCCGACGGGACATGGAAGCTGCAGGTTAATTAACTAAACTATAGAATAATGCTCTAGAACGCTATGGGTACCAAAACGGGAGAAATAAGATTGCCAGATTTTCATGACAAGGATATATCGTATGCCTTATTCATGTATGTATCTACGAGTTATGTTAACCAAGAAAAATAATTTATGACAGTTATAAAGACAAAATATATGCTCTAATTTATTTCAGCACATAAAATATACTACTTAAATATCTTATCAACGTAATATTTTTAATGAAATTATCCATTATGTATGTATAATAAAGTTCTATTATAACAAATTCATCTTACCGACCACAATTATAAAAACAATGATATCTGTGGTAGTAATTCATCTTATCCACTAAAATTTTCGACCATGATATCGAGCACATAGAGTTGGAACTTTAGCTCAAAGTTCACGAGTTATTTGGGTTTTGCTCGTACAGCTAACATTTGAGTATGAGACAAATTCCTAGCTCAATCACCGAGACGAGATGAGCCAGAATCACTGAGATGAGACGAGCCAGGCACGAGCTCGCTCGTGGCTCGATCAATCCTAGCAAAGCTAGGATTAGTCACTACAGGAATGTCAATCTATGTCGGGGGCCAAAACCGCCGATATAGATTGCAAAACCGCCGACATTAGTCTATGTCGCTCGCCGACCCAAAGCGGCCGACACAAAGAATCAATGTCGGCGGCGCCCCCGATACTAATGCACACAGGGGAGGGCTACCGTGCGAAAGATCTATTTCGGCCGCCTACGTAGCCGCCGACATAGAACTTGTCAAACGGGGCCGAGCCCGTCACGGCGACCTGACTGGTGGGGTCCATCTCACCCTCGAGATACCGACACGTGTCCAACGAGAGGTTTTAAGCTAGGCCGACGATAAATATTCATCTATGTCGGCGGCTCCTTTTGATGCCGCCGACATAGGTCAATCTATGTCGGCGGTATTACTTAATGCCGCCGAAAATATCCAGCCCCCCAAGCCCGCCCTGTCGCCTTAGCTCCCTCGGGCCCACAAGGACTTCGCTAGGTCCCCGAATAGTTCCTAGGACCATGCCATGGCCATTAGGCCACATTGGATAGGGGAGCGACGTGTCGGCTGGAACCCTAAGGCAACTTCCCTCACAACCCTAACGTCGTATCGGGTTTCGGGCTAGTTCGAGGGTACCGTTCAAGAGGATGTTGCCTTAGGGTTCCGGCCGAGACATCGCGCCCCGGTCTAATGTGGCCTAATGGCCATGGCATGGTCCTAGGAACTCCTCAGGGACCTAGCGAAGGCCTCGTGGGCCCAGGGGAGCTCAGGTGAGAGGGCGGGCTTGGGGGGCAGGGAATTGTCGGCGGTATAAATAAAAACCGCCGACTTACATGGGCCTATGTCGGCGGTTTGAAATTATGCCGCCGATATTGATGCCTTCCCAAAATATACAAAAAACTGTACAATCTGTTTATGTTGAATAAACTCTTCTTCTCACTTGGTCATTAGCGCGCGGCGCGGCGCGTGCTCTCTGCAGGTCGTGGGTTCGAGCACCGCCGTGCCCCCAGATTTTTTAATTTTATCTATGTCGGCGGCTAGCTCTAGGCCGCCGAGAAAGATGCCTCCCCAGGCTACGTTTTGGGCCCGCTTGTTAGCGACCTCGCCTGACTGACACGTGGGTCCACATAAACGTCCACCAGTTATCCGTCCGTCTCTAGAGGGAACAATGTCGGCGGCTAAGGTTGTGCCGCCGACACTACAGAATTGGCGGGAGCAAAATTTTGAAATTCGTCCGGCGGGCGAGAGGTGGCTGACAAGTGTCGGCGGGGTACATATGGCCTCCGAAATTGATGCGGTATGTGTCGGCAGCTTTGTTTGGGCCCCCGACATTGATCTGTCGGCGGCATTTGGCCATCGACACTGAATTTTCTGGCCGCCCACACTTAGATCGTTTCCTGCAGTGAGTGACACGAGCTCCCTTTTTTTAACTATTGCAGCATATTCTCTAACCCGTACACTCTTCTTTCTCTTTCTTCCCTCTTTCATCTTATCTCCAATTGAAATGATCGAGCAGGCGCTGTTTCTACTCACCTCCTTCTTGCACCGTCCTTCCAACCTCCTCTAGCTGTCCTCCTCCCCACCTTCGCCTTTACATCTGGTGGGCGGTAGGCCGGTATCCCTCCTCGCAAGTTGGCCCCTCCCCTTTACCTCAATAATGATGGCCTTTTCTTAGGCTCGTGAGCTTTCCACGAGTCGAGCCGAGCCTGGTTTGTAGCTCAATCATCCCTTCGACCTTGACAGGCAACTTGTAGAAGTTATTATTTAGAATGGACCCTGGTTTGCTTCATACGCAAGTTTTTAAACGTTGGCTACAATTGAAAGTAGCGAGACATTTTGCTGGTAAGAAAATGGATTTTTTTTCATGCATGCCATTACAAAGTCACCAATTATTTGGTTTTGCCGTTACAAAATGCATAGTATTTTTTATGCCATTATTTTTGCAACATATCCTCACCCATGCCATTCTCGGGACTTTTTAAGGATTTTCTAGCATATATGAGATCCGAATGCGAGACAAAATACTCTCTGACGACTGGGGCCCGCATGTCATACTCTTCTTCTTCATTCTTCTTCTTCCTCCTCTGTGTCGGCGGCCGCAAAAAGCAATGTCGGCGGCCAGACTCCCGACGACAGGCTGTGTCGGCGGCCAAAAACATTGCCGACGATAGAACCAGCATCAGGCCACCAGTGACGTCGGCCAATGACGTCGGTTTTGGCCGCCGAGACTGAGTTTGATTCCTATAGTGTCTCTCCCCTGGGCTGAGCTCAATCTCGCCGAAGTTCCGGGCCGAACCGCCACGAGCTCGCCACCCCTCGCTGGCCTCCTCCTCCAACACGAGCACGGGCACTGACGTCCCTCTCCGACTCTGATGCAGGCACGGGGCACCATCGTAGCTATACATGCGCGCCGCGGCGGGCGCCGCCATCTTCTCTAGCCATGGCGTGTCGTCCTCCAAGCAGTCGCACAGTTTGCCGCCGCTGCTCGTCGTCGCCGCGCACGCTGACTGCCGCCATCGCACAATTCGCCGCCGCCGTCACCGCTTCTCACCACCGCCGTCGCTGTGCTGCTCGCCACCGCCGTCATGCAGCTCGTTGTCGCCGCCACCATCACCGCCTAGCTTTGCTAGCCACCGCTGTCGCCCAGCTTGACGCCGCTGCCGGAGCTGGGAAAGAGGAGAGCGGAGGAGGAAGAAGATGAAGTTGAGAGGATGATATTTGGGCCCCACCTGTCAAAGGCGTATTTTCCCGTATTTCATCATGTATTCGTCTAGGTATGAGGCGGAAATGAGTGAAGATATGTTGCAAAAATAATGGCATAAAAACAAGACGGATGGCATCAATAAAATAAATGACATTTTCATAATTTTTTTGAATAAGACGAATGGTCAAACGTTTATTTAAAAGTCAAAAGTGGCAAACATTTTGATATGGAGGGAGTACATCCGCTATACATGCATGCATATAGCCAGCTGGTTAGTGCTCAGCTTCTCACGCGATAATAAATGAGTTTCTTGTGATCGGCAAAGGGTAGACAAGTAAATTTACATCCGCTCCTGATCTTAGGGCCAAATTACACCACGCCTTACAAGTAAAAACGGAGAGAGTACGTTTTGTTTTGTAACACAAAACCGAAGAAACGAAACTTGACGATGACACGCATGGAAAAAGTCCTAAGAAAAAATTCCAATCATAGATTTATTACGCTCCGAATTTATTTGCGGCACGAACCTACAGTGTGGGACCACCAGCGAGTACCCGTAGCCGGGCAGACGGCCGGTGCATATGAAAAGCAGCAAGTGGGTGAGCAGAGAAGAAGACGCCGTTGGTTGGCCGGGAGATGAAAATATCTGGACAGGGAGAGAGAGAGATGAGAGAGCAGGGTGGAGGTGGTGACCGGTGGTGGTGGTGGTGGGGGGAACGAGGAATACGAGGTGGCAGCAGCGGGTGGGGGCGCTCCCACCTCACCACCGCTCGCTTGTGGCCCTCCTCGCTCCCTTCACGCCCACTCCCCTTCCCAGCCTCACGTTTCCCCCCTTCTGTCTCTCTCTCTCTCTTTAATTCCCCCACCCGTACAGTACACCTCCTCCAACCATCCATCCATCCTCCTCTCCTTCACTTGCCTCACAGCCCTGTCCTGCACTACACCCTTCTCCTGCCTCCTCTCGATTTCCCGTTTCAGAGCCATCAATCAATGGCATTTGCATAATAGTCTAGAGAGTGCAGCACGTGGTTCTGCGCCAATCAATTTTTTTCCCCTTTGTTATTGTTATTTTCTAGCGAAAACTTGTCCCTCCTGTGATGGTTAACTTAAAATCCGGGTTCTTTTTGAGAAAACGAACACAATTTATGTGATTTTTATCTCCGTACTAGCACACTATTGAATTTTGACGGTGCATTTCAGGCTACACCGTAGGATTTGTGGTTATGTTTCTTAAATGGGCGCTACGGTCTTACTACAGTGCATGTGATCCTCTTTGGTTTTTTTCCTTTATAGGAAAGGTACAGTTGGCCACTTGGTTACCATATTGTGGCATCGCTCAACAAACCATCGCATTCGCCTCTCCTGTTCGTGTTCCTCATGCGGCTCTCTCAATCTTTGGCGGCCCCACCGAAGAAAGGAGGAATTCTCTGGCCAACACCTTGACATTCTTAAATACCACCAACACACATCAAGTAGTTCTTTTGGCTTTTTATGTCTTGCAACTATAAATGGGATTTGTTTACCATGGTTAACGATTCTCGTAGCTTACTCAATCGAACTTAAATCTGTGGCTACAAACTAGACAAATGTTAAATCAACCAATATCAATCTAGTCAGGTCTAAACATTAGTAAATATTTGCCTTGAGAATCAACCCTAGGAAGCAAGGCTAAACATGGTCCAAAGAAGGTTTAGGGCTGGGAAAAAGAAAGGCAAGCAAGGGGGGTTAATAAAAACCATGGAATGTCCACCTGGAGGGCTGAGCGCCAGTAGTGGGAGTGGAGCGCATCCGCAGAGGATCCTCGGTTGGAGGCTCAAAACCTCTCATCTCAAGAGCCAGTACAACCTCAACCAACACCAGCCTCACATATCCTCACCTATCACCATACACAGGCTCCCAAGAAGAGAGAGAGAGAGAGAAAATAAAAACAAACAAGTTCTCTCTCCTCTTCTCTCTACATATCCAAGCAAGAAAAAGAAGAGGAATACAGAGAGAGATCGATCGAGAAAGGAGGAGAGGAAATCTTGTGACGGAGGAGGGAGATTGGCAGGGAGGAGGAGGTGAGGGATCATGGCGGCGGCGGGGCAGGGGAAGGCGAAGGGCGGCGGCGCGTGCGAGCTGTGCGGCGCGGCGGCGCGGGTGTACTGCGGCGCCGACGAGGCCACGCTCTGCTGGGGCTGCGACGCGCAGGTGCACGGCGCCAACTTCCTCGTCGCGCGCCACGCGCGCGCGCTGCTCTGCCGCGGGTGCGCGCAGCCCACGCCGTGGCGCGCCGCCGGGCCGCGCCTCGGCCCCACGGCGTCGCTCTGCGAGCGCTGCGTCAGGCGCCGTGGCGGCGGGGACGACGAGATGGAAGGCGTCGGCGACGGCCCGCTGGGCGAGGAGGAGAACGAGGACAACGACGAGGATGTGGTTGTGGAGGACGACGACGAGGAGGAGGAAGGGGAAGGGGAGAACCAGGTCGTGCCGTGGTCGGAGGAGGCGGAGGCCACCCCGCCGCCCGTCGCGAGCTCCACGTCGAGCAGCAGCCGCGAGGCCCCCGCCAACGGCGCGAATGCCGCCGAGTGCGCCAAGGTGCCGCCTCCGTTTCTTGATTTGGTTTTCACGCCATTCCTTCATCCCCGATCTCAAGAAGTTGCGTCTTTTTCGTCAAATTGGGACGCCTCCCAACGATTTCGGCACAAAAAGATGGATCCTTACTTGTAACAATCTCCAAGGAAAGGATCATGTTCCTCTTAAAAGTTTGACGACAGCGTCGCGTCTGATGCAAATGCCGATGCGTCTCTTTCAGGAGGATGTGCCGTGCTCGACGTCTCAGCTGATCTTGTGCCACTACGCATCGTCAGCGAACCACAGCGGCGGCCGGAGCGACGAGGCCACCTCCTCCCGGATCGGGGGCCGGTACCTCGCCACCCGGCATACCCCCCGGAAGAGATCACCCTCCGATTTCCTCAGCTCTGGGTCAGCCCAGTCTGGGAGCGGCGCGCCGGAGAGGAATTGCTCCAATGCTGCCATTGGTCGAAATAAGTAAGTTTGCAAATTCGTTGTTCCAAAGAATTCGCTTAGATGGGTTTTATGAACACCTAAGAACTGCAAGTACCATTGTTCAAAACTGAAAATTTTAAAGTTCTGAACAATGGTGCTATAATATGTATTCGCAAGCATGCCATGAAAAATCGAAAGAACGAAATAACAAGAAATGTTAGATTAGTGTGTCAGTAAGTTATAACGCTACAGAAGAAGAGCAGGATTGGAGGTGAATGAACTGATGTAGAAGTTTGAGTGTAAGGTTGATTACAACTTCCAGGTTTACTATCATGAAAGTTTCTCCTGTTGAAAAGCGATGGCTACATTGTAACGGGATAGCTTTGCTTGCCTTGTCGAGCGTTATCATGTGATGCTTGGAGTGCTCTGCAACCCCACTATGTTGTAGTTGATGGGTAGCAAACTAGCTTTTCAATTCTATAAGTATGGCATTTCTACTTTTTCGTCATCTGGTTTGTCTAGTGAAAATAGGTGTCGGGTGAGCCTGGGAGGTGCCAAGTGGCAGCTATGCTGGACAATATAAATCCATGATCAAGTTCTATTCGTTTCGTAACCTTGAAATTTTTTCACACATATCTGGAGTAAATTAAGTCATACTGGTAATTTTGAACAACAACAAAGCCTTTAGGTCCCAAACAATTTTCTTTTTTTGAGGGGAAGGTCCCAAACAAATTGGGGTAGGCTAGAATTGAAACCCAATAGAAGTCACCAGGTTTTGAACATTAAGGTTTTTAATGTTCACACTTCCGTGAGGAAAAGATTTGTGCAACCTTGATCAGTATTCAGCACCCTTTTATTAACAAAGTATCTGATGATACCCTTTTTTTTGTTATGCAGCTTTTCTTGAGGCAGCTTGAAAGCGTGATGTAGATGCTGATGCTAACTACATTAGAAGGTCACTTTTAGTGTATCCAGGCATTGGGGAGATGGATCACTGCGAGATCAAACTTCCACTGAAGCATACATCCATTCTGCCGTCAACTTGCAAACTCGATTTATCGGGCAGCTGTCGCAGAACATGATAGTATTCGTAATTGTGACGGTTTGCTGGAGCTTGTATATGTCCCGCACTACTTTCTTGTGTTTAATTCCTTTCTCCTTTTTGTATGTGGATGAGGTGTGCTGGCTAACTTAAGAAATGATATAGGTTTGCATTTGCAGTGACATTCTTCTATGGTATCACTGTCTGAATGCTTCCTTTGTGCCCTATACCTAATTTCTAGCTTGCTCACAATGTTGGGTGAGGTGTCGTGAGTTATGCTAATGCTTTGGCTGTCGAATATATATAGAACTTACATTATGGTTGAGGCAGATGGACCAATAATACATTGGGTGCCAAACTTTCAGTCAATGCTGTCTCAAAACACCTGTGCTACATGGATATTGAATTCTTGAAATCCTTTGTAGGATTACGATTTGATTCTTGTTATGGATACTTATGTGGTCGAACCGTCACTGTGCTTAGAAAAAATCCTGCTTAGGAGGAGAAATTGGGGAAGTAACCTTATCTGAAGGTCTGCAGTGGTTGAGCTCATCAGGCCAATGAAAGCAACAGGCAGATTTCAGTTTCAGTATTGCGCTCTTACTCTGTTTTCTTTTTCCCTCCTTGAGGGCATCAAATTCTTCCATCCTGATCTTTTCATCCCCAGGTCATTGTCAACATCACTGACCACAAGAAAACACAGCAGGGGAAAAAGGAAGAATAGATGATTAGATGCATGCATGCTTGCTTTGTGGTGTGAAAGTAGCCGCGAACGAGTACGGGAGACATCATGAACATGCTGGCGATCTGCAGCTCTCGCTTTGGAGATGATACGCTACACTTGCACAATAAGTTAATCAGGTTTTAGAGCCCATTTGAGCTGTGTGTGGATCATGCAGAGGGAGGAGAGCTTTGACTCCTTTTCTTTCATTTTTAAAAGACCGTCGTTGAACTAGTACAGAGAACCACTTGATCATAGCAAGCAATAGGATCCTAAAGATATGCCCAAAGGGGTGTCATGTATTCATGTTGTTCTTATACTACGTTAAGTGAATGACACAGCTCATGCCCCCTTGTTTCTGATTATTTTTTTTAAAAAAGGTAGAGATACCCAGATTTAAAAATTTTGAGATTTATCTATAAATTCTGTATGTATTTGTTATGCTACCTGTTTTAGTGTACTTCATATTGTCCCTACATTTCATGAATGAGCGTTTTAAATCGACTACTACAGTACCTAGGGCATGGTACATGCTCATATTATTTTCCCTGTAGCAACGGTGCCTCGAGTGAATCTTGACTGTTTGATCTAGATCTAACGGTCAGCGCAACTACTTAGAGCATCATCAGCAGGTGCTTCAAATAACTGTTGCGGATAGATGAACAGTGTTTAAGTCACATTAGCCCATCATGGTGCGCTTCGGCAGGTGCCCTATCCGGCGATTAGAGGATAGGGGCCGCTGCGCGTTCCCCAAATCTGGAGAACGCGAGGAGGCGCATTATCCCGTCCACACACATCCACCGAGGGCTCGCGCCCTCGTGCGTAAATGACGACAAGGCGAAGGCCCGGCGCAGCGTAGGAGGCGCAGCGTCGTCTCCGGCGGCGGCAAAAATCGAAGGAGGCGAGGCGTCCGTGTCCAAATCCGTCCGACAGCGAGCCATCCTCGGAGGACTTGGTTCGCCCCGTGCCGTCTGCCAACTCGACGTCGTCGTCAGTGCCCCGAAGGTCGCTGAATCGAAGGTGCGTATTCGTCTGCCTTTTGTGTGCACTGATTTCATGTCTAGGAGGATTATTTGGGTGATTCATGGCCGATTCGATTGCAGCGATTTGTGATAAGGGATTAGTTACAAATCTGCAGGATATTGGGGGTATGTGGTGGGGGGCGACGAATTGGGTCTATTTGACGAAAATAGGGATTTAGGGTTTTGGTGCGCCACAATTGGCGAGCGAGGACGAAATCAGCTCGGCTTAGGTCGATTTGGGGGTGATTGGTGAGCCAGGACGAAATCAGCGCGGTGTAGGTCATCGTCGGTGAATGGCCGGGGCCCCTACATTGCTTAGTGTCTACCGTCGTCGTTGTCCAGCTCGTACAGGCTGTACATTCCATGCCAACCCGTGCATCAACTTCTGTTTGATGCTTGTAGAAGGCCGACGAGTTAAGGAGGATGCACGCCCTCTTGGAGGCTACTGCCGGAAACATTGAAGCTGCAATAGTTGCCTTCAAGGATTGCATCCAATCTAATTTTGAAACGGGGGACTCTCCTAGAAGTTATGGATTCAACCAAGATCGAAGCAATTGTAGCTAGGCTAGAGGAAATTTCCCTCAATGTTCGAGCTGAACTGCATGACATAAGTAAGAAGAATCCAATTGCCTCTTCTACCGCGGACAATGTTGTGGAATCACTACAACATAACTAGGCTATTCAAACATCATATATGGCTTGTGATGCAGAAAACTCAAAGTACATGTCTACTCCAATACACGCTAGCATCACATAAAAGTTATGATGCTAAGAAATAGTCCTGCATCACATGGTATGTGTTGCTAACACATATGTGTTAAATCATTGAATTTATTCATGAAAGCCTTTCTTGTTCCACAGTATAGCCGCACTTAATAAACCTATTGTCGGGGATAAAATTACGGCCCATTGCCATGGCCCACTCCCTGACAGCCCAGTCGAACAGCCTGCAAGGGCCCAGCTCCCTGGAAGGTTCTATCTGGCCCATGTGCATCTTGCAGAACAGCTTTCTGGCTGGCATGATGCGTAACGGTCAAGAAATCGTGTTTGAGTCCGTCTCGAACAGGAATTCTGTACGGCTACGTGAAGACCCGGACGTTGGTTTCCCGGATTGGATTAGGAGTCGTGATCCCCAAGACTTGGAGTTTACCTTATCTACCGTAGGGTGTATTTGGCATGTATGAGTTCGTTACGATCTTGTAGTTAGCCCGGCCCGATTATCCTTCGGTAGGTCGGTTCCTCAACAGTATATAAACAGAACCCCTACGGCGTGTAGAAGAAAGAAGGAGCTTACGATTTAGGCATCCAATATCGCATTGTCGCATACTACTCGCTGAGACCTGTTCGTCTCGTCGAGTTCCACCTTGTAATCCTCTTTGACATAAAGAAAGGCTGGACGTAGGGCTGTTATCTCTCCCGAGAGGCCTGAACCAGGATAAAAACCCTTGTCTCCCAGTTCGTCGCTGGTTGCTGTTCGTGTTGTTCGGTGTGTCTCCTATATCCCCTTCTCAAGAACCTTAATCGATTTGAGATCGATATCTCAACCGTCGACACCTATTGCTATGCATTAAATATGTATGACGCGTTTAACATAAGAAAAATTATTAAATTTAATATTTGTGGTAAACTCGTAAAAAAATTATGTTTTCTTTCGGTTATTTTAATTCTACCATGTTATTATATTTGTTTCTTGTTTCATTATCGGTGCAGAATGTGTTCCTTGTAAATTTAGAGATTTTATTTATATTTTTGAAACTCATTACGATGAAATATGACATCTGAAATTTCTTTTTACTGTATCATGGTGACATTTTTTAGTGGTAGGGGTTAGCTCGATGACATGATTGATATCTGATAAGAAAATAAGAAAATTTGTTTGACATGATTGACAGATGACATGATAAATAAGAAAATGGGTTTGGGCCATGCTTGTTTCCAAATAAGCCCAGCCCAAAAAACCTAACGAGTTACGAGCGAGCCATTAGCTAAAGTTCCAACCCTACATACAAACAAAATGTCCCACGAGGGCATGCACCATTTTTCACAATAACAAAATCAATGGTTTATTGAGCAAACCCGGATTCATAAGAACAAAGCATGACAATGTTTCATATATAATAGTAAATCAAACATTTCATACATCTTCTATAAATGTTTCACACATAATGGGTGATGTCTTATAGCAAAAAATGAAGGATGCATCTGTTCTTGTCTTCTTCTCCAAATCTAACGAGCCCCATGTCATTCTTATCATATCCGGTCGCCAAGCTCACCTGATGAGGTCATCATGATATTAAAATGGGGATTAGAGGGAGGAAAAAATGGAGAGCCCCATGAGAGAGGCCATGCGAGAGAGAAGAAGGTAGCCAGCACGCGATGACACTAGTGGCTAGTTGCCGAGTGCTGAAACCGGTTGTTGGCTGTTGAGCCACGCAGCGCAGGTTGCAAAGCGTCAATGTGTGTGGAAGAGACCAACAAGCCAAAGGATTGAAAGAAGCTAGAAGATGTACGGGGCTGTTTAATTTGGATGGGAGCCCTCACGCGCCACGCCAATCCAGGGCACGCCGTGGCCCAAGGCGTGCCGAAAACGAGCGCCCTCGCCATCTCGCGCGTACGCGTTGATTGTAGCTCGGCTCGCCGTCGTCCGCGCCCCCGCGCCCTGGCTCGTCGGGCAACCAAACGGCCACCAAAATTCCATGGTGCGCCGATGGATGGATTGGAATGGCGTGGTCGCTAACCAAACAGCCCCGTAGTAAATGCATTGGTGGAACTCAATGCCATTGCTCTTACAAAGGAATTCGAGCGTAGAATAAGTTACCACAATTTATTGGTGAAAATATCATAGATTTTGAACTATGCGAGGGTCTGTGTTTGATTGCAATCGGGCGTTCATGTTCAAGCAATTTAAAAATATTATCCTGAGAGGTATAAAATACCTTCCTGGATTGGGCTCAAAAACCGTGAAGAGGCTAAAAAATATTTAAATTTTTTAATAGCTTCAAGAAAAAGCGCTATGATCTCTAAAAGTTTTTTTTTATAAAGCACCAAAGTGCTTGGCTCGTAAAAAATATAATAAGTATTCTGTCGTAGGTTATAATCTGGTTTTCAGCTAAAAACAGTCAAGATCCTTGGCTAGACTAGGGATACACCCCCGTTTAATCCTTTCAAAATCGCTGTGCTTAACAAGACGTTAAACGCTGGCATGCTCGTTGAAAGGCAGCTGCTTGCACCTCAGCCTTCGAATCTACTTCGCTTATAACGGGGGGAAAGGCTCAGAGACCTTTTAACACAAATAAGAGTCGAGGGGAAAAAAAAAGCAAATTGCGATATGCTAACACGAAAGAGTTGAGGAAAAATATACGGCAAATCGCGACAAGCTAACACGAAAGAGCTGAGGAGACCTTTAACGGAGGACAGCTCTAAACTTGTATGGGAAACTAAATGCTCCAAAGAAAAGAAAAAATATACATTTACATGATGATAACATCACCTACAATTAAAATATAACCTATCTCATCACTAAAAATGACCACATCCACCGGCCATCAATATCCAGCGCTCCTTTCACCTATAAATTCTACCCTCTATGTGATCATATTGCCGGAGCCCCATTTTCACATCCACGAACAAAAACAACCCCATCTCCATAATTCGCCAATTGTCTCATCGGAGTTCATGCAACTGAAGGTTGTTGCTCCATGCTCCATCTCCTCCACAAGTGAAGTTTGTCACTAGCACCGTTCACTACTTCTTCAGCTCGAGATCTATCACCCTCTTAATGGCTACCCTATCATCATCATTGTTCTCCCCTCTATACTTGTTAACCCCTTCCTCTTTTGCATAATTTACTCTTTAAAAAAAGGTTGGAGAAGAGCAAGACGAAAGAGGAAGAAACTGAGGGGACCTTTTTTTGTCTAATTTATTTTTCAAGGAATTGCACTTAATCGTGGGCACCGAACATGTTTTTCATCATTGAATAAAAAAAACAAACGACCACTTTAAGATGGCATGTGTATTACAATTAATAATACCTATTTCTATTTTGCTTAACCAATCGAATGCTTTTCTTTGCAAATGTTAACCAATTACTATTTTTTAGCCAATATTAACCATTTTCTGGGCCATTAATTTAATTTTGGGTTTGGTATTTGTGCTAGCTTTAGTTAATAGTCGATTGAAAGTTTGAAATTTTCAGTCACCTAAAATTGCACACTATTGAAGAGTAAACTTGCATTGTGAATTGGTGCAATTTTAGCACAAAAATATTGTAATGACTAGTTTACATAAAATTACACATTAATAAGTCTAAAATTGGCACTATGAAATAAAGTATAGTTTTAGTTCAATTATACTGCAATTTTTAGTTCCTTTTCACTATATTTTTTACGATATATACGTTGGTTTTGTATTGTGTGTTGTATTATTGTGTGTTTTGATATGGGACTAAGATAGTTATGTGTGCCTGCGTGATTGAAATGGTTTCAATTCACTAGACAATCCACGATGACATTAATCAATAGACAATCCACGATGACATTAAGGGCATGTTTGATTTGCCGCACCGGCTGACCTTATCAACAAAAGGTCATGCGTACCCCATTTGACGACTGTTTGCTACGAAGCCTTTTGATTTTCGATGAGGTTCAGGTTCCACTCACGAATCAACCATCGATTGTTTTCAACAGTGGAGATGGATAGCTTGCCAAATGTATAAGATGTATGTATGTATACTAGAGGATACACGCGTAGCGCTGCGTTGTCTTGTTCGTAGAAAAGACATAGTTTTGTGCTATGATACATATACTCTCAAATAGTAACATTATAATGTGTAAATCAACTTCCCGCACCTGCTGACCTTATCAACAAAAGGTCGTGCGTTCCTCAATTTGGCGACTGTTTGCTACGAAGCCTTTTGGTTTTCGACGAGGTTGAGGATGCACTAACGAATCAACCATCGATTGTTTTCAACAGTGGAGATGGATGGTTTGCCAAATGTATAAGCTACTAGGCAGGGCAGCGCACCTATGGTGCATTATTTTGTGCTGAAAACAGTTTGAAGGGATAATATCGTTCTGCCTTGTATGTGGTTTCAGAAATTTTGTTGAGCAATTCGGTATACTTATTTTGTAAATCAACGTGTACAAATGTATTATATTATTAAATGGAGAAACACATTCACACAAACAATTTGGTGAATTGTTATATGGAACGTTGCATGTATTAAAACAATCAGCAACCGTAATATTGCGAGGCCAATCATAAAGAAGAAAAGTTTATGCCCAGCCGAAGAACACCCTGCATCACCCTGTAGCCATCGTAAAGCCACCAGGCTACGCGAAGACGCAGGTGCAGGCTGCAATGACAACAAGGCCCTAATCAGTCATCAAGGTCCCAAAAACGTCATACCATAGGAGCCGGCTGAAATAAAATTAGAACGAAAGGAATGTCCGTGAACAGAGCGCACCCCGCACAAAAATAACTTGGCGCATGGACGAAATAAAAAATACACACTGAACGTACGCGACTGGATGGTCTCCTATCGGGTACGTCTTCACCTGGTCGCATTTTCTGGTTCCTTTAACGAGCTCCGTGTTCGGGGACTGGATCTCTTTATCTGATTCCTTTGACGAGCTCTACGTTCGGGGATTGGGACACCTTCCCCCTCGTATGCATTGTCTGCTTCTAGCACACCATCTACGTCTGGGGGCACATCACCTTCGCTTCTGAGCACGATATTTGCTCGAGAGCGCAATCTCTATTTTCTCGGAAAAGCTCTAGTCCGAGAGGTGGTTTCCCTATTTCCGTTCATGCTTTCCTGGGTATTTTCATACCTGAATGTAGCAACACGAGTCCATCTCGCGACTTGCTATGTTCATTCTCCCGGAAGATCTGATCTTACCCGATGCGGTGGTACGCTCTTCACTACTAAGAATCCAATCCCTACTTGATGACATTCAGCCTCAAGGAGATGATTCATCTCGGTTAAGGCTCGGGGATTAGCTGTTGAGGATTGGATAACCCCTGCCCGGTAGCAGGTACCAGCTGTCGGGGATAAAATCACGGCCCATTGCCATGGCCCACTCCCTGACGGCTTAATCGAACAGCCTCCTAGGGTCTAGCTCCCTAGAGGGCTCTTTCAGGCCCCTATGCATCCTGCCGAATAGCTTCCTGGTTGGCAATGTGCGTAACGGCCTAGGATTCCTATTTGAGTCTTACTCGAACAGAGTTCTGCACGGCTACGTGAAGACCTGGACATGGTTTCCCGGATTGGAGCAGACGTCGTGATCCCCAAGAATTAGAGTATACCTTATCTATCTCGGGATGTATTTGACATGTGTATGAGTTCGTTACGATCTCGTGGTTAGCCCGGCCCGATTATCCCTCGGTAGATCGTTTGTTCAACACTATATAAACAAGGCCCCTACGGCGTGTAGAGGGCACGATGATCACGATTACCACGAGAAGATAGCATGACGAACACCATCGGATCTAGCATCTGCAAGATCACCTATTACTTCCTTGTACTCTCATAATCTCGTCGAGACATGTTCATCTCGCCGATTTCCTCATTGTAATCCTTCTACATATAAAGAAGAGCTGGACGTAGGGTTATTATCTTCTCGGAGAGGTCTGAACCAGGATAAAACCCTGTGTTTGTCCCTGCTCGTTGATTGCTGTTTGCCTTGCTCAGTAGTGTCTTCTATCTCCCCTTCTCAAAAACCTTAGTTGACTTGGGACCGATATCCCAACCGTCGACAGGGCGGTGTAGGGAGAAAGGGCAGCGACGCCGCCCTTAGCCCACGGTGCCCAGATCCAGCGGTTGCGCAGCAAGGATGGGCGGCGCACCGGCGGGCGGAGGACGCGGAAGAGCAGCGGCGCGGGCGAAGGCTAGGGCCCCGGGCACGGGAGAAGGCCCCGACCGCGCGTGAAGGGAGCTAGGGCACGGGGGGCGACGGGGATCAGGGCAAGGCAGTGGACACACCATCGGTGGCAGAGGCGGGTAATTACCCCACAACTCCAGCTGCACTTACGAAGGCAAAAAGGACGGATTGAAAGCGGCGGAAAAATACGGAGGACATGCAAGTAACTTTTCATGGAGAAATTTACACTGCAGGAGGACCAATGCGCAAATCCTAGGGATCTCGAAGGAAAATCCGGAACCTTGGGGGTTTTTTTCAAACCGGTATGGCTGGGAGCAGGCATTAGGTGGCAGGACGTACGGGCAACACACGTCCCTTTAGGGGGCAGGGAGCGCGGTCGGGTGGTTGACGTGCATCCCTTCGGTGGGACGAAGCTACGTGGCCCGATCTGAGCCGTCCACAACGCCGATTGGACGGTCGAAAAAATTTAAACGACGGCCACGATGAATGTGCAGGAACTTGGCCGGCTACGTGCTATAGAGCGTTTAGGAATACACCATGGCTGCAATCCAAATGAACCCCCATGAGAAAAGGCAGAAAAGGGAAAGTCAAACCTGCCATCTCATGCAATGCGAGCCCAAAGAAAACGACGAGAGGAGCAGGAGGTGAACCAGAAACAGACTGAGGCTGCGCAAGCGCCAGGAGGAGGGAGTGGTTGTCTATCCTGATCCTCCTCTTCCTCAGCTCCTCCTCCCGTTAACTACCACCAAATCGAAGCCCCCGAGCCAGCCAAATCCTGCTTCCCGGGGGCTCGGAGACCGGACAAGCGTCAAGCCCAGGTTCTTTCGCAATCCTCGGGATCTCTGGCGAGGTAACCATCCCCCCAACCATCTTTTGGAGGAACCTTGTTTCGAGGAATCCCCATTTCTTGCGTCGTCGGTACGCTGGTAGTCGGAAATATTCGATCTTGGTAGCCATTCCGCGACGATGCAGCACGCCGATGAGCGCCACGCCTGTTCTTAATTTTTGAAAGCTCCGTTCTATAGGCCTGAGCGCGTGAGTTCTTTTTTTTTGTCTTTCTTGTACATCAGTTGGATTAAAGGCTCTAATTCTTTTTCTTTTTGGTTATTGATCGGTCTAATGCATACTGATGAGAATACTCTGGCAACTTTTGTTTTCTGTTCGGAAAGGAAAAGTTATTGTTCGGAAAGGCTAGAATCATTACACTCACCTTTCAGATTACTGGAAGCCCCCAACATGTGGTTAACCAAGGATTTTTTTCATCCTTTGACTTCTTACGATTTCGATGTGCTCTAAAATTAGTCGCAATCCTTGTACGTTGATATATTAGATTTTTTTTTGCTTGATGCATATATACACCTGGAGTATTGATGATGCTGGTGTATGGCATCGTGTTTTGGTGGCTTAAACCATTAAAAATGCTTCACATGTTTTTTGCAGGATGGAAGAAGAGAAAGATACAGTGGTTGGTTCTTCTTCTAAGCCATGTGGCCCATTGGAGGAGTACCACATCCCAGATTACATTCTGAAGCCAGATGCCCAGCATGTGATAGTTGATCATGCTCCACGCTGTCCTGTAGTAGTGTTCATCAACTCAAGATCTGGTGGCCAGCTTGGAAGCAGTTTGATCAAAACATATCGTGAACTTCTTAACGAAGCGCAGGTACCTTTTCTGTATTCTTGTAAAAGGATGGTAGCATGTTGAGTCTGGTCCTGTTTTCAGAGATTGTCAATTATTATTCAGGTTTTTGATCTGTCAGAAGAGGCTCCGGATAAGGTTTTGCACTGTTTATATGCCAACCTTGAAAAGCTCAAGACCGCAGGAGATATTCTGGCTGTTCAAATTTGGAGGAGTCTGAAATTAATTGTGAGTGAGTGATAACACTTTCAAGTTATGTTATACAAAAAAAATATCTCTTCTGGGTTGTCCTTATATTCTTGACTGAAGAGATTTCAATCAGGTTGCAGGTGGTGATGGTACAGCGAGCTGGCTGCTTGGGGTAGTCAGTGATCTTAAGCTTGCCCACCCACCTCCAGTTGCTACTGTGCCTCTGGGAACTGGAAACAACCTTCCCTTTTCATTTGGATGGGTAGGTGATCAACAACTATTGTGTACTTTGAACATGTCGAACAATTTCATGATGTTTCTGTGCGCCTCAAGTTTTGGACCAAAGGAATAACATAAAGACCACATGTTTTTTCACTTCCATCCATGAAGAAATAGAGGAGAAACGAAGATGATGCACAAGCAAGTACACTGCATAGAATCAAGTTGTTATGTTTCAATGTTTTTTCTTGGTCTAAGCTATTTTGGATGTGGGAGATTTTGGATATGTTTTTTTTTGTAGTGGTTTGCATGAATATGCAACTTTGCTTACTGTCTTAGGCTCTTAGCTCTTGCCTGAACTAAATGCTTCCTGATCTCAACCTTTTATACTGTTGCTTCTGCATGTAAGGAGGATTAAAGATTATATCGAATGCAACATTTCAGGGAAAGAAGAATCCTTGTACGGACCAAGAGGCTGTAAAATCATTTCTTGGGCTAGTAAAGCATGCAAGAGAGATCAAAATTGATAGGTACTGTCTGAAACATGAAGTTTATTGTTAGCTTTATTTTGTTTATGTAATGCTTGTCCTAAGGGTGAAAATACTAGTCAACTCTTTTAAGCATTTGCAACAATAACGTAGCGCAATTATGCATTGATGTTCATTTTATTTGCTGTTGTGTTTCTATGTAAGATATAAAGCTATTTCACGCATCTTAAATAATGAATAATTATCTTTTCATTTCCGCATCTCTCTGTATCTGATGGCATAAACTTAAATAGATACAAACCTAATGTTCACTTAAATTTTTTTTCAGTTGGCATATTATTTTGAGGATGCGAGCTCCAAAGGAAGGTCCATGTGATCCTATTGCTCCCCTAGAGTTGCCTCATTCATTGCATGCATTTCACCGTGTGTCAACTGGTGATTCCCTTAACGTGGTAAGACTGTCTTTCTGCCGCTGTCTTTTTATTCTATCATGTTTCATGTTGAAGAAAATTGATGTACCATCACACTATCACAGTAAATGACATCTTATTACTTACTGAATCTACTTCAAAGTTTGCTTGATCATCCTTCTTTGTTTCCTTCAGGAAGGTTACCACACATTCCGTGGAGGATTTTGGAATTACTTTAGTATGGGTAAGGTCTCTGTTCATCTCGTAAATTATTTCAGTAATTGGCTACATTAATTTGATGGTCTAATCAGTCCAGCTGTTCACTTTATATTTTTTTATCATGATACATGAAGTTGCATGCTAGTTCATGCTTTGAAGGATACAGAATCTTACAGATTTGCTAATCTGTTGTAGGCATTGTTGCCATCAATGCCATAGCTAGTTATCATTTCCTGCTCGTATAAAAAGGCCCCATGTTTCTTCAGTGCGTCCTTGAGCATATTCTGTTTCACCAATTTCAGAAAATCAAACATGATGATTGACTTAACATGCTACAGGGATGGATGCAGAAGTGTCTTATGGATTTCATTCTGAAAGGAAGAGAAATCCAGAGAAATTTAAAAACCAGCTGACAAATCAGGTACCTTTCCCTTTTGGTATATCTGGAGTCAGATTCTTTCCTATCTTTTCTTGGGGAAGCATTGGCTGCTTGCCTGGCCAAGCTGTCCAGTGGAGGGTTTGGTTGCTAGGAGGTGCTTTTTGTTGAGACCTCCTGGTTGGTTGGGTTGTGTTCTACTCCCCTTCTCTGGTCTGTGGTCTACTCTTCTCATTCTCTGTATACAATGTATAGTTCTTCCTTACTTGAATAGAATGGCAGTGCTCCTGCCCTTTGCATTTTTTTTTTTAAAAAATTTACGATGAACCTTGTGAATTGTCAATGTATATCATTTATGCAGGGTACATATGCCAAGGTTGGACTTAAACAAGGATGGTTTTGTGCTTCTCTAACTCATCCGTCTTCAAGGTAGCATTATGATAAGTCCATAACATTTTTTGAAATGCCGATATACATGGTGTACATATAATATGATGTGTGATGTTTAGTGTTACAATTAAATTAGACTGAAGAACTAGAATCTCTGCCAATAGCCTAAAGACAAACTAATTTTTTTCTTGTTAAATATCATGTCATTATGACATAGCTAAATAGAACATAATAGAATAGCAGTGCCAATCAAAACCTGCTTCTTCTTTGAAACATCCATCCCTGATAGCAAAGTTTCCCTCATATGAGAAATGTTGCGAGGTGCGTCCTAGCGGCTAGCGCCACAGAAACAATACGCCAAATGGATTTAGCAAAGTGGCAATCAAAGAATAAGTGCTTACTAGATTCATTCTTATTACAAAAACTGATTTTTTGGTTATCATTGGAGCAATGATAATCACATATTACAAAAATTGCATTTCTGGTTATCATTGGAGCAATGATAATCACAACAGGTTAACAAGTGTAGCTACTTGTTAATTTGTTGTGATTTTCATTGCTTCAATGATAACTAACTGCTCCAGTTTATATGCACAAATTCTGGGAAGTAAAAGCTTTATACTTTATTAATCTTATCAGAGGCTTCAACTTCTTCTTGACAATGTTAAATTACAAAAGGATGTAAACTATTTCCATGGACACTTTCTAGTCCTTTTTAATAAGCTAGAATGCTTCATTTCCAGGAATATTGCTCAACTTGCAATGGTGAAGATCATGAAAAGACCTGGTAACCACTGGGAAGAACTGCACATTCATCACAGGTAAACTTTCATGCCTTCTAAATTGTAATGTAGGACTTCAAGAAGATTATGATACAAGAAAGCTTCTTGTTTTCATCTGGGAAATGTTCTCTTATTACAATTCCATTTGTTCTATCTTATAAATTACTCCATTTTTCTGTAATTTCTTCCTATATTATGCCAAAATTTCTATAATGCACTTGTGCAGTAGATGGAATTGTTAATATGACCTATTCTGCCTTTTGCAGTATTCGATCAATTCTCTGCCTCAACCTGCCTAGTTTTTCTGGAGGCCTCAACCCTTGGGGCACACCTGGCACACGCAAAGTAGAAGACGTGAGTTTACATGCCTCTAGCCCATTAACTGATGTCTAAACTGCATGTTGTGTCATTCGCATGTTTCTGGCAATGCGCAGAGGGACTTGACGCCACCTTATGTTGACGATGGCATTATTGAGGTTGTCGGGTTCCGCGATGCTTGGCATGGGCTGGTGTTGCTGGCCCCAAATGGACATGGTACTCGCCTTGCGCAGGTATAAACTGCTCCTTCTGTTCCTACTGTCCTGGCACATCCTAGACAGAATATGGAACAGGATCATCTATTGCATATATGATGCATCACTGCGCTGCATAATTTGCTGCACTTAGAACTCTTCAGTTCCCTGAAACTTCATGGCAACGCCCTGCAAAACCAGGCTCATAGAATCCGCTTCGAGTTCCACAAAGGTGCGGCAGACCACACGTTCATGAGGATCGACGGTGAGCCGTGGAAGCAGCCCCTCCCAAAGGACGACGACACCGTGGTCGTGGAGATCTCCCACCTTGGCCAGGTCACCATGCTGGCGAACGAGCCCTGCAAGTCCAAGAGTGTGAATGACCCACTGTTGCCCTCTCCGGCCCAGGCCGGCCACGACGACGAGGACAAGGACAGCATGGAGGATGAGGACGAGTGGGAGGACGGCAGACGCAAGTTCGGGGCCGCGGACACATTCAAGATCCCCGACGAGGTCGACATTGCCCATCTCAGCTGAGCCTGAGCTCCTGCTCGGCTTCTGCATGGAGTCCGGCCATGCCCTCCCTCTCTGATGGTGAATAGCATTTGTTCAGTATAAAGGTGATATATATAGCATTGTCAATTGCTTCAATTAAATTCTTCAACCCTGCCTGACTGGAAGCGTAGTTAGACAAGTTCCCAGTGGCAACGTCTATTTCTTTGATGCAAAAATAAAGTAATTAGAATTCAACATGTAGATTTGTTTTCTGGACACGCTATTCGATGATGTATCTGTATATGTACCGCAGATGATGTATCTATATTTGCTACCCGTAGGGGCGGACCTATCATTAGGACTGGGTGGGCCGTTGCTCAGCCTTAGATTTGTGATCGATTTCTTTAATTTTTCTTTCTTTTCAGCCAGTCAGGTTTGTAACGTTTGTTCCTTTTCTTTTTCTACATTTCCCTATTCACTTTTAAATAGACCAGTTACAAGAAAGTCAATCAATAAAAAAAAAAATGCGATGAGCATATTTTTAAGTTTTCAATTTGCAAAAAAACATGGTTAGAAGTTTAGGATATCATGTGAGGAGGAACACCAATAATAGCACATGACTAAAACAATAAGGGTCACACGACGAATCTAAATATAGAAGTCATGTTTTGCAAAGCCATCTTGCATATAATTGCAACTTTTAATGTAATTTTTTAGAAACAACTTATAATATGATTTTTTTTTAAGAAAAGAGACTTATCATTAAAATATTAGTGTTCCTCATACATAGAAGCCCTCACACAAAAAGAAAATTATAATGTGATCATGACAAGGGTCTATTGCTAACAATTCATCATATCCATCTCTCTCTTTAACTCCATCGTATTCGTGAACTCTAGCAACCTCTGTAGTCAACCATAGCATCATATTCTTCATCCTCGTCAACCATGGAAAGCATATTTGAAAGATCAATATCAAAAAAATAGTCGTGTCAGCTTAAATCTCTGATTCGAGAAACAATCTGAAAAAGAAATAACCATGGAAAAAACGCACTTGGCTGGCTTGACTTTATCAAGATCTCCGGCGCAAGAAACAGATAAGAAATAACCAGATCTAGCAAATGAAAAAGGAAAAAACAGGTTCCTTTTTCCCCAATGGACAACTTTATTTTGGCCCTCATCGGAAACTCGGAAGAGAAGCCTGCTTTCGACTCAAATCACCAAGCCGGCCACGATCGCAGTGTCGACTTAGGTCCAAGCCAAAGCTCTACATCTTCCTCCATTGTGTCGACACAACGAGATATTTTATTGGTTAAAACGAAGAAAAATTACACCTTATTACTCCGCCTGCTGACGAAGAAATCTTAGATCCTAAGTGCCCCGCGCAGATCCATGCTCCTACCCCGTCAGCTGCACGGAGGCTGCTACCGACGCAAGGAGACCCCGGATCTGGGCAGCGCAGAGCTCGCCCTTTTTTCCTCCTAAGCCGCTGCCGCTTTTTCTCCTAAGCCGCCTTCGTGGGAAACTAACACAACTTATAATATGATTTGTTCCTATTTTATTTGGCATATTTCTAGTATATTTATTCGGTGGTGGCAGACACAAGGTTAGGCTTGCCTAGACTTAGATTATAGCCCTGCCTCCATCACTGGCTACGCTGATTGTTAATAATATTTGTTCATAAAATAATATTGATTTCTCGTTGATTCAAGTTCTTTGTCCCTGTGAAAGTGTAGTATAGTAAGCCAAGAGCACGAAGGCTCAAATTATTATCGACTTTGCTCATCAGTTGTCTAAAAATTTCTTAACTACCAATCAGTTTTTACTTACTTGAGATTTTATTGGTGCCACCTTCTTCCTTACCGGTGTAGCCACCTTCCTCATCTATGGCCATTACCATGCTATTTGGTTAGGGTTCAGACCTGGGATTCTCTAGTGCCCCTTGGGCTTAGAGGGAGATCGGGGGAGGCGGTGAACTGGCAGTGGGGTGCGGATCATGGTGGGGACGGCGAGGCGCCGATGGTGGCGTCGGAGCTGCAGGCTCGGTCGAAGTCGATTGGGCGGCGATAACGGGCGGATCTATGCACACAACGGGAGTTAGGATGGGCGGGGGCGGCGGGACGATGGGAGAACATGGGGCGAGGCGGCGGCACCGATCGCGGGTAGGTGGACCGACGATGGTAGGAGAGGAGGTGGAGACTCATGAAGCAGCACGGGTGATGAAAAAGGAGGAGGTGATGGAGAAAGAGGAGGTGGAGGGTCGGCGCTGCTGGAGAGGGAGAAGGGGAACGACGACGACAGGAACGGGGGAGGAGGTGGGAAGTCGGGATGGGGTAGACTAAGGAGGCAAAGTGTGTAGCAAGGGGAGACATCTGGGTTGTCGGATTGAGATCTAGTAGCCCAAGAAATTGACGGGAGTTAAATAATTCTATAGCAAATGAGAGGTAGACGGTCCTAATTATTATTTAATGAAATATTTTGTACGTCACTACAAAAGACTCCTAATCCTTGTGCGCCATTATGGAAGCACGTTGGATCACATTTTTTCGAATATTTCCTTTTGCCAATGTAGTTGGCTAGTCTTGCAAAATGACGAGTTTGTCATTGCTTTTATATTTAGTTCCTTTCTTTCCTATTCTTTCATTGATAGCTAGGACCTACATAGTCCATCTCTTTTCTTCCAATCCTTGTAATTTCCCCCCTTTCCTTGTGCCTGATTGGCAACCTCCCTCCTCTGCACTCCTCTTAGGCTTGCCCTACTCATGTTCTTCTTTCACTCGTCCTCTACCACTCCTCCACTGGCCCCTCTCCCACGGTTATGACATCGATGGTAGCTTCCTCCAAGTTTGTCCTCCCTTCTAGAAGGCTTCTCGTTGACTAACCACCAATCATGACCCGTCAAAATGCGACGTCCCTCATGCCCTATCTTCCTTGTCTTCGATAAGAAATAGCCATCGTTGCGAGCCTCCAGAGCTTTGCAACCACATCGATTAGCACCCTGATGACCCAAAGATCCTAACCCTACTATTCGTTTGTGAATAAAACCACCATACCTCGATGTCGCCGTACGTTAACCCAGCATCTGAAGGCTCCATGAGCTCATCACAACTCATGCTCACGCATCTTGTCATGGTTATGTGTTGCTGCATGCCGATGAAGCTACCATCCCTGTGTGCTGGGCATGTGGAAAGATGGTAGTTTAGCTAACTTGCGGGCTTTATGTCAAACATACGAGAAGAACATGTTAGTTTAGGCATTACATGAGGCTTTGTAATATTGTGCATAACGGAGCTAATGATGATGGCATATATAGAAGGGCGAGGTTTGTTACACCGGGATGGTTAGTAGGATTGGGATCAAACGAGAGACAACCGACGATTGTGGTAAAATGTCGAGATCATGGCCATTATTTCGTAATCCTGATGTCAGGATCGTAACAAAAAAGTTTTGGATCCTACGACTAAATTAAAAAGTTTAAATCTAAAGAAATAAATCTTTTCAAGGTGTTTGATTTGTAGTGTTGTTCCAAAAAAAAAATCATTTGATATTTTCTCGAAATTTTGCATTTAAAATGTTTGATTCTAGGATTGTTGGAATTTTATTCCGCAAGTTTTGCAACGACCTAGAATCCTAGGTATCAAAGAGGAATCTAACACATGAATCGAGATATCAACAAACCTCTAGCTCTACCCTACACTGGTCCAAGAAATGATACCTGACAAAGAAGAAAAAACGAAATGCAGCGGTTATCGACTCTTTAGCTGAACCCATAAGCCGGTGGAGTGTGAGCGACCATTGGAACACTGAAGGTGCAAACGACGGACGCCACAGAATTGTAAGACGGGAGTTGCAGCGAAAGCATCGGCCACAGGAGCCATGAGCGCCGCCATCCACACAACTGCACTAGTATCTATGCGCTACGTGCGACCATCTGGGCCGTCCATCATCTGGAGATACAAGGAGTACAGTTTCACTAGCGGCCTACGTGCTCTTTTTTTTTTTTAAAAAAAAGTTCTGGGTGAATAAACTATCTTCACTCGTTTGTTTCACTTTTTTTTTTGAGAGCGCTGATTTTTTTGAGAACGCTGGGTGAATAATGATGATGACATTGACGTCAATAGTGTTGAAACAAAAAAGATTTTGTTTAGCGAAACATACGAAGCATGTACAAACATGCTAAAACATGAGACCAATATATGGTAAAAACATGGTAAAACTGATGAAACATGTCATGTTTCCAGGTGTTTCATGGTGTTTTCGAAGAAATTACAGAACAAAATGCAAAAAACCCACCCCCTCATCAGATCCACCGCCTTCTTCCCCAAATCCGGTGAGCTCTCACGTTGTCCTCGTTGGATCCGGTCACAAAGACCTCTTCCACTCACCGGATGAAGCCCATGGGGGATTAGAGATGGGGAGTGGATAGAGGAAGAGGAGAGAGAGAAGGGGAGAAAGATGGAGAGAGGCGACTCTGCAACCTGGGATAGCTCTGACGGGTCACCGGTGTCGGCCGACCGGCCGGCAAAGAGGGACCTCAAGCGTCGCTGGTCGCCAGCACAACAAGCAGCAACTGCATGAAGAAGAAGCGGACCTGAAATTAGCGATGAAGAGTAGTTTGTTTCATGTGGCCGGCGTCCGATTTTGTGTCGCTTGTGGGATGGGTCTTGCGCCGCGTGTCATCAGGTGGACCCCCTGCGTGCAAGTGCATCAAGAAAGCGAGTCACACGAGGCGCACGCACATGCGTTGAAGCGATGAAAAAAAGGCCGATCGGATGCCTCATCAGAAGTGTTTTCGATAGTGTTTTTTAGAGTGCGAGGATCTGAAGATTCGGTCCCACATGTATAACACATCATCAAAGTGGGACTCTGATTTTTATTGCCCTCGTGGAAAAGTCTAGGTGGTGGGCTTCTAATTGGAGCGAACCAATGCACCAGAGATAGAAATTTTTCCTCTAGACTAGATAGCTAGTTTTAATGTCCATTTTATTTTATGGGATGGACAAATGATCTTGATAAAACTGTTATATAATCGAACGGTTATCTTTTTATTATTCTTTGTCGGTAAGGGCACCTGACAGCCCCAACAATAAATCACTCCCAAACATCAACACTTTAGCAAAATAGGGTTTGGAGGGGGCAAAATCCCTAGCTCAACAAACACACTATTATAGTGATGGAATTCTAATTGCTGGCGATCCCCCCCCCAAACACCCCTTCACTTGATTTGACAAACAAATCACTTTAAAGCTTCAGATTGACAACCAAATTAACCAAACCAACAAAAATATCGAGAAACAAGCCAACCAAATCCACACGCAGGGATCAACAACGGTGTTGGCCTATTGGTGATCATGTCCTAGCCGTCATGCAGAACGATGACCTTGAAGGCTAGCCGATGCCCTATCTGCTACTGCACTTGGTTGAGGGAAGAGAAGGCGACAACGAATGTAGAGGCTAGAGACGGAGGAAGGAGTGGTAGGGGCTAGAGTAGACCAGATCAAATGTTGGGCCGGGCCGGGCTTGGAAAAGACCACTCCCGCAGGACCAGGCCTGAGCCCGGCCCGGTGCGTTAGGCTCGAAAACGGGGCCTGAGCCCAACCCGAAACCCGAAAGCCTAGTCCGAAGCCCGATGGTCAGGCTTCGCATTGAGGGCTGAGCCCGGCCCGATGCAACGGTCGAGCCAGGCTGGGCTTCCCATGATCAGGTCTAAGCTAGAGTGGAGGAGGGCAACAACAATTGGGGAGGAGGAGGTAGAAGGGAGAATGAGGTGGTGATGAACGAAGGGGACGCGAGGACTCAAAATAGGAGATGCAAGTTTTCAGACAGGGGATAACGAGAGAAAATGAATGGAAAAAAAGAAAAGGAAAAAGAGAAAGAGAAAGGACGAGAAGAATAAAGAAAAAAGAAAATAAAGATGGATAAGGAACATACAATGTAGATGAGAAAAATACACAAGCGATTTTCCGACGGCTAGGATTTTGGAGCAACATATGACATAGTGAAGAAATAGGGTGGAAAATAAGGATTGTTGCTGATGCAGGCATAGAAATAGGGTGATAAATAGTGATAACGTGGAGTCGTAATATATAATGAATTTGATGAGTGAAAAATAGGGTGTGGGCTGGGATGCTCTAAGTTGTGTTGGACCTAGCACAATATGTCATGTGGATTACGCCTTCCGGCTGGGAAGGCGGGAAACTGCCCTCGAGGCGCCTACAAATAGGCACGCCTGTCCTCTCTCTCCCCTTCTCTATCTGCAGCTCTGCACCGCACGCCAGTATCAAGCTGCACCCAGCAAAGAGGAGGAGCAAGAAGAACAAGAACAAGAAGCAGAGGCGAGATGAGCGTGAGGTTCGTCGTGGGCCGCGTGGGTGCTCGGGTCATGGCTCCGGCGCCGGCGCCGGCCGGCGCGCGCGACGGAACCGCGGCGACGTCGGCGTGGCCCGTCAAGGACACCGCGGCGGCCGCCTCGCCGCCGGCGCGGGCGAGGATGAACGCGGCGGCGGAGGAGCCGGCGAGGGGAGGCAGGAGGGAGGAGGAGTCGGTCCGGGCCTTCATGTTCCTCTCCTTCTGGGGCCCTCACGCCTGACATATATGCTGCATGTACCATGCATGCAACGTACAGCTGCTCATGCTACGCTGAAAGAAAGAAAAAATATTTACTATACGTGAGTAACACCGTAAGTTTTCTCAGACTGAAGAGCATAATGAATAGTGTTTTAGCGGAAAGTATAGTGGGCTGTTGGTTGGAGCAGTAGGAGTTTGTTATGAGAGCAGTGGGGATGAATTCGGTGGAATTGAATATTGGTCAGATTATATATATTCAGAAATTCATTCAAATGCTAGAAATGCACCAAATACTTTCAATTTTAGTGAAGGTGTTTGGACATGGATTCAAAACTCTGGTGAACCATGTTTCTGCACAAGCTACAAATGGGAGCCGAACATGGACCATGGCGGCTAGACTAGTTGGGTCCCCAGCAGAGGAGTTGCATCACGCTGCCGTCCTTCTCCGCCCTCCTCATCCTCTTCAGCCTCATCGCCTCCTCCTCCACCGCCGCCGCCGTCTTTGCCGCGGGCACGACGTCCCTCAGCTCGCCGGAGACACGCTGACGGTGAGCGGCGGCGGAAGGCGCCGACGGCTTGGACGCCGGGTGCTCGGCCCGGACGGCGGCCTGCACTGCCCTGGCGCACACCCTGCTCATGTAGCCCAGGCTCATTGCTTAGCTAAGCAGCTACGCTCACCTCAGCTCTGCATGCACCAGCTTCTTCGTGTCAGGATTCAGAAAAACTTTGGCGTAAACTTCTTGATTGTTGCGAAGCAAATAATATCAGAGCACATGCGATGGGATGCGGCATGCATTGATGCATCAACGTATATATATGTGCGTGAAATTCTTCGATTGTTCGTGCACGGTTCTGCCGTTCCAAAACCATCAATTTTTTGGTTCTGTTCCTGCACGCTGCTTTGCTCCAACAAGGCATATAATATAGCTTCAGTTTCAGACTTTCAGTGTGCGCGGTAGCCGTGAAGATTCTTGAGAAGGAGAATATCTGAATTCTTAAGTGCTAACACTAGTGTTGGAGAAATAGAAATTTAGGCAAATGTGAAGTAAAGATTAATTAGTTTGTGGCTTCAGATTTGCCAATTGTGGCCACAGCCAAAATGGCCCAGGATATGATTAAACTTGTGGGCGGCAGAGAAGTAGAGAACTGGGTGCAGGAAGCACACAGGTAAGAGGAATCGGACAAAAGCCGGGAGCCTTTCATGATTCTGACTGATCTAGCAGCTAGTGAAACAAGTGGAAACACCAAAAGCCAAATCAATTTAACCGAGAGGGTTGATTAAGATAGGTGCATCTAATGCATCTAAAAGTTCCAAGATGAACACATGGATTTAGGGGAGAGAGAGAGTACTGTTCTTGATGAAGATGCTTCTTGACTCCAATCTTCTGTAATTGTTTCCCCTTCCATTCTGTTGGCTAATTGAGATTTGAGAGTCGCTTGACAATGTGAATTCTGAAGGTCATGGGGGCGCCTAATTAATTAACGCAACTTGCAGGCCAAGAATATTTTTCTACGAAAGCGCTACTTTGTAGCCAAGAAATCATTAAACCACTCCATCAATGGTAACCTTCGCTGTTACCGCCGCCCTATACTATATGCTTCAGCGAGTCGTTTATAAGAATGTTTAATAGTTTTTCTTTTTATTGTAAACTTTGCTAAATAATCTAACGAAAATTCTATTGATCTAAAAAAACTATATATTATTTTTATTTATATGTTTGCTTCAAAAAATAGCAGTTTATTACTCACTCCGATTTCATAATACTTGATGTTTTAGATTTGTCCTAAGTCAAACTTTTAAAACTTTATCTATAAAAATCTTTTAAACTATTTAGATTGTGTACATAAAAACCATACATATAAATTTGTCTTGAAAAATATTATCACAATATCATATTTTTGCATATTTTGTAAATAAATTTCATTAGTAATTGATGGTCAAAGTTACATTTTGAAGACCATGTTAATGTTCAAAACGACAAGTATTATGAAATTGGAGTGGGTATATTCTTGACAACTGCTATTCCAAAATAATAATAATTTTTAGCACAAAAAACTTGTCCCAACAAAAAAAACTTGTTTGCAACAACTAAAAAATGCAAAAGAAACGATTTGTACACATGAGGAGAAAATAGCACCAAGCGATGTACGCTTTATTTGTAGCAATATAATAACCGCTATAATAGAATTACTCTTGTGCAGCAACAGAAATTTTTTTAAAAAGAAATCAAGTGTGCAACGATAAAGAAAACTAGCTACAACAACAAAGTTTATTTTGTGTAACAAACAAAAACAACAATGGATTTGCTAAATAGTATTCGCTCATTTTTCAGTTAGTAAAAATTAAGTTATTTTATAAAAAAAATTAAGGACCAGCTCGTCTTGGACCTTACGAGCTCTGAATATGGAAAGAGTTATGCACCGGCTACCTAATATCGTCTAATCCGCACAAACTTATGTTTTTGGTAGGGTTTCAAGCTGCATGCATATAGGATTGACGTGTTGTCCAAGACAATAATGCCACACCAATTTGAAAGTACTTATGGCATCTTGGAGATCAAGTTTGGCTCATATTCGAGAGGACTACACCGACCTAGAATCTGATAGCCGGCACGTCGACACGATATATAACCCGACATTGATTCTTGTAACACGACGTCTCAACACAACACATATATCCATGAGCACATTAGTCTCGTACCCCCCCTAGACAAACGGAATTCTCAACGACAGGGCCGTTCCTAGAGCAGGGCAACAAGGGCGACCGCCCAGGGCCCAAGATTTCGGGGGGCCCCGACATACCTAGCGCCTAGTAGTAGGACTCAGGAGGCAAGACATGGACAACAACTCATCAAGCTTCTCTCTCTGCAACAGCTCGACTGTGCACCTAACTACTCATCTTCTCCCCACATTCGTTCCCCAAAATCGATTCTCAATCCATCGATCTCTTTCCCTAGGCCATTGATTTTGTGTTTAATGGTGTTTCTGTTGGTGATTTGGGGAGCAAATAGTGGAATAAATCCCAGCGTTGCCGTTAGGCCGCTCCCCGCCATCTCGGTTTCCCATTCAGCTGTTCGTGCCAGCAACTAGAGCCCAGAGTGGCTGCGTCTCCACGGTTCCACTGAGTCGCTGACCGGTGACTGCTAGACTCCCTTATTCCCTCGGCAGGGACTGGGCCCCCCACGGCAGAACGGCTGCCCGGCCCCATCTGGCCATCCCTCTCTCCAGGTTGAGTTGAGCACTGCACTTTTCAATCCTCAGTGTCGTGTTCCATCAACATCAGGCCTCAAGAGATCAGGTTGTTTTGTTATTAAACTCGCAATCCCTAATCTCTACTTCTTGCAAATATATTTTTCTAATGGCTATTTGCTTATGTCTAGACATTTTCCTGGTAGCCAAAAAAAAAAAGAAAAAAGGGAGATTATTTTTTGGAAACACAATGAGGAGCAATTAATTATTTTTTTAGTCTAATGTAGACTCCGCTCAAAATTTTAAGAATTTAGTGACTGTTTGAGTAGAACCAGAACGTCCTAATTTAGAACATATTATGCTATCTATAATTTTTTTTAAAAATTGATTTACACTTTAGGAATAAACTAAAATATAGAGCCCTAATTTATTCTTCGCCCTAAGCCCCCAAAACATTAGGAACGGCTCAGCGAGAACTTTTTTCGTCTATATACCCCCCCCGGTCTTGATCTCAGCGCCTTCTCGAGACCCTAAATCGATATCATCCTTGCACTTAAGGTTGTTAATTTCTTCGGTGCTTAAATTAGGGTTAAAAAAGTCTCCTTTTGTTTAATCATCATCGTTCTAACATCAAGCTTGTGAAGAAAAGAGGTGGTTCTTGCAATAAACTCGTAAGATCGATTGAGGCCTGGTCCCTTGCACCAACACTTGTCTAGGGCGTTGCTCATGATGCCATGTCATCAAGGGCGTCACTCGCCCCCGACATAGTGTTTTTATTTTGAGAAAATAACTTATTTCCCCTAAAAATTACGACCAAATCTTACTTAACGTCTCAATGTTGAAAATTACATTTGTCGGCCCATTAAAGTTGCCACCGTGCAAACGTTGCCCCAAAACCGTTAGTGTCACTGTTAAGTGCTAAGGTGGACATCTAGGTGGTCGTTAAATGCTGAGATGTATCTCACGACATCATAAGTGCTTACACACCATACCACATAGACACCAGATTTTGGAAAAATTTTAGAGAAAATTGCACTGTAGCTCCTGAAACTTGTACCAAATTGCACGAAATCCCCTAAACTTTAAAATTGCTTTCTGAGGCCCTGGAACTTCTCCAGTTGCACCGTTAGTCCTGGGCCGTTAGGATCCGTTACAAATTCCGTTAAACGGTGACGTGGCGCCCACGTGGCGGTTAAGTGCTGACATGGCGCTGACGTGGCTCCAAAAAAACCGAAAAAATCAACAAAAAAATCAACAAAAAAAAAAAATCAAAAAATCTATAAAAATTCATAAAAAACAAAAAATAATTCACAAAATTCATAAAAAATCTCTATCTCCCCTTCTCAAGAACCTTAGTTGACTTGGGACGGATATCCCAATCATCGACATATAGTAGTTTTAAAAGTGGTTTTGTTATTTTATAATTTAAATAAAACCATATTACAACCTTAAATTATTAATAAAATTCAAAATAAGTCCAATGAACCTCCTAAAACAACAAATAAAATCATAAACAAATAGATATTTTTAAATCAAAAATTTTTATATTATTTTACCGTTTTAAGGTTCATTCATGTTTTAAAAAATTACTTCAGAAGTGGATTCAATTGTGATATCCTTTTCATCGTTGCTTACAAAAATTAATTCAGAAGTGTACAGTGGAATTATTTAAATATAAATGACAAAGCCACCTTCAAAACCGTCATATATTAATTTTGCTCTGGTTTCATAGTTGATATATGTGAAATAAACCATTTAATAGTTTGGGATGTTAAGTGGTATTCATCGATTGTTCATATATGTAAAGTGGGCTTATTCCAATTTACAAACTAGTAGTTCATGATTTTTTATTCACAGCTCGTCGAGAAAACAATTTAGTGTATTTTATATTTCAAAAAAAATCAACGTATAGAATAAAATTTACAAAAAATTCAAATTTTATATTTTGGAGAACTCAAATTGTGAATTAAAATACTTTAAATAATAAAATTTGAAATTGGTAAGAAACAATAAGTGTGATAGAAATAATGAATTATTGTTTAAATTTTTTCCCAGATTTTTTTTCCAAAATATAAAGAATGTGATATTGTATTTTTTATTCAGAAATTGAACTCTTCTTAAATATGAAAAAACCTAAACCGAGAAAATTAATTTTAAAAAAAAATTCTAGGAATTTTAGTTCAATAAGTTGATTTTTTTAAAAAATTAAGTGCGTGCATGGGTTGGCACGTAAGCATTTCTGATGAAATGACATACATCTTAGCATTTAACGGCCACCTAGACGTTCACATCAACACGTAATGGAGCACTAACGGTTTTAGGGCAACGGTGCAAACGACAACAACCTATAAGGGTCAAAAAATAATTCTTAACAGCTGATTGTTAAGTGAGATTTGATCACAACATTCAAAAGAAAAAAAAGTAATTTTCTCTTTTCTCTTTGCAAACCAGCTATGCATATTTTCAAACAAGTTTGTTGGTTGAAATAGCAAAAGAACCTCCTAGTGCAAGGGTGGACGGATTTTCAGATGACAAACACATTGTACTATCGATTAATTAGAAAACACTTAGGTGCCTTCCTGGTCATGTTTTTAGGCATGGACAGTTTAGGGCGTTTTGCAATCAGTCACATACCTCATAAAACCTATTGTACCCTACGCGATTAGGGCATAATAGGCCTATTTCTAACTAGGATTACTCTAGAGATATTATAAGAAAAACCGAATTATAGGCTATAGCTAGGTAATGTGTGGAAAAAAAGACAATTATATAGACAAACAACATATAAATAAAAAATATCGTGTTTGGTTTGTGTTCTTGATTTATGTGATTATAATTGTATACGAATATCGTATACAGATTGCCAAACACCAGGCACGGCACGGCCCAAAAGCTCGATGGGCCGCGATCGGGCCGGGACGGCCCGAGCACGCCACGTCCGACAAAACAGAGAGATAGATGTTTTTTAAAAAAATTTGTAGGTTGCTCAAATGAAAATATTTTCTAGAAGGGGCAATTGCGTTCTTGCCCCTGTTCTGAAGTCCAATTGTGATTTTACCCTTACTTTTCCCACTTTGTGATTTTACCCTTGATTTTTGGGAGTGAAGCTACAGTTTGCCCTCATTCCGTTTACAGTAGTTAACGGTGTTAACTCAGCTATAAGTCTAATTGTGATTTTACCCTTGATTTTCGTACTTTGTGAATTTGCCCTCAAGTTTTGGAAACGAAGTTGTCGTTTGCCCCTAAAGTTAATACTTTGTTAGTGCTAGTCGGATTAATCAATTAAAAAATAAAAATAATAGACTCCATGCCAAAAGGATTGAAATGCCCTCATACTGTTTTTGATATAATCGGCTCAATATGAAACGTGCGCCAGTTTGTAACCTAGGCGGCGGCCGGGTGGCCTCGTTCTGGTGGATTCCAACGAGGGACGAAATAGTCCGCGTGGCCAGGGATTCAAGGGCTCTTTGCATCTTTGATATCTGCCTGTGGCATTAGCATACCGTGTGTCGGTGACCATAGTGTAGATCTCAGCATCCGAGCATTCAGTGATCCTTCCATGTGTCATCAAATTCAATATAACTTATACCAAAATGTTGTAAAAATGCGATTTCCAAATATTCAATATTTGAGTTGAAACAGGGTAAAATCACAAAATACTAATAAAATTAGGGGCAAATTGTGAGGGCATATGTGTCTTTTTGCATCGGAGTTAACACCGTTAACTATTGTAAACAGAACAAGGGTAAACTGTAGCTTTGTTTTAAAAAATCAAGGGTAAAATCACAAAGTGGAAAAAGTAGGGGTAAAATCACAATTGGACTCTAGAACAAGGGCAAGAACACAATTTTCATGTAGAACATAAATTCGTCTAAGCAGCGGAATATCTCGAAAAATGTGAATGACCGAAATTGGTGATTTGGGTTTTAAAACAGCCAGCTCACTAACTAATTTTTATATATTCATCCATTGTTCAAATGAAAAGGTTGTCTATACTGAAACGATGCGTCTCGAAATTATCTACATCTTTGATGTAGAAGTTAAATTCATTTGAGCAGCGGAATACCTCGAAAAATACAAATTACCGAAATGAGTGAGGTGGGTTCTAAAACAGACAGCGCACTAATTATTTTTTATAATTTCATGGATTTCTCAAATGAAAAAGTTTTATACATGAAAAATATGCATCTTGAAATTCTCTACAACTATCATGTGGAACCAAAATTTATCCGAGCAACGAAACACTATGAAAAACACAAATTATTGATTCGTGCCTCAGTTCGGGCCGTGCCAGGCGGCCCTTCGTGCTTGCTTCTAAGGCCCGGCACAACATGCCATTTGGGCTGGACCGGCACGACCCCAATTATTTCGTGTCGTGCCGTGCTTTGGGCCTACAAAATCGGGCTGTGCTCGGGCTGGCCCAAAAAAGCATGGCCCAATTCACAAGACTACCCGTGAGTCCACGAAACCCATGTTTCGTCATCAACCGGACCGGCCAGCAAACTAGTTTTTAGTAGACCTGTTCAAACGTTGGGTTGGGCCGGGCTTGAAAAAGCCCGGTCCGGCCCGATGCATCGGGCTCCAAAATCGGGCTCAAGCTTGACACGATGCCCGGCGGCCTGGCAAACTAGTTTTTAGTTGACTTGTTGAAACGTCGGGCTAGGCCGAGCTTCGGACCAGGCTTGAAAAAGCCCTGTCCGGCCCGATGCATCGGGCTCCAAAATCACCCGAAGCCCGGCGGCCTGGCCCGACCACCGCTTAAATCGCGCAAAACCCGGACCCAGCCCTGCCCAATGGCCGGGCTCCAGATTGAGGCTCGAGCTTGGTCCGACGCACCGGTTGGGCCGGGTTGCCGGACGGGACTTCCCAAGATCAGGTCTAGTTTTTAGGACCTGGTTAATTAATTAGAACGAGACTTGACAAGTATAAACACTACAAGGATCTCTATTTGTGTAGTCGGCCAAAACCGACTACACAAGTCAAAATACCGACGACACAGGTATTTATCGTCGGCTGGCCGACGACACAACGCCGACGACAAGGCTCGGACGACACAAATCACTTGTGTCGTCGGCCAAACCACAATGCTGACGACACAAAGGCATTGGACGCTGCCCGCTTGGCACAACTTGTGTCGTTGGCCCGCAAAATGCCGACCACACAAACTGTTGCCCACCGACCTGCTAACGGCCGTCGTACGGGAATCCGTTCTGACGAGAGGGCCCGCAGACTAGTTTGCGTCGTCGGCCCTATAGGTACCGTCGACACAAGGCAAACATGGGACCACATATTGCACCGTGGCTGGTGGGCCCACGTTCAACTTGTGTCGTCGGCCTTAATTGTGCCGAGGAGACAAGTTAATTTGTGTCGTCGGCTCGCTGGCTGGCCGACGACACAAGCTTCGGAAGGGCAAGTGGCAGGTGCAGTTTGTGTCGTCGGCTTTCTGGTGGCCGACTACACAAGTTCGTTTATATGGTCGGCCGTTTTTATGGCCGACGACACAAGTGCTGAAATGGCAAGTCACCCGTATAGTTTGTGTCGTCGGCATTATGAGTAGCCGACTACACAAGTTTTCTTCAGGGAAAAAAATTCCTGTAAATTGAAAAAAAATCACATTTTTAACCTGCAAAAAACCCCCCCAATATCCTAGATTTATATAACCATATCTCCCACAACAAATGCACAATTTATATCACAAACGACGACCACATTGCATCAACATCCACATAATTAACGAAATTAACATTCAACGTCCATCAAATCAATTCAACAATTAACGTCGAGATCACAACGATAATGCACAACATATATATGCGAACGAACACGTCGACAAAACATAATTTCACTGCCATCTCACAGTTCAACATAAATCAAACCTAACTTTGAGAACTCGCAAAAGGGTCGCCAATGATCCCCTCAACAAATTGCTCCTCGACCGATCTTGTGGCGTCCGCTGTGCCGTCCCCAGTGGTCTCATCCCCAAGCTATATGTTCATAGCTGGCGCAGGAGTAGCCGAGCCAGAGACCTATTGATGATACAATTTTTGTATGTTTGGTAATGTTTCGGATGCAAATTTGATTAAAGCGACAATTAAAAGTAGAACACTTACTCCAGGAGAAGCGTTGGGTGGCATCGTCGCAGTCGTGAACGGCCATGTTGGGAATGGCCCCGGCATGACAAACGCAATAGGATTTGCTCTTTGTGGTAATGGTGCTCCCGGTGTTGGCTGGAAGACGAATGGAGGAAGCGGCACGTGGTGCTGCGAAGATGCGGGCGACTGTGAGGTTCCGGCACCCGACTGCATGCCCTGTACATAGGATGCAAATTCATGTTTGTTAGCAGTTGAAAACAAATGCAAATAGGTAAAAAAATTACGATGTTAGCGGCCCATAACATCATGTTCTGATTATGCACTGTCGCTAACATTCTAGTATCCTCCTGACTCTTTCGCTCCATCTCATCCAGTCGTCGTTGTGTCGCCTCATCTCTTTCCTGTTGCTTTTTCAAGGCGGCCTCCAACTCCTGGCTATGGGCTAGAGCAGCTCTGGCAATAGAAGAACTTGTCTCCCTTCGACGTGACTTGACATGGTCTTTGTACTGGTCTCTAGGCAGTGCTGTGTCCATGAAGCCTAACCTACCATGTGCCAACCCACCAAAGGAGTCGTATATGACCGTAGGGTCAACCGGCGCTTGCAAAGGAGCGCTTTCTGGACCATGTTTTTCTTTGTATGCTTCCACATAAGAATCCTACAAAAAAGCAAATATCGATAGTTCAAAATCATCTACAAGATCATCCATTCTGTCTACTTCATCGTAACCCTCTACAACATCAACAGGGCTAGACACCAAAGGTCTCTTTCTCTCGCCATGATTTTCCCAGAGAAAATAGTTGGCCTTAAACCCATGCTTACAGAGGTGAAAACCAATGTCCTTCTTACTCCTCTTTACGCTATTCGAGCACGCGGCGCACGGACATAGTACGACCGCCGCGTTAGGATCAGGAAACCCTCGAAAAGCATAATCCACAAATGCACGTGCCTTCTCAAACCACTCAGATGTGTGTCTACCAGTCTTGCTCCAGCCATCGTACATCCAGCTTCGATCTTCCATCGCGCTCTGAACATGGGCTGTGAATGCATGCACGTGTAAAAGGTTTAGACAGTTTCTAACTATGTGTATAGGAGGGCTTACCCACCCACGGATGTGGGCTTCATGTGTACGATCGTCAAGACACATGCGTGCACGAATCGAAATTTCGGCAGCATAACCCTGCAGTTCCCCCAGTGCAACGACGGGTACGGCGTACCGCTGATGTTATGCACTAGGAGAACAACTGGGTTATGCGACCGAAATCCCGACTCATACACACACACGTGTCATGACGACCATACACAAGAAGCACACATCCGTGAGCTGTCCAAAACATGGACAGCCCGAGAGAGCCACAACTTTCGTAATGGAACCTAATGAATCACCGTTAGAGTTCCTTACGAATCATGTAGCCCTCCCGAACGGGTATGTTAGACACTGGCTTGGATTAAACGTGTATGCAATGTAAAAAAAAAGACTAATTACCATTTTTCATTAATTAATATTTTAAATAGCTATCGTCGAGTGGTCCATACCTACGGTCGTCGATCGACGTAGTTCGCGGAGGAGGGGATGACGTATAGAAGAAGTGTCCGCACGGTCCGCACGCCTGTAGAAAATAATCAAGATTAAAAGAAACAAGACACCACCTTTAGATCTGCATCTTTAATTAATTAGCATTTCTCATTTATTAGCATTTTTAATTACTTAACATTTTTACTAATTAGCATTTTAAATAAAATAGCATTTTTAATAGCTTTTTATTAATTAGCATTTTTAATAAAAAGGCATTTTTTATAGCATTTTTAATTAATTAGCATTTTTAATTATCTTCTTTAATTAATCAGCATTTTTAATTAGTTGTCGTCAGTTGTTGATTAGCCGACGACACAAGTTATATGCAAAAACAAATACACTTGCATGGTCCATACCTAGAGTCGTCGGTCGGCGCAGATAGCAGAAAAGTGGACCACGTTCGGAATAGGCAAGGACAGGGGTGGCAGGGGCAGCAGGTGTCGACGGCAGTGGAGATACCAGCAGGGGCGACGTCGGCCCAGAGGGGAGGTGGCTGCGCGTACAGCCGGGGGTGGCGGCGGCGACCACTGCGGCCCAAAGGGAAGGGGGTGGCGCAGGAGGCCGAGCACGGCGCAGGGGCGGCGAGCAGGGCGTGGCGTAATAACTTCGTATAGCATACATTATACGAAGTTATACGAGTTTTTAGGCATGGACAGTTTAGGGCGTTTTGCAATCAGTCACATACCTCATAAAACCTATTGTACCCTACGCGATTAGGGCATAATAGGCCTATTTCTAACTAGGATTACTCTAGAGATATTATAAGAAAAACCGAATTATAGGCTATAGCTAGGTAATGTGTGGAAAAAAAGACAATTATATAGACAAACAACATATAAATAAAAAATATCGTGTTTGGTTTGTGTTCTTGATTTATGTGATTATAATTGTATACGAATATCGTATACAGATTGCCAAACACCAGGCACGGCACGGCCCAAAAGCTCGATGGGCCGCGATCGGGCCGGGACGGCCCGAGCGGGGAGGGCGGCGGCGGGGACGGGCGACCTGGGGCGGCGGCACATAGGAGCAGAGAGCGGGTTTGCTGCTTTTGAGGGGATGACCTAATCCGCAAAACGCTTAAGTGTTGGATGCACGTGATTTGTGTAGTCGGCCACAGATGCCGACTACAAAAATACATTCTCTAGTCGGCATTGGAAAGGCCGACTACACAAATATAACTTCTATAGTCGGCATAGGAAAGGCCGACTACACAAATAGACCATATATCGTCAGCCATTGTTAAACCGACTACAAAAATACTTTGTGTAGTCGGCATGATAAATACCGACGATAAAAGATCCATTTTTGTCGTCGGCTATAAATTTTACCGACTACACAAATACACCCCTACCTTACGAATCGACATCGATCAATTTATTTGCATATTAACTTCCTAAATAATGTTTACAAATATATAGCAAACCTGAAGGTACAATGCGCACACACATGGAGGTAATTTAACACATATATATAGCACGTCTAACTAAATTGCTGAGTACTACAGGCGATTATCGAGATCCCTTGCCAGAGCTATATGGCAAAATAACTACGTGACAATCGTGTGATTATACTCGCATCACAATTATAGCAATCATACAGTAGTGCATTAATTTCTGGATTATTTACTGGTGAACAAATTATTTATGCGTGATTTACAAATAAAAAGATAAGAGGAGGAAAATACTTGTGTAGTCGGCCTCACAGAAACAGACTACACAAGTTATTTGTGTGGTCGGCTGAAACAGATGCCGACTACACAAGTCACTTGTGTGGTCGGCTTTAACAGTTGCCGACGGCACAAAGTTCCAAAAAAAATTGTTGCAGCTCATGTCAAAAAAAGCATAAAAACTTTTTTAAATGGTTAAAAGCCCTTGAAAATACAATGTCCTCGGCCAGCGTCGTACTGACGACACAAATTGCACTGGGCCCCGCTTGCTGGCAATGGCGTTTTTCCTGAAAGTGGGCCCCGATTAAGCTTCTATCGTCAGTGAATACCAAGCCGACGACAATACAACAAAATAATTCTGACGTGTGGAGCCCACTTTATTTGAACCGTTAACGGGCCGTCTGGTAGGCCAACTTGTGTCGTCGGCACTTGTTAGCCGACTACAAAAGGTGACCATTGTGTCCTCGGCAATTTCCGGCCGACTACACAAGTCATATTTGCTACCTGGTGGACAGCGTGCACGTATTTGTGTCGTCGGCTATTACAGGGGCCGACGACACAAATGCAT